>OX235273.1:70915894-71448238 GCA_944472155.2 Trichobilharzia szidati
TTGATATATTAAAAGTGAAAGGTATCTTAAAAAGCTACTCAATATTATTTAACGACACTTTTCCTCCCTTCTAATGGGTTTTGAAATAGTGTAAAAGATTATCATCTGAAAATACTCTAGACACGTATAAGTAAGTATACTATTTCCGGAGAGATCTTCATTTTAGACAAAACTCCGAGAAGTATCCCGGAAAGGTTATATGTGGCTGATCTCAAACAACTGTTCCATTGGCTCTGCTGTCACGCAACATCAATTCTGTTTCGGTCTACTTTAAAGTTCGGGTCAAAATAAAAGACGAGTAAACCAAATGGATTCTATGCCCCCGAAGTATTTCGTTGATCAGATATTCGACTTCTGACATGGTATGGGAATCCAATACTACTGGTATGTGGCTTTGAAAAGAATGTCAAAGCAATAAACTGTGTTAGTCAGGGCGTTAAACTCCAACTCATACCACCACGTAAGAGTTTATGGAGAGTTATGTGAAGTAACAACAGTAAGTGTCTTGCCACAGGAATGTCAAATGTCATCGAACTCATTTGCATTTGCTATAAATGTATCGATAAGTGTGAATCTGTTTGACTCCTACCTTTCGGGAATTAGCCTGCTACCAGAGAAACGTCCCATATTTTCGGAGGACGCAAATGATATAATCCTTTGGACGATGAAAACGACAAAAGAAATTATTCCAAATAAATTCGGCAAACATCTGGGTATTTCGCAGCATGTGTTTTGTCCCCCATAAGTCCTTATAAGTTGTTGCTACAGGAACAGTGTGTACCGAATCCCGAATCTTATTTTAGCGGAAAGGATGAAATTAGCGATTGTTTTGACTAGTTTACCAATTTCAGAAGTAGTATCGACCCCCAAGTTATTGGTTCTTGGCAAAATCTTAATTCTCCATTAAAAAGCATGTTGGCATCCGCCAGTTTACAACATCGTTTGTTAAAGTACACTACCCGGTTACTCGTCAATGAAGTGTGTAATACGCAAAGACTTGCTCCATTCTGCTTTGTGTTTGTGAAATATGGTCATTGAAAGTATAAGATATGAAAACATACACATTTACAACTGTACTTTCATTCGTTAGATTCAGTGGACAAATAAGTAGTACTGAGGCAGTGCTATATGTGTCAATCAATGGGAATGTGAAGTTATGTTGAGTGAAGCTGCTAAAATAGGAAGAGTCGGAGGTGGGTAAATAGAAGTTTGTCATCAATCCACTGTCTAAACTGAGTAGAAAAGTTAAGACTGACTGGTTCATGTCTTAATGGTTACAGAAAGTTAATTAAATGGCTCAAAGTCGTTCGCAAGATCACGCATGCAACTGCCGCCTGACACCTTTCATGTTCATTAACTGTGGCAACTTAAAATTTCACTCCCATTTTGACTACAAAGTCCTGTACAAACCTTTCAATCAGCCTGTTAAATTAATATATGACATATATATTGCTCAAAAGTCATCTCTGCAATCAAAAGGTCGCTTTACGATTTACTTGAAGATTTTTACCGTAATTTTCCTTCAAATACAGAGCCTGGGTATTCCGCTCATTCAAAAACTGTCGTGTACATTTTGAAACAAATGTTTGCGCCAATTAATGTGATTTATTGAAATAACTCCGTTACCATTAAAAGAGTTATCCTGTAAATGTGCTTTGTACTACATTTCACTTAGAATGTGGCATCCAACAGAATACACTAATGTCTAACTGATAAATCACCATGCACAGCAAAATATATAACTATGAATGGACAAGTATTCATTGTTCAACATAGTTAAAACGTAGTTTAGGCAGTGAATAAAAACTGATCAGATAAAACCGTAAAATATCCTACTCATTCTCGTAAGTTAAGTAGTAGATACAGACAACTTTTCTGTCAATACAATCAAAATAATTCCTAATACTCTAGCTAAAGACCTAAAAATTCTGAATACATTTCCTTCCGCATCGGCTTTTATTGAAGTGCGTTGCTCATTTTACTGCCCTATTAAGGTATTCTTTGTCCAAATGAAAGATGAGTTATAATGTTATCATGAATACCGGAAACATCATTTCCGGTTATGTGAACATAACCGTCCCAAACAGACACTATAACAAGCAGTATATATAACGTATTTGGCATCTGAACAGTGCAGTGATTTCATTTTTCTGCCTTTTCCTAAAATTATTCTAACAGATAGACAAATTGCATTTCACAAGAGCCCTCCAAATTAATGACCTCCTGATCAGGCTAATTATAACCAAAGATTAAAATTATAGACTGAACACACCGTTCTGGAACCCAAAATGATTCTGTTTGCATAAACGGCCATAGTGAAATAGTAACTGTTTCACTGTACAAGCGGAGTTCCTCTATCTTGGAATGGAGGTGATATTCAGAATTCCACTCTACTGAAACTTAAAATCTGGCAGGTTTCAAATGTAATGTTGTGGATGTGATCTTTGCTAGGTTTGTTTTAATACTGGTAAACATGCTGAATTACACTACATTACCGGCCAAAATAAAGACTGTAAGCAAAATTATCTTATGGAATCGAGTATGGCTCAAAGAGAATCCGGATTTGCTTCTAGTCTTAGCACAACTCACAAGTTTAACTAAAATCCTAGCCATGACTTCTATAATGAGTTATCTGTGGTGCAACTGCACCATTTGTCACCATAACCGTAGGACTGGTTCCATACTCAATCAAACACAAACTTGATTCTAATCCCAGATATAAATGAAATTCTAAATCTCAATATAAATCAAACTTTTATGTTTTGTTTTGTCTTGATTCTAATTCAATTTCATCTCGATAGGAAATAACAGCATTAATTCAGTAAATACTATGTTCTTTTTGGGTAGACAAAATATTCATATCCACACATACTTCAGAATTAGTTTGGAATTATTATAAAATTGGGTATAAATATAAATCTGATTTTCAGCTGAGCAAAAGTGTACAATAATGGAGGTATATCGTTTTGCAGTAAACCTCATGGCGTGCAGCTGAAAAATTTATGCACATTTTAATGTAATTAACACACTTTATAAATTCGAAACAAAAACTGGAAATTAACACACAAGCAAGACATCCTCACGATCAGATACAAGAGTTTCGCTGAAAACACCAATGTTAAAAGAGGACAGTTGGCCGTTATCTTTGAATATATTTTGATGCTACGAATGATCACCCTCACTGGATAACCAAAGTATATGTAGCATTACAGAAAATTACACGACTAAATGAACTATGAATGCCAAATAATCACTATCGACTGTTAAAAGTGTTCTAATAATTACTAACGAGGTAAATTCCGAAGATATCTAAGTCACTTTAGGGAACCTATGTTGTGATATCTCAGTATTGTTTGAGAAAGTGACTCAATACTATATATTGTCTTATCTAATTTAGTGTGCACTTGAAATCATATTTCCGACAATTTAGTAAAATCTTACTTTTCATTTTGATCAGGACAATTTAAAAAAGAAGGCCTCTGTCACTGTGACGACATTATTTAAAACAAACTGTTGAAAAGGATTCAATATCTTTTCTCTGCATCATGCCGATACGTAAAGACGGTGTTTCGTGACCTGTTATAATGCTTCTTGACCTAATTAAATGCAGGAATTGCAAACCATTCCGATTTTTTCCTCGGAATGTATGTGTTCAACTGAACAATAAACGTGTTTTCGTTTTAAAAATGAATAAACTGTACATAAGTTCTACTTAACAGACCTTCTCATCAAATATATGTAATTTTCGCATTCGAATGAGAATATACTCGTTTTTTCAGTCGCCCTGAACTCTCGCTGGTTTCTACTGTGTATTTGCTCCATTAATTCCTGTGTCGTAATCTTCGGAACTCCGTACAAAAACTCTTCAACAACCAGTGAACAACTTTCGCCAGTGGACACACCACAGCAGTGAACCATATAAGTGGATTATATTGTCAACATGTCGAAGTGGAATGCAACTACATAACCAAGTAACCATTGCCCTTCATAACTTGTTTTCCTGTATATCAGTAATGTACTATTTAAAAATTCTTTCTGACTTCCATTTTATTCTGGCACTTCGAAAGAGCAGAATGTTTAGACTCCTAAAACCGCCTTAATACTGAGATCCATCATAGTTCAGTGTTGGTGAATTTTCGGTGTCAGAGAAATTTAACTGCACTAAAAATAACGCAACAAGCGAAACTTAAACCTTTATGCAGTTATGAAGCCTAGGAAGGTAAGAACAGTTACATATGATAATCACGACATGAACCGTACCCAGAAAGAAGAAACAAAACTTTCTAGATAATGACTTCTCGAAATAGAATACTTCAAATTCATTAAATATCATTTTACCAATCCGGGAGACGTGAAAATCTATTAATAGTAGCGCTGCAGACTTCTCCGTCGGAAAGGATGAAATGAAAACTGTGTATGGCGTTTCAGTAATAGGCAAAAAGCCTCAATTTAGTGGCTTATGTGTTAGTTACAAGGAGAAGTTATTTCGGAGATCTCCCAATTTATATCTAATCAGTCAAGTGTAAGTGAAAAGGCATGCATATATGTGTAGTTAGAGTGTAACATTTCATAAGACAAAAGTAAAAAGGAGAAATGGAATATTCAGAATATATTCGAACCAGCCAACAATCTCCCGACCGTCAAAGAAGTGAGAAGATGTGAATAGAAGTGTTATGAGTCTGTGAGAGCAAATGAAATAGAAGTAGACTCTCCAAATTGTTAGGCAAGACTGAAGTGAAAAGGTGAGAAATCTATAATAATTAAATGCCAAACTGTTACAAACAATGCAGATCTTTTTAAGAAGGAGAAAAGCTTCAGCGATAAACTGCAAAAGTAATCGACAAGGCCACAGCCAGAAGATGACGTCAAAATCTAAAAGTTGCCGTAGATGCAACCAAACCTGGTGTGGGTAAAACAGAAAGAGAACGCACAATCATTCTGTCTGAGGAATGAAAGATAACGGGCAACTCTTCTCAGTATTGTGGGCTCTGTGATCTCCTCCATTTCACTATCTGACTTCAAACTTGTCACTTCCAGTTCGTTCTGCATTCGAGAACCTGGCATTAGACGTCACTACACGGCTGACGTTATCGAAGGCCCTTTCAAAGTTACTGAAGCTGAGATAGAGGGTTAGATGCTATTTTCGGCCTCGTTTTATAATGGTGTGTAGCTTGCTGATTTGATCCACAAAATGATTCACTTTTCCTGAGTCCTGCTTAATCCAAATGGAGTTTCTCACCTAGAAAGTCTCTCCGCCCCCCCACAGAGTACTAAAACCTCATATTTTACTTGGCGTGGACAGGTACATGATTCAAAGCCATTTATTGCAAATACTAAGGTCATCCTTCTTCCAATCGGTAGGCAACTCTCCTTTCTTCCTTTTGCAGTTGTGACGCAAGCACATCCTCTGGTGTCTTTCGGTCCATGTGCAAGGCTTCTGGCTGTATTTCTTCTGGTCTTCCTCCGTCATGTATGGCTTTTAGCTGCTACATGGCGGTTTAGATTTCTGGTTTCATATGAGAATTGTTATTCACAAGCAGCTCAGTGGTTGTTAGGGGTATTTCTGGACGAGTTGCAGGTGGAGATCAGTTTGGGAGTTTGGGGTTTTCATAACAGCGTTCCATCCTTTCCACTAGCCTGGTAATGAGGCTCCTTCAACCAACTTCCATTGATTTCATCCGTGTTGCCCTCCTGATGGATTGCAACCTAATTATGTGGTGCGGTGTTCTGCTAGTGTGTTGTATGGCCTATTTTGTAATTCCTCCCCTGTTTGCATTGCCCTGGTCCGTTTAGAGGGGCTTTCAACAAAGGATTTCATGGTGAATGTAAATAAATTTTTCTGTTTGTTTTATCTCCATTTCTTTTGGCAGTCATAACAGAAGGCCATCTCACTAACTTATATGGATTTGGTAAGAGCGAAGTTGAAATATTAGGCTAACGAATTTCATCTGTCTCGTTCTACTAACAAGTTTAAATACGATATGAATGGTATATCATCTTCATAGCATTATTATAATTCCTTAGTCGAAAAAAATCGCAGAATGTTGGCGTTTACTGATGGGAAATGCGTAGAAAGATTCCAAAATAGGTTCTGGTAATGTGTGAATCACATGATATCTGATGGACTACCCAGTAATTGTCTGTACATTGTGATAACATCTTAAACTCGTTGTATATGAATTTACGCTACTCACAGTTTACACAACACATCCGCATGCCAGAAAGTCAGTAACATGAGTGGTGGTCATGGCATTTCCACGATTCATACTGAATTTGGAAGTGATAATATTTTTAGGGAAACTTATTCGGTCGCTAGCATGACATAAATTGGCCAACCGAACTTCTTGAAATCACGTTTGCCTCCGCTGTGCTGGTGAATTTTTCGAGGTTTAATGGATATTCGGTTACCTGTTTATTATAGAGAATCCTTAGTTCGAGTCTCATGAGATTGCCCTGGAGGCAGGCCAGTTTCAGATGGTCGATACTAACAGAGCCTTTCGCCTTTTTTGTCTAGAACAAAACATTTACCCATGCATTTAATGACTTTATATGGTCCGTCGTATGGGGGTTTCAGAGGGCGACGTACAGGGTTACGACACGCAAATGCGCGTGGAGAATTTTCCAGACACGAGTAAACAAAGACTTCTTTGGATTGTGACGAAGGGGAGCGAGTTTAACTGAACGCATTGAATTTGTAAGCCTGTTGGCGTATGAGGCGTGATCTACCGTTGGTGGGAAGCTAGAGTGAGAAACAAACTTACCTGTCAGTCTGATGTCGTGCACTAGTTAGGCAGCAGTACAACCATTAGCTTGAGGATGGTAGGCCGTTGTTCTAAAACGCACACAACCCAGGATTTTAGTCAAGACAGAGAATAAACCACTTCCGAATTGCCACCTGCGATCAGTTGTTTTGTAAGATAGACAACCAAAACTTGCTATCCATCGTTCGACAAAGACTTGTGTGACTGTTTCCGCAGATAGATCCCTGAGAGGTACTGCTTCAGGCCACTGTGTAAACTGTCAATGCAGGTTAAGATACAGTTATATCCATGAGATTCTGGTAGAGGTCCGACCAGAACTATAAGAACGTGTTAGAAGCGAGCATCAGGGATAAAAAGGGGATCAAGAGGGCTTTTAGTGTGTCTTACTACCTTGCACTTTTGGTAAGCTAAGCACGCATGAGCCCATTCTCTTACTTCTTTATTGATACCAGGCCAACAAAACTGATTATTTACGAGCTTGAAGGTAGTTCGAATACCTGGGTAGGATAAGTCATGCAGCGGATTGGAGACATTACGGCGATATGTTTAAGGCACTATGGGCCGAGGAGTACTCATGATAGTGCCACACAGAATGGTGTTTTATCCCACACTTAAGGGTTTCTCGGCTAATTACAGACTTGTATTCCATAACTCACATCGAAATTTGGTATCTTTTTGAAGACGAGCCAGTTTTACAATGTCTGTGCCATCTGCTTGAGCGGGTGAAATATGCGCGACAAGGCATCCGTCACCGTGTTGTTCACTCAGGATACATAGCTAATATCTGATGTAAACTGTGAAACGTAGTCCAATTATTATGATTCTCTAGGTGAATACTCGCCTAAAGTTGAGTTCAGGGGTTACGTAAGAGTTCTTCGGTCAGTGAAAATTATGAATCCATGACCCTCCACTGAATGTCGGAAGCGGCGCATAGCACCATAAATAGCCAGAAGTACTCCGCCGAAGATGCTGCACCTGGTCCTGCTAGTTGTAAGTGTCTCGATAAAAAGGTGGGCGGCTACCGATTTTTGTTGATCATTTGTTGCAGAACTGCGCCGATAACAGCACCCGATGCAGCAATTAAGATACTTACAGGTGCATCTGGATCCTGATACATAAGAAGGACGGCATCCGAGATAGCTTTTTTGTCTTGAATGAAAGCATTTTAAGAGGACGCGTCAAGTTTAGTGGACTTGTTATTCCATCATAGAAGCTCTGTTATCCATAGAATGAGGGAAGCGCAGTTAGAAATAAGGCGATGGTAACAACTAAAGAAGCCATTAAAAGTGAGAAAATTTCTCATCGTATTTGGCTCCGGACAGTTCAGAATCGCCTCGTCTCCACTGAGGAGTGGGCGAATACCCTTGCAAACAGTGGTGTTGCCGAGAAAGTTCAGTGGTTCTACTCCTGTCTGACACTATTGAATATTAATGGTCACACCATGTCAGCGAAAGCTTTTGGATACTAAGTACAAGTGTCTAGGGTGAGATTTTTTGTCGGGACTCGCAATGAGGCGTTCGTTTACGCATGCGTATACAAAGTCGAAACCTCGAAATACCTCGTCACTGAAGCTTCGGAATGTTTGTGTTACATTCCGGAGGCCGAATGGCACACGTAGAAATTCAAAAAGTCCGAAAGGAGTAATGATAGCCGTTTTCGGAATATCTTCCGTTGCCATCGAGATTTGGTTATGCGCTTTAACCAAGTCTATTTTCGAGCAAATAGTTGCACCGAATGATGTTGCCGTCTAGTAGAGTATGTGAGGCAATGGAGGGCAGTCGGGAGTTGCTTTGACGTTCACTGGCCAGTAATCACCATTGGGTCGCCAATAGTTGCTATCTTTTTTGGTACCATATGAAGTGGGGATGCCCATGGGCTATACGATGGCCGAATGACGCTGTCACTACGTGAGATCCTTTCTCTTTAAGAGAGTTGCTTTGAGCACTTCACAGAAGTTGCCTAACTCTGGGCTTGACATGTGCACACCTACGTATTCGCTTAAATCCAGCGACGGAACGTGAATAACTGTGCGTCGGTGGCACAGTGGTTAGGACTCTCGCCGATCATGCACATGGTTCGGGGTTCGATCCCATGCCGACGCACACCTGATATCTATGGTCGGCCTGCAAAATGTGGGCTACCGATATTAGATGCTGAAAATTCCATAACTGCACCAAAAACTACGGTGTGGAATCAAGCTGTAATAAAAAATAAAAAGACTGTGAACTTTCGTCAGTTAACCCATGTTCACTGAAATCAAACTCGGCTGTCTGAAACCACGATTCTACATTGTCTGGCCAAAATGGCATGAGCCGAACAGTGTTGGTAGTTGGTCGGATACGGATGATATTAGCCGTATGTTTGCTCATGGCGAAATATGCATACTTTAATAATAATAATATATTCTCATTTTTGTACATGAATACAAGAACAAATACAAAGTGGAACGAACTCACTGGATTTCTCTGTGTTTACCAAAGATGAATTTCTCGATGGGATTCACCAGTATGGAGGACCAGGGTGTTCTGCAACTGGAATCTGGTACTTTTTGTGGAAAACACATGCATGACGTACAGCAATGGGGATGGCCTTTGGTGCTTCTGGAGCGATCTCGACTTTCCGACTACCTCGCCTCGCTCATCCCAAACTGATTAGCTCTCGAAGGCTTCTGAGTGTTAAATAAAACTCTCAGGAACAGTTGTCCCCAGTACTTTAGAGGTGGTAAGAGGCCAAGGGGAAATCGGGTGAACACATCCGATGCTGCGAAAGCAGACCTCGAACCAAAAGGAGACAGCAAACTGAGGTCTCATTACGTCCTCAGGCTTCAGTGACACTAGAGCGATACGGTACTGAAAATGACAGTCAGTGTCACCTGAATGTCCTACCCGAATCCAAGGGGAAAATGACAACAGGCAGGTTCCATCGGAATCAACCAAGTAGTCTGAGTATTAATTCCTTTACCAGCAGACAACGTAACGTGAACCACTCCTCAACACGCTGAGACTGTGAGACTCACTGTCCGCTGCCTGTAAGCAATGTCAGAGGGCTGAGGGGAAAAGTAGGTGAACTCGGAAACCCCCAGTCACACCTACACCTCTAAATAGTCGTCCCAACTGTAACCTGGCTTACCCCACTGTCGCCAACAACGAAATAAATATAAGTGATATGGTTCTGGTCAGGAGAGACAGGGATAACAAGGAAGAAGGAGCTGCCATATACTTTGACTACTTTGGCAGGCAACTTAAATATGTATGTGCAGTGGATCCACCACTTTTTGAACTCTCAGACTCCATGTGGTGTCATTTCATCGTTGGCCACACCAAACGTTTACTGGGTTGCATCTACCGATCACCCACCTGTGGGGCAGAGCACAACCATCTACTGCTCAGCACCATCACATGGATACGGGACATGGGCTATGACAACCTGAACCTTGGCTCAGGGTATGCTCAGGGAAATTTTGGTCGACTACGCTGAAATGAAGAGGATTTTGTCCAACTCAGACTGGCCCTTAGAACCGGATGAGTTATTGGTGGATGAACACTGGGAAGTGGTTAAAGAGACCATTCACTCAGCAATCTCAGATACTGTCCCTTTGTTCATAACACAGCCGAAGAATAGGTCTTCATGGTCAGACAGAGGTGCGCAATGTATTCTGCAAGCAAAGCGGAAGGCTTGGTCTACGTGGCGAGTATCTAAGTGTCAGATAGATCACGGTGCAAACCTGGAACCCAGGAACCAGTGCAACACAACAGTCAAGAATGACAGGTCATGTCAGGCTAAACTTGCCAAAAACTCTTGGTGGTTCCCAAAAACCTGTACCTATTCGTTTCGGAGGAAAAAGCAACCAGCCAAGGAGCATGCTCCTAAGCTGGTCCAAATGGTCAATATTTCACTTGTCTGGAGGTGGCTGAAACATTCAGTTTAGCCTTCGCCAAAAAGTTAAACAGCAATGTGGGTATTACTGGCACGGATCAAAATGGAGACACTACTACTTCACTGGAGGAAAACCTAGTGACTACTCCCAAAGTAAACCCGGTAAAAGTACTAGGGAAGCTACAGAGATTCACGTCTGGAAAGTCCCCAGGTTGTGACGGCATCAGGCCATCGGCGAAACCGGAGGACTAACTGGTGAAAGAATCAACTCCATTCACACTAGTAACAGTCTTAACACACCTCATACTACAAACCACATATAATTAATCCTTGCACTACTCCTTCTGAAGTCAACCAAAGCTATGATAGTCGAGTGGCGGGACAAGATACGCAGAAGTTTACCGAAGACCAGGAACCTCTACCTCAGAATCAAGAGGCAAGCACAAAGAAATCAAATTGGTTTATACTAGCTCATAAAAACGATACTGGATATTGGATGGGACTCGCCAGTTTAGAGGCTGAGGATACTGACGTTTATAGAAAGCACGAAGTATAATAACGCAAGATCTAATAGCCCAACTTCTATAGTATTCGTCCCGAGTAAACCAAAGACAAAGAAAAACACCAGAAATGATTGTCCGAATTTTAAGGTATATTCCGGGATCAAATCGGAATGTGAGGATGACTGCTTGACTAGCCAGGAATCATGCATGAACGAACTAACGTAACACGACGGCGTGCCAAATGGCAAAGATGTTTGACCGTCAGCCTTCAGCTAAACGAATTGACTTAAACAGTGAGGGTCATCATCCAATGTTCAGTGATTAATGCTGTGGCTAATATTTCTGTGGAATTACCTACCGCTACATATCCATGATTTTTCAGACAAAAATGCCTGAATATATATCATTCAACACTAATTAGAGCCCTTAGTCCTCAGTGTTCCTATAATACAGAACAAGTCAAGACCCAATTTGTGAATATGCTCAGAGAATTCATGAATAATGTGTACCATAAAACATAGAATAATAACCCAATACCACGAAGTGTTCTAAAACAAACAAAATTAATTTCAACGTTTATTTGTAACTAATAATTCAGAGGCAATAATTAACTGCAGTTCTATTAACATGGAAAGTTTAAAATCAATTTCTTTTAGGTAAGAGGAGAAAAATAAATCCAGAAATGTGCAAGTATAATAGAGTCATGAAGATAACCGAGAATACTTCAAGAAATAGAAGCACCAAAACTTCTTGTAAATCTTCAAGTACCAGTAAATTCTCTCAAACACAACAATCAAGATGAATAGTTTTAACGGGTGGAGTGAATGCAAGTATTTACACTGACATACAACGCCTCATACTTTGATTTTTACTTCTTTCTGAAGTATTTGTTTTTAATAAGCGACACTCTTGTTTAATAAACGTTTATCTTCAAATCAAAGAAAATATTTATCTACAAAATTAAGGTAATCAGGTTGAGCAGTTAGTCAATAAATGTGATAGCAGAGTGTGAACAATGAAATAAATGAATATATAATAAGTGGTGGCTTATGTAGTGAGTTTGCTTCAGAACAGTGAGTTGGCATTTCTACTTCGTCATCATTGGGAACTAATGTCCACTTTTGTGATTGTCTGCGATAACGTGGAGAGCGTGATGCTCCGCAAACGTCTGGACCAGAATCTAAAAAAAGTAAATAAAGTTATCAAGATAACGGGAAGTAGAATACTGGCGATCTTTTTAAAACATTAGTTAAGTATCTGTATTAAATAGTTATGTGAAATTGTGACTAATAAAACAAGAATTGTATTAGAAGGAAGAATTACGTCATAGCTACTTATGGTCACATATTCAGATTAGTTTGGAGACCTAGTTGACTAAGAATCCAAGATTAATTGTATTCAATAATGGTCACTGAAGTCTGTAAGTCACGGTTTTGCTGGAACTTGTTATCATTTTCGTGTATCTGGAAGCATATATGCGCATCTGTCTTATCAACTTGAGCGGAAGTGAGGACTGAAGTAATAGTATGAAAAATTTAAGATATACTGATAGTCAAGGTACTTTTCATACAATACTATCTTCATAAAATAAAAGGGTGTGATCATATTATGCTTGGCCTATAGATCCAAATAAACTGAATGACACAACATATTATCGAAATCCACTGGTTTCTGTGTCAATGCAAAGTTCCTGTAAGCATTTTTGGATTTTAAAGAATAAATTAACCAATTAATGCATTACTACACCATTTATACGGAAATTACACAAGAAGGAAAGGGAAGTAAATTAAGATTTAAACTGCTGTGCAGAAATTATCATATGCATAGAAATATTTCAGGGTAAAGAAAACCAAGCAACCTAAGCAACTAACCTTTTATTGGATCACGTTGCAATCGTGCTACAGATGTGTCACATTCATCAAATATTGGATCTGTTATTATTAGATGCAAATTTGTTCCACTGATCGATTGTGCTGACCAATCTCTGTTACGTTCTAAAGAGCAATGGATAAAACCTCGGAATATGTGAGTAGAATCCATATTCAATGGTGAATCTCTTGTATCATATATCTGACTGTTCATTGAATAATAACGATTGATTAACTGAATACACGGATATGGTTTATTCTGGGGATCTACATCATCCTTCATGTCACCTGAAACTAGAGATATAAAGATAAAAATTTCTCATTGATAAGTAATAATGGGAATAACAAATAGCTGACGAACAAACAGAGCACATACAAAAACCTTAAGCCATTATGGTCCCACTCCAATATTTTCCCTCATTTTCAAAATAGTAAGATATGCAATGAACATACTTCTTATTGTCTATTGTAATTCATATATAAATACGATTATACAGCTATGAAGATGAAATTATAGCAAACGCAACATTCTCTGCAGCAGTCTTTGTTTCACAACTCAGTGGGGACTATTAGTTTAGTTCGAAAAATCCCTATTTCAACTCGATATTTTATATGCATTCAAATTCAACTTACCTATAGTTGTAATCATACCAGTGATGAGTGATCTAAAATAAAGTAAAAAACAGTATTAAGTCCTATTACTATTTTGAGATCTAGGTGTTTAACCATTGCAAAAGATGTTGAAAAGATACAGACGGGAAAAGAAAGGGGGACTCTAAACTATAGCAGCCCAAAACGAAACTACCTAATGAACGGACTGACGACCTTGAGCTACCGGCCATATGAGACCTTAGTATATAGGCGGAATTATGGATACTGTATACGAGCAACGCAGCAAATTTCATCCAAGACTAGTATTTTAAGTACTGCCTAGACAACAGGCTCATTGGAAGGGAGAAAACGTGTAGCCGACTGTCATCCCTGGGTTATATTCATAACGTGGTCAATAATACGGACGATCTCATTAATCACTTTAATGGGATCCACACAGATTCCATCGAAAGTTTCTAGAGTCACCTAAAAAGGAGGATCGCAGCGGCGAATGAGTCAAGAGACAGGATGATTTACAGTTATCTCGACGAATTTATGTGCAGAAATTGGCTTAACCTAACTACGAGGACACCTAAGAGAAGTTGGGACGTTTTCTTGCAACATATACAATGAAGTTATCCTATGTAACTACCTTTTAACAATGTACTACTTATATATAAACGTATATTTCAAATTACGCACTTCTGCTTTGGACTCATCTGATTGGTTGATAGAGATTTGTTAAAGCCTTTATTAGGCAGTTTCGCTTTGGGCTGCTATAGTTTAGAGTCACCAAGATGGAAACACAAGGTAATCAGATTTATGAGACGTGGTGTTTTTAATAAAGAAAAAATTCTTTAACCAAATTTTAGGCTTAATTATATGTGAAAATTTGTAAATTGGTAGTAAGTTTCTTGGCTGCTTAATCAGTATAAACTTGACTAGACAAGGAAAAGAGTACAGAAAAATTAAGACAGCGTCTTTATGAAAATAAAAAATTGATTGAGCTATGCAGAACTGAGGTTAAATACGACTGTTGAAAGCTAGAAAAATAATAATCATAATAGTGTTTAGATGATTCAGGAGTGCATCTCAACAAAAATTATATTGGATCGTACCAACTGACAAAATACTTTCATGTTTTAGATTCATGAATATTTACCGTTAACTATTGAGGAGGCGATAAAATGACAATCAGATTACCAGGCAATCATATTACCATCCGACCACAGGATCTGAATGTTATTAACATTTGTGAATCCAAGAAACAACGTCAGGATTATCCAAAGTGGGTAGTCAGTGTCTGTCTGTACACCTGATACGATGACTTTGCATAGGAATTTCAATACACCAACTTAAATATACTCAGTAGTGAGAAATGTATTCATATTTCGACGTTGAGACTGTAAGGATCTGGTTGATTTCAAAATGGGATTTATCAACTGAACTCAGTGCTGCAATAGTAATATTCTTGCATCGAAACGTTACAGCCGGTAGTTCAATTTCTGGTGAAGTCATGGGTATGTATTGGTCAAGAATCATAAATTAAAACAAGACTGGTGTACATTTTTGTGTGGTCTTTACTGGTTAACGAAATCTACCATGATATTAAAGTTAACTTCACGTAAACAGCTATATGACAATGGCATGTGTCAGGTGATCCATAATGGAAAACTCAGAGAAGCCTTTGAAGTGAACACAGGAATAAGACAAGGCTGTCCACTACTATTACCGATGATATTCTTAATTGTGGTGGACTGGATTATGCGTCAAACTGTGGGGAGTGAGGAGACAGGAATACGCTGCAATGACCGATAAGAAGACTAGAGAAGATCTGCATTTCACGTGTGGATGATTTGTGTTTATTGTCACACAAACTCGAAGACTTGAAGGCGAAAACAAACGAATTCTCTGAAGATACAGGCAGCGAAGAAAGGACTGCAGGTGAACATAGACAAGATGGAGGTAATGAAGATAACCAACCAACAGCAACAACAACCAGCACTAATCACCATCAACGGGAGAGATTTAACAGAGGTTACTTCCTTCACTCATCTAGGAAACATTGTTTCAAACCCAGGTAGAACGGACGATGTCAGAGCCAGAATCGGGAAGGCAAGATACACCTTCATCAACCTGAAATTGATTTGGAAATCTACTGCACTGACTCAATATAAAGAACGAGATTTGGATTTTCAATACAAATGTGAAGTCAGTTAGTGCTTCCATATGGGTCAGAAACTTGGAGCGCCATGAAAATCATTTCGAACAGCCAGCTGCAAACTTTTATCAGCAGCTGCCTACGCTGGCTCCATACTGAAGATCAAATAGCCAATGGAAAGAATTAGCAGCAAGAAACTCTGGCTGGCAACAAACCAACCAAGAACATATTGCTCAACAAATATGTTGTAGAAAATGGAGATGGATTGGGTATACACTGAGGAGACTGTCCGAAGACATTGCGCGCGTCAGACCATCGCTCGAGTGGAATCTGAGTGGGAGATGACAAGTTAGGTGTGGATCCGACGGTGACATGGAGGAAATCGTGTGAGGAGGAGATGAGAGATTATGGGCAATCGTGGGCCCAGTTAAAGAGGACCGCAGAGAATAGGACAAAGTGAAAATGTCTTGTTGAAGCCCTATGTTCCACTCGGAACCCAAGAGAACAATAGTAAAATAATAACAATAAGTTGAAGGGACATATTGGTATCGTTTAGCCATTCAGTTAGTATCAAACAACTTACTGTCATGTATCTTCACTTTTTTCATCATCTATTTCGGTCTTATATCTGTTTTGACTGCGATGTCATTATCTTAATTTTTGTTACCACTGCTGATGATGTTTGGTTATTTGAAAACGATGTGCATTTATTTCAATTTGTTGATAAGTATCTTAATGAGCAGGATACCCCTTACAAAATGATTGCATCCTGGAATAGTGCATTTTGGAATTCTCAAGTTTTACAAAAACTTATTGAAAACGAATGAGCAGTGGTACGTGTAGTACTTTATTCGCTAAAAAACCAAAGATTCAGTTTAAAATCAAAAGAAATACGACTACGTGAAGTTTTGATAAATCAATTGAACTCACCGTGTAATAAATAAACTCAATGAGCTAAACGTTAGTAACCAGTCGAACCATATACGTATGCTGAATATATTTCTTGTATTCATGAGAATAGACTAGGAAGAAAAATCAGAATTCAGAGGAATTAATTTCGACAGAATCATGATAGAAGTTTCTCGAAAAATCAAGCTGCACATAATTCTGTGTTACTGTCAACATAAAAACAGTTACAGCTGAGTTGTTTTGACCGAAACTAACAATAAGTAGGGCTGAATTGTGAAAAGTCTTAGTCTAGTCGCAGATCGAAAGCCGTCGATAAACTGTAAAGACGCTTCATACTCTATTACAGTGGTCTAATGAGTACAAAAATAAAGTCTTCTTACAATTCGGGAAAACTCATTTCTAAGCAAAAAATCTCACTAAAATAATTCACTACTGTATAAGGATGGGAGAAAAAATGGATTTGTTTTTAGTTTATTGTGAACAACGTAGTCGCATAAAGATCTTTAATGAACTGATATCTAAAGACGGAAAAAATGTGCATCAAAGATGCATAAATACAGGTCCACACATCAACTTCATAGAACCTGTTAGAAAATCTCCATCTACACCACAGTAATAACAGGTTGCACAATTAGTAAGGGTAATCACTTCATGAAAGCTAAGGCTTACAGAATGGTCAGTTTAAAAACATCATTGAAAAAAATCTTAAAGCTTCTTTAAGTTTTGTTATTAGCGATTTTTTTATTGCGAATGTATTCATGTTTAAGTAAAATCACCACCGCATATGTTGTCTGTCTCTATCCTTTTAGATTCATTATTATTTAAGTTGGTATCTTGGAGAGTTACGCAAATTAATTGTACAGTCAGTTCTTTATTGATCACAGATTGCATAAGTTACTAAATAAGACTCCTTTTTCGGCAAGATTGAATTTGATTCATGCTTTCTTTGAATTTCTTTATTTCTTTACAATGAAGTGATTAAATACCACACGACTTGGATATCTTACCCAAACTCATCATAAAAACCAAGGTTATTTTAGTTCAGCTTACTTGGAAATGAGGTTCTGTGTTGAGTATTTTCTTAGATGATGGAAGATATTTATTGCAAAAAGATTAACTACAAAAAAGACTTGAAGGCTATGGGTTATTTCTGCATAGAGTAACCTGCTAGTGGTTTTTCCTAGTATGCTCCGGAAATGCTGTATCAGTAAAGCCAATTAGTCTTTAAGAACGTAACTAGATGCCACACGATTGTTTATATGATGTCAAGGTTTAAAAAAGCCTATATAGTTTTCTTCATTTTAATCAATTTATTCGCAAGAAAATCACCGTCATGGGTTTGTTTTACGTTTTCTCGTATAAAATCCATTAGTATGTGTATTTATCGTGCAAATGTCTTTTTGATGAGAAAAAGAAAACGCTAGTCTAAACATAAACCATTTCATATTGACAAGTCGAGTTTCACCATGTCTTTATGAAGTTTTCTCTACCACACTGTCACATGTGTCTGCACATTGAGAAGGATTATTGGTTATCAATAAGCATTTATGTTGAAAAAGATGGGTCCAGTCTACACAAATTTCTTAAAAGTAAGCCTTCTCTTATTTATATTAGTTATTCACAACGCAGCTACCTGGAGTAGATTTTTATGTGCCAAGCTAATAAGCATCTATATGCCCAGCTTGGTTTTCCTCATGGATTAACGTTTAGCCTTCGTATCTTTCTATTCAATCTCAAGACCAAATGTTTCGAAATCAGGTGGTATAGCCATTAAGCCCTAACTCCACAGTTTTTTTCCTTTACGTTCCCAGTGAAATATAGGGCTTCAAGCTGAAGGCTCGGAGTTTCTATAGTAGTGTTTATTTTTACAGGATGGGGTTACTAGCCTCATGCCCAACCCTTCCTCTTTACCACCTTTTATTTCTGGCTCAGCGAAGCAAAGGAGTGCGTTGGCCGGGCATCAAACCCCGGACCATGTACATGGTCGGCGAGCATCCTAACCACTGTGCCACCGACGTACTAACTCCACAGTGAGAGGAAATTAAAACGCAAACATTAAAACTTGAACATAAATTTCCAAAGTAAGAAAGCGTTTGAAGCGTTAATTCTTTACAGTATGCATATTAGTTGTGCTTTTGAAGTCATATAATAATAACAACTACAAAATATGACCAATATAAAAATTAGGTAGTTTACCGGTATTGGATGCATAGCAGGTGAAGTTGATTCAGATTTATCTTCTCTTGGATAACAGGTTCCTTCAAAATCGTAATCCTTTAAACTAAAGTAAGGTACAGGAATGTAAAAATTCAGATAATTTAGAAATGATAAATAAAAGGCAAATTACAAATTAGTTATGTGTTGCTTTCACAGTTTATTAATAGTTTCTGTTGATATGGCTGTTTACAAAACAGGTTCAAGTCTTGTAGTCAAACATAGACTGTGTTCAGAATCAAGAAGAATCATGAGAGATGATGGCACCTCAGTATTCACTGCGTCTTACCACATACATTCTTTTATGTAGCAATTCATTCATTGTTCAATTTTCACTGGATACATGTTACTAGGTTATTTTAAGTTACATATATTTTACATTTCTATTATTCGGAAACACTCGTGAATTATATTACTTCTAAGAGTTCAAGGAATAAAAGTGAAAACTTTCAGTTTACAGAAAGATCGACCGAGAATACTTGAAACCATACAACATTTTACTGCACTTCAAGAGATTTTCAGCAAAAACTCATGTAAGTATTCGATCTCAAAGCATCTTGAAATCACTGGTCAAAAATGTTTACAAGTGTCTGAGAAAAATCAGAGTCGTTGGGAAATATATGAATGAGTTTTTTAATGAATATACTATAACCTTGTGTTCTCTGAATTACTTGATTTAAATGCGGAGCTTTCGTCAGTCCTCTAGACAACGTCTTCTGCGACGAAAGCTTCGCAATTAAATCAACCAATTCAGAGAACACAACTAATTCAATATCATTCACCTGAGCTACAAATCTTCTCCATACTATAACCTTAGAGTAAAACATTAAGTCCTACTATTAATAATGAAATTTGTGACAAAAACTGTGTGAAAGTGTCTCCAAGCTTATACAGGAATCAGCTATGTATGACTTCCTGTTATTACAGATATATTTTAGACCAGCCAGTTGATTAATTCTTGAATAAATATATGTGACGGTGACAGAGAATGCAAATAAATCAGATAACCAACATCAAAATTTGATAAACTAAAAACTTACACTCCGTAAACATGATTTTGAATTAACGAACCCATTAGCTCCGGATCAACATGTCCCAGAAATTTACCAATCTGAAAAAGGTTAAAACAGAATTGTTTTATGCTAAAGTTTACACAACGCAAAAGTTCATATTTCTCAAACTTCCATCTGATATTCAGGTGACGCCCATTCAGGCAGCAAGCATTTACAATAATTTTAATTGGCTTAAAAATCTTCTTAGACTTCGGTGAGATAGTTTTGTAACTCTGTCGACCATAACCTACACCTAATTTATACTGAAACAGTCTTCGTTGTATCCTAGGTCCCTCTGTTTTCTGCAGAATGTGCAGTGAAACTTTTCTAAATGGTTTTCTACTCGATTTTCAATTCAAACTTTATATTTAAAAGGTACTAGGTTCAAGCTTACAACATTCTTTAAGCTGTAAAATCACTAAGTTTATGAATAACAGGTCACTCGCAGATGGACATGTAGACATATACATAGTAAGATAAATATCTCAAAATTAAAAGTAAAGTGACCGTACATTTTGTAACGCAGATATGTTTATGCAGTTAATCGATTCTACATTTTCTGGACTGACGGATTAAATGTATGTGCGATTTGCAATTTTCCCTCCTTACTAAATCGAACATGAACCTCGTGACATAAACAGTAATTGATATCAATTAGAGAGCCATTGGAAACCAGGGACTATTGAACAGCTGTTTCGTCCCAGTTTGGGACTCATTGGGTTTCGAACCCAGGAACTTCCGGTTACAGGGTTAGCTCGTATACCATTCAGCCACTGGGACCCGATTCAATGGCCAAAACATGATTTCTAACTTCTACCGATTCCTGATTTTAGGCAACTAGCACCAACCAATGTCATTGGCGGTAACTTTTTTCCTTACTCCCGAGTGAATAGATCCCACTGGTCAGGACTTCTTACTAGAACTCCAGGCATCTTCGTCCTGTAGCCAGTCATTAGCAAGCACCAGATCAATTTTCAAGAATTAGTTTGTAGGGATTCTATCTGTTTCGAGTTAGACCACGAACTGATATCAGTTAGAGAGCCATTAAACAGGGTCCCAAGGGCTAAATGGAATACGAGGTTGCCTTGTGACCGGAAACTCCTGGGTTCAGACCCTCGCGGTCAGTGCCCAGTGTCAATGATTTCCAAACTAGGAAGAAACAGCTGTGTAGTATTCCCTGGTTTTCAATGGTTCTCTAACTGATATCAATCTGTGGTCTAACTTGAAACAAATAGAATCCCTTCAAGCCAATTCTTGAAAATAAAGAAGAATGCTAAAAAATCACCAAGTTGTGACGCTTTTAAAACGCCAACAATCGTAAGTTATTCAATGCTTGGTCAGAAATCAGTTTTTAGGATTTTTAATTGAAGAAAAACTTATTAGTCATTTATTTTCACTTTTTTTCTCAACACACAGTTATAACTGTATTCCCGAATGGAATTTAAGTCTTCGAGACCTACTGTACTTCAGACTTATCTCCATAAGAAATTTCAATTATTCAAAAAAACTCAGTATTACTGAACTGGTTTTGTCAGTCATGCGGCTGCTTCGACTTTATATTTTATTGGTGACTTAAACGTCGTTTATGTCCTGCCTCAGAAAATGCGATAATGTTTTGCCCTGAAAGGTCCCGGAAAATCTAAAACAATATTTTAATACGACCGAGAATCAGTAAGAATTGCTGATCTATCGAAAGTGAAGCAAATAACGTCAATTTTTTTCAGAAGCAATTACTTATACACCACCTTACTAAAGGTTGATGTGATATTTAAAGATGTGACGAGAAGCTGTGACCTATTTGGGAGGTCTTATAAGAAGCACCAATGATTACTTCTCACACTATAAGCCTTGTGAACAAGGACATTAGGAGTCAACAGTGAACTGCACACCATGGGATGAAAATGTGTGAATTAATTCAGACAGCATGAGAAAGCTGAGCAAAATAACACAGTCTGTAACAAATGCTAAACAGTCTGAAGTTCTCTCTCTTAAAATGAAAAGCATCCACGACATTAACACCAGAATATATTTAAAAATACTCAAAACTATAATTTCCAAAAGTCATATCATAATCAATAAAAGAAAACAAGTCCCATACCTGATGATAAAATGAATTATTATTGACAGCAACAATATTTGCTGCATCTTCTAATAAATAGCATAGTTTATTTGAATTTGGGCCTGAACATTCTGAAACCATAGCAAGCTGTTTGGAAAGATATTCTGGTTCAAATGTGATACCCATGACTAGATTAAAATGTATGAACAGAAAACCAGTACATAAAAATAATATATCATTATTTAACTTAAACGATATGCTGCAAAAAAGCGGCTCGAAACTTTTGTGAAAAATAATTACAGTCCTTAAGTTGTATCAAAATGTCTCTTTAACATCATGTCTGGACAAATAAATTACAAACTTGATAGATCCACAGAGAACGAGAAACACAACTGTCGCAATCATGTAAGATAAAGCAGACGTAACTGAAGAAAAAATAAGATTAAATACTCTAGAAGTAACTTAGCACTGATGTCCCATATCTGTTTTAAGTCGGTTAAAGTCAGATTTCGGGTCAATAGGATGGTATATTCAGTGGACATATGCGGGAAAAAATGAAAGCGCAACCAACAGTTAGTTATATCTCAGGTCATTAGAGCGGGGCTGCAAATAAATTGTCTTGAGTGACAACGAATACCTGATAATTAAATAAGTCTACTCAGAAAAATAAGGCTTATCAAAACTATTCTCTAAGAGAGAAGTAGTCTGCATCATAATGGATATTCAACCCACATATTACAGATCCACGAAGTAATCATTTGGGTTCTGTTTAAATTTTTGAAAAATTATAAATAGATTTTCCAAATTCAGTAAAATAAATAGACATGAGAAAACCGCTCACAGTTTCGTGGATTAGAGATGCACCTGACATTCGTGTATTCGCTTTTTCAAGACATTATAAGATTCTGAATAGAAAAAACTCCATGTAATACGTGTACTTCAGTATTAGCAACAAGTAAAAAGCTAAATTAGTGGAATAAAATTACCTCCAGCTTTGTATACATATTGTCCTTGTGTGATTGTAAGTGGCGTAAATATTGTTGCTGGTAGTGGTGTATTATCTACAAGGTCCTCATCCTCCTTATCATCACTGATTATTGGTTCACCAGCCGCTTCATCATCTTCTAGAATTGTTTCAGCTTCATCTGTTGGATCAGTGACTTCTGCAAAAGTTTCCGTGTGAAAAGTATCCACATTCGAAAGCTTCTGATCATCAGTGTTATTTAATACTATTTCTTCTGACGTTTTGCTTTCTTGTTCTTCTTCCTGATTATTTTCTGGGGTTCTTTCTACTTGTCGTTTCACCCTATGTAATACACTTTCCGATTGTTGGGTATCATTGACTGTTGTATAACTAGCAGATGATTCGGTTACTTTTGTTGCATCATTCTCCATTGAAGAATCATGACTGTCAGTTGATTTTGTTTGAATATCTGCTGACTTTATTGTGTCTATAAAAGCAAAATCAAAATAATTAGTAAATAAAACAAGAATGTTGACTACTGTACGGCAGAGACAGATGGTTAAAAATATACAGTAAATATAGGCTAATTTTACCATCAAAAGGGGTTTATCACTACAACAAAACCGACACAAAATAAAGACCTTCATAAGATCATCTATTATAACTTTTCTATTTTTCAGTTTGTGCACTTTCAGATAACAAATTTTTTCAGCTTCTGATACTACTTTTTCAGTTAACTACTAAATGAGCTAATAAATCTACAATAACAAGTCTACGAAGCTATTTTTTTAATTCCCTGACAATTTTTTATTTATTTTTTAAATTTTATTTTGTTCCTGAACGTTCCAAGTGGAACATAGGGCTTCAAGCTAGAGCTCTGAATTTTCAGTAGCCCCACGCCCAATCGTTTCTCTTTACTGATCTTATTACGGGGTTAGCGAGGTTTAGGAGTGCGTCTGCCGGGAATCGAACTCCAGACCACGTGCGTGGTTGGCCAGAGTTCTACCGCTGAACCACCGACTCACATCTCTGACAGTAAATCACTTAAAAATATTTGTTGGTGCTGGTGTAACGTTTTTTATATTATTTTCGGGGTGTGATTTGGTCTTCTTGTTTTTATGAAGTACAGTCTTGTTTTTTGATATCATTATGGTGGGAGTGATCACTCCTCACTAAATAGTTTTAACATTAATGATATTTTATATTTATCTTTTATTCATGTAATTACATGGGAGAAATCAAACAGATGAAGTAGATGACAAGTGAGAATTTATGAGCACTTTATAAAAATGTGAATCTATAAAACTTATCTGAAATCAGGTGCTAGAACTGTTTGTAAATTCAGTGAACGTTATCACAATAGGAACTGCATAGTTTGTCTCATAGTTACAAAAACCATTATGTCAATACAGAATAGTTTGGGCGAATGTTAGAATAAAGCATTTCGAAATGTAGCTTTAAATCCAACAAACATGAACCCACTACCCTGTTACATCCTTCTATTTCTCACCTTGATTTCTTTATTCGATAGAATATAATTAAGATTCTAAAAATGTTCTTGATACGTAATATTTACTGATGACGTTTCGAAAAAAATGTTCTTGATATATAGACCTAATTTTCTACATATCATTTTTACATTTCTGTTTGACCTTTGAAATCCTATTGGCTGTCCACTGTTTTAATTTATCAATATCATAATGTCTCTTATGGTCATTTTAAAGCAATAATATATATAGGCAAGAGCTATCAATCATTTGGACTCTTGTTCTGAGACAGTAAAAGCTCTTTTATCAACATCCATTCTTCTCTTTTTCCCTGTATACCGGCGATTGTGACAGATTAGCCAGAGCATTAAGTTAGTATCCTCTAATAGTATACTAGGTCGTGATTTCGGTCATAACAGTTCTGTATGCGGTGAAGATGCATAACATTACAGGATGAAATATTACGACTTCGTAGAGTGAAGCAAATATTCTTTTTGCTTTGTCCATCTTTATCAATGGAAATAATTGTATGAAATTCAATAATCACTTTAAAACTCCTAATAGATTCGATCTACTGACTCTATAATGTAACGAGTTATAAGGATAAAAAACATAGTTCAGTATATTTACACATTGACTTGCGAATCTGCATTTCACCATAATAAAGGACCAATAAGCAGTATTAGCAATTATAATAAGAGTGCGTCGGTGGCACAGTGGTTAGGACTCTCGCCGACCATGCACATCGTCCAGGGTTCGACCCCCTGCCGACGCACACCTGATATCTATGATCGGCCTGCAAAATTTGGGCTACCGATATCACATGCTGAAAATTCCATACCTGTACCAAAGTATACGGTGTGGAATCAAGCTGTAATCAAACATTTAAAAAATTAAAAATGAAATGAAGATGAAAGAAACGAATTCAGATGAGTAACAAGAAACATCAAAATTTAGGTGTGTGTGTGCCCATTTGTATCACTTTGACACATGTTTTGTATCACAGTGGGCTGATTCCCTTGAATTTTAATTAAATGCCTTAAGTTTGCTCACATGATTGCAACTAACAGTTACAAATATAATGCGTTTACTATATTTCTTGAAATGAGTATTCAAAATACTTTTGAGTAGTACGTGTTACATTTAACCGAGTAAGTTACTCCAGACTATTTTTTAAACAAGATTAAATTCTTTTCCCTTTTAAAATATCCTTTAAAGTTTTGAAATTTCAGACGATTAGTATTGCTTAATCTGTAACTGTATTATCATTTAAAATTTATTACAGTTTTAGGCACTGAAGTCAACCTGAATTTGAAAGAAATTAATAACAGAATTGTTCAGGTAGGAAAAGAGGAATAACAGAAAACAAAACACTGCCAATTCCAACATGTACAACTCAAAATACGTTTAGCAACAAGAAAATGATCAACTAAATAAACACACACTGATTATGTGAAATTCGTGGTAGAGGGTGCGTATACTCGCTTTGCTTTATTTATGAATATAGACCGAGGATGTAAAGACACCTAGATCAATTCCGTCGTTAGAAACGTTTTTCCCTAATATGTTAAGTACTAGTCATGTATGAGGACTTTTAGTTAAAGTAATTTCAACTTGTTTGACCGAAATACATTCATACCATAATTCTAATTATAGTGAAGTGGTTTGAGCCGAAGACACGACTTCAGAAAAGACATATCTCCCTAACAAGCATGCATTATAATTCGAATACTCATCATGGGACTACAGAAAATGTTCCACACTAAGCAACTTTACAGATAAATTGACAGACTGTGAAATAAATACAACCAAGATGTTATAAGACCTTATTTTCTTTTTTTGTCTATTATTACAGATGAAGCAGAAATGATCTCTGTGACTAAATGGCAAAGTAGTAAGATGCTTTAAGCAAATAACAACAACCCGATTAATAAGCCTCAGTTATATTCTAATGACATATTCTTAAGATTTAAATATTTTCACTGATAATCAGTAGAAAAACAATTTCTAACCACGATTAAATACTACATAGATATTCGTCTGGGATATGGAGTTCAAGTCTAAGAACTGAACTGAATATCAAAGTGTAGAGGTTTTGATTCTAAAAGCTAAGATTATGCTCCTGATTATTGTGGTTCAAAAACTAGGAGGAAACACTCCAATGCTGAAAAAAAGAATAAACACTTAAAATGTCCTTTATTTTTTATGATAATTTAGAGGCGAAACTAACTTCAAATTAAAATTCCTAGCAAATGAGATTATGATTAATGTTGGAGTTTATGCTTTCCTGCTAACGGATAGAAGTGCAAGGAGTAAGATTACTTCAACTTTACTGTTGGTGGCGAAAAGTAAATTTACTAATCAGCAACACGGTCATAACGATGGAAGAGCTTAACATAATTTAAAAATTTACTCTATTTTCTTAAATTTATTATCTCTAGAAAATCAGTCTTTCACATCTACTATGATATTTTGTATGAGATCTCAAGTAATTGGTCAGTGAGTCGGATTCAAGCTTAGCTATCTTAGTGGAGTTTTTATTTCTACTAATCGCTGTGAAATTTAGCTGAAGGCAGTTACAATATTATTACTATTATTCCCTTGGGTTCCCAGTGGAACATATGGTCTAAACAGCACATCTCTATTTCATCCTGTTATCTGAAGTTCTTATTTGGCTTCACAACTGCTATTATAAACATGTATTATAGAATGAATGAATAATATATTAATTAATTACATACATATAGAACATGTTTTTCTCCTGAATTCAAAAGATTAATCAATCGTTTTATCGTTATTTTACAATCGAGAAAAGACAGCATTCGGAGAAAGTTGTAAAATCAGGGAGCACTGAATAGATTTCTCATTCTATTTTTTTCTTTTTCCTTCACGTTCCCCAGTGGAACATAAGGCTTCAAGCTAGTGGCTTGAAGTTTCTTTAGCAGTGTCCATTTTACGGGATGGGGTTGCTAGCCTCATGTCCAACCTTTCCTCTTCACCAGCATTATTTCTGGCTTAGTGAATTAAAGGAGTGCACCGGTCGGGGATCGAACCCCGGAGCATGCGCATGGTTGGCGATCGTCCTAACCGCTATACCATCTGCGCCTCTCATTCTAATACACTCCCGCAAATATACTGACTTAGTGATTCCTCTTTTCCACTTTCTGACAATGAATGATACAGCATAATCTTAACGCAAAATAACTGGCCGGTTACTGTTCTCATATTTAAACATAAATGATCTCATCTTTTATTTATACTTTATTAATTTCGGTAACCAAACCAAAATAGTGACAGACTGTCATACATTACGATAGTATACATTTTCTTAAGAAATTCAAAAGATATTCTAAGCTAAACACTTTTTTCGGATTACTCTTCAATAGTGTTCCCTGTTCGAAATAATTTTCCTAGGAGAATTCAAAATAAATATGTTCATGAGTTACTGTTTCGATCATGTCTATATTAAATTTTTGCAAAGGATAAAGTTTCACTGATTTTAAGCTTCACTCAACAGTAAGGTCATTTAATTTGATGTATCTGTAAAAATGTAAACATGTTGAAATCCAGTAAGTAAAGGCAATACTCAAAATTTACTGTATAAAGGCGTTAAAATCTAAAAACATATCACTACAATAATAAACTGACTTTCTTCTTTTCTCAAAGGTATCCAAAATATTAAGCCTTTTGAGTCGTATACACGTTGAAATATAGGTGAGTTGGGCCAATATTTCAATTCATCATAAAAATCTTCACGGGCACTAGAAAAAAAAACAGAAAGATAAGCAGAGGTTAAATTATAACCGGTAAATATGGATCACAAGAATAGAACTTAAGCACTTTGATAGAGTATAATTTTTTAGTGTTGATGTAGAATAGTTATATTTGTTATTAAATTGAGATGCCTGTTTGCGTTAGCTATTGCTATACCGATGCCTTAATCCACTCTGTTGTGACACGTAAGTACACAAAGTACGATGATTTTGTAAATTGAATTAAGGCTGATATGAATAACTACAATATGTAGTAATTTTGACGATAATAGACAGCAAATAACACAGATGATTTATCATATGTAAAGATTATTTCCTAGGAAATATGAATTTTTAGAGCAAGTATAAGTAAATAATACAAGGAGTGATATACAGTTTTAAAATTAACTTCTTCCAGCGACCGAATAATAGAGGGGAGAAATACCAGTCTCTCAGTTTTTATGTATGTGTCGATGGTTTGGCGGCAGAATACTCACCAACCACGCATGTGATCCGGAGTTCAATTCTCGGCCAACGTACTCCTAAACCCTGCTAAGCCTGTAATAAGACCAGTAAAGAGGGAAGGTTAAGCATGAGGCTAGCAACCCCACCCAGTATAAACGAACACCACTGCTACCGAAACTTCAGAGCTCTAGCTTGAAGCCCTATGTTCCACTCGGAACTTAAAGGTATAAAGTTAGTAAGCAGTTTTTATGTAGAGAGAAAAAAGACAACACATTCAAATAGTGAAAAAATTTACTAAAATTTCAGGAGTTAAAAGAGAATATGTGGTAGATGCTGAATAACTGAGTCCTTTACTCCATTATAGATAAGATTTTATTTTGATAAATCACACAGTGTTATTCAGTAATATTAACTGATGACGTTTCGAGCACAAACTATTGCTCATAATGATAATAATCCTTTGCCTAACAGAAATTCCACTAATATGGACAGTGTTAAAATATAAACTTTTAACTAATTTGATGTCAACATATAGAATATCTTATTTTGGTTCATAAACGGTTGTTTCAGCAATTACTCCCAGTAATCAGAATGAGAAGTTTTAATTTAATGAAACACGCCGTCTACTTACTGTACTGATACGAATTTACACAGCATATATAGTTGCTGGAGAAATGAACAGTGGTTGGTTGTGAACGAATAAGATAAATTTATCCAAGATAATTAAACATTTAAGAATAAATTAAACGTATACATGGAAACTAACGTGACTGGTATTGTCCATAGAAGACCGGTATTTAAAGCTATGGTTCGAGAACGCATAATACCATCCAACTGAATTGATTCAGCTGTTGTTGTTACATCTTTTTCAGCGATGATAATCTCCAGTAGAATCTGTGACAATAGTTCCGATTGAGCTAGAAAAGGTAAATTATTATTACACAGAATATTTAACTGCCATAGAAATTAAAAATGTATTAAGAAATCATATTACGTTATGAAAATTATATGATATACAGAAGATTTTGAATGATTAATTAGTGCTTTCAATACTGAATTCTAAATCTTTAACATCATAAAATGAGGTAACATTGGGAATTTTCTCAATACTTCTTTTTCTCAAACTAAGAAACTCAAGAGGTTCATGAGAAGAGGTTTTTCAGATGAAAACAGTTAAATCAAAAGTGAGATATCACCAGTGACTGAAAAAACAAAATCGATTATTAATCTCTCAAGAAGAATCTTAGTGTCAACAGAAATTAATATGGTTAGAGTGAAATTAATTTTGAAACATCAGATTTAAGATAGAAACAGAAGTGTATTTAGTAAATAAGATAATTACAAGGAAAACAGAAACACAATATAGACTGTAGTGACTGGAGAAAAAAAGAAAAAAATTACTGAAAATACAAATAACAGCTCTGAAGAACCTTACGACTCATGAAAATGATGTATTCGCGAAATCTGACAAAGGTAACTTAGCAGTTTTATGAGACAGATTTTGATTGCAATTGATGTATATATTCAGACATTCAGTTTAGTGAAATCAATAAATCCACAGATACTTTTGAGCAAGGGTAAAATTTCCATAGTCCACATAATAGTCTGAAAGAAGGTATATCTTGGTAAGTCCATTTATATATGAACCCAGTAACCTCCGTACTATGCATGACGGCATAAAACTTTTACGATTTTAACTTTACTAACCCGCGAAGTAATTTGGAAACTACTCGAGTACTACGGCGTACCCCAAATATTCATCAACCTTATTCAACAGCTGTACGACAACGGCACATGTCAAGTGACCCACAACGGAAAACTCAGCGAGGCGTTTGGAGTAAACACAGGAGTCAGACAAGGGTGCTTATTATCACCAATTATATCCCTAATTGTGGTGGACTGGATTATGCGTCAGACAGTGGGAAACGAGAAGACAGGGATATCCTGGACCGACGTGAAGAACCTAGAAGACCTGGATTTCGCGGACGATTTATGTTTTGTGTCACACAAAATCAAAGACGTACAAGCGAAAACCGACAAACTGGTGGAAGAAGCAGCAAAGACAGGACTGCAGGTGAACATGGACAAGACGGAGGTCATGAAAATAACCAACCAACAACAACAACAGCATCAGCAACATCCACCACCAATCACCATCAACGGGAGGGATTTGAAAGAGGTTACTTCTTTCACTTATCTAGGGAGCATTGTCTCAACTACAGGCACATGGAACGGACGAGGATGTCAAATCGAGAATCGGGAAGGCGAAAAACACATTCATCAACCTGAAAACAATCTGGAAATCTTCGTCACTCAGCCTGCATCAACAACAAAATTCGGATTTTCAATACAAACGTCAAGTCAGTCAGTTCTTCTATACGGATCAGAAACTTGGCGGTTGCGTCACAAAGAATATTTCCAACAGGTTTCAGACCTTTATCAACAACTGTCTCCGTTCTATACTGAAGATCAGATGACCGGAAAGAATCACCAACAAGAAACTATGGGAACAAACAAAACAAGAACCAATCGCCCAACAGATATGCAGGAGAAAGTGGAGATGGATTGGACACTCGCTGAGGAGGCCGCTGGGTTACATCGCGCGTCGGGCCAGTGATCGAGTGGAACCCGAAAGGGAAGTGGCGAGTGGGACGTCCAAGGGTGACATGGAGGAGATCGTGTGAAGAGGAGTTGAAACAGTATGGACTAACATGGATGCGGGTGAAAAATACAGCAGGAGACAGAAGCAAGTGGAGGCGTGCAGTTGAAGCCCTATGTTCCACTAGGAACCCAAGGGAACAATAATATAATAATAACCCTACACCTCACCTAATGCTTACAGTTTTATTCGTCTTAGTTTGTAATTTTCAGTAGTTTGAAAAATCAGTCCAATGTGTCACCTTGACAACGGAATAGTATCCTGTTAGATCTCATGACTCAAGCTAACACAAAGAAAAAAAACAGCAAAGAAGGGTTGAGGTGTTTAGGATAAGATAGATAATACTTACTAGAGTTTATATTCTTTATCTGATCAAGGAAATTCTTTAAATCATCACGTTGTATTTGTTCAACTACAGACTGTTCAATTTCTGGGTTATTGTTTACAATCTGCTCATCTGTTGACTTTTGTGATTCAGGTTCAGTTATGAAATTAGCAGTGCTTGTTGTTAAAGTTGAAACGGTTGAAGGACTTTCTCTATCTTCAGGTACTGTAACTTCTACTACTGGCTGGAAGTCATTAGGTGGAGATGTCGAAGGAACTGTTGTTGAACCAAATGATGATGACGTGATAGCTATTGTATCAAGAGGGGTATTTCTTAACTGAAAATCATCAACTTCTGGAGAATCCTCAGGTAAAGTTGCCGATTCACTAGTTACTACAACCGTTGATTCGAACGTTTGCTCTGAAGGTAAGAATGGGAGCTCATTAAAATTTTCCACATTTGTTGTTTGAGTAGTGGTGCTTATAGTAGTAGTAGCTTTTGTTGTTGTTGTTATAGCATCATCAGAAGTGGTTGTGATAATAGCGTCATTCAAAGGTAATGAATCATCATCACTGCTCATAAATGATCCACTTCGCTTAAACAATTTCTTTGAAAATAATGGTTTATCTGTCGAACAATTGATGGAATTTGTATCATCTAAGCATAAAGTATTGTTTGATATTAATTCCTCTGTGGTAGAGGTGGATTCATCATTCGTTTGTATTAATGATGAATTAATCTGAGTGTTATTTCCTTCTTCTACATACTCTGTTGATATATTTTCCTCAAAACTTTCTAATTCCTCTGCATCTTTTTTACGTTGTTGTTCCTCTTCTTCTAACTCCTGAAGTCTTTTTGATTCAGCAAGTATCCATTCTTGTTCATCTTCATTTTTGTGCAGTTTATCATGTTCTTCAGCTGACTCCAGATTAAAGAAATGGCAACCAGCTTTAATATATCCATCTATTGCTTTCCATGGTAATATCACTTTTGCCTTTTTGATCAAATTTTGAATAAGAACTAAAAAGAAAATTAGCCATGTTGAAGATATACTATTAAACTGATACTTATACATTTAGATTGAATGGAATAGTTTTCTATAATGCAAATTACTAAGTGTTGACGAGTATCCAAATGAGTTCGGTGAATATTTTGGTTAACTAAATAGCACCTACAGTTACCGCATTAAGAAGATTCCTAATTTAAATGAAAATGGTATAAAAACGACAGCTTTCTTCGATTGTACATCTAACCGGATTCAATTTCAGTGGCCAGAATAACTTTTCTTAACAGAAATGATTTATGGATCACTGACTCAAGCACTGAGCACTTGTCTTTCAGAAAGCGAGTCCCAAGTTCGAATCCTGATGCACTAACATCACCCTGTGTAACCGAGTAGTATCATCAGCCTTCACACATTATGTGTGACTCACAGATCATAACGTGAATGACCTGTTACACAAGATAGGTTCAAACACACAACACAAAAGTTATTTCCTTGAATCAAATTTACAATTAGTAAAATAATTTGTGATTTGCAGTCTACGCAGTTCAAGAGGAAGTTTCACAACGGTTTCTTTTGGAAACCAAATTATTCAGATCACAATATGTGATCTGTTCAGTACAATAAATAGTAACCAGAAAAGCAAGCATAGGTGTACAGCGCTATATACTACTAACTGCTTAAGACAAGTAGTTAGACACCACCCCTGACAACTCCTAGTTGATGTGAAGAATTGTTCAGCTACTCATGTTAATCAATCAGCGGTATTAAGCGTCACTCATCCATCTTATTGACTTAATTTAACATTAAATATTTTGTGAAAATAAGTATATTACTGGTGACCTGAGAATTTACTAGTCTGCAATAGCATCACTTAATTTGTTTAAACTAGTGGAACTAATGCTATAATTTCCCTAGCCACAACATGCAACACAATCTGTCCAATAAAAATATCTAAGTAACCTACTTTAACAATTCCCTGATACAATCACTTCCTTAAAATATTTGTTTATTTCTGTCTTAAGAAAATATTTCATTCTCGCCGAGTTCACATGACAGCTGAGGTAAAATTGCATTTACGATGAAAAATCAAGTCTATAGAACATTCTACTGATAAATAAATAAAATATAATTCAACAGCATAAGGATTTCATCATGAGCTGGCGTTAATTAGAGAACCATTGGAAAACCTGGGTGTGCTAGACATCTGTTTCGTCCTAGTTTGGGACTCTTCATCAATACGCACCCACCGGGCAGAAGTTAGGATTCATGGGCCATTGGTTCGGGTCCCAGTGGCTTAACGGTCTACGAGCTCGCCTTGTAACTAGAAGGTCCTGGGTTCGAACCCTTGCGGCAGGTGCGTACTGTTGAAGAGTACAAAACTAGGACGAAACAACTATCCAGTATTCCTAGTTGGTTTTCCAATGGTTCTCTAACCAATGTCAGCTCATGATGAAAACCTGTAACCAATCAATCAAATCCTTACAAACCAATACTTGAATATCAACAGCACAATGTTTAGTTGTTATTGCTTGTTTTTTATTTATCACCTGTTATTGAAATAAGTCAAAATTAATTCTGTTAGTACCAGCATCACTTTATTAAAGAATGATGGAGATAAGGTATACAGAAATCAATAAGTACAGCAACAAGAAAAAATTGAATAAAGGAGATATCCAGTTAAGAACACAATATTCAGAGAAGAGACTCTTTTCAACGAATTTATTATCAAGCTGTACAATCGTATATATATGGTTTTTAAGAAATTATATCCGGTGAGGGAATCAGTTCAACTTATGAATAACTTACCATTATCAATCATATAATTGCCAGATGAATCTGAACTAACGGAAAATTCAACTTCTTTAGGTATGTTTAAAAACAAATGTTGATCAGTGGGTACAACAAAAGCCACTCTAAAGAAGAGAAACCACAATAATAAATCAGCATAACATAAATCCAATACATGCATAGAAGTCTGATATACCAAAGACTTAAAGTGATGAAGAATAGTCATTTAACTGATTAAACATTCAAATAGGAATAGTTGAATTGATGTTATTCTTCTGAAAGTGATAGTCGTACAGACAAAACTAACCAACTGTACAACTGTATTAAGCATATTTTCAATAACTTATTTAAAGGGATTTCACTGATTTCAAATGTGGATTTCGTCACAATCAAAGGTCAGTTAGGAGACCATTCAAAACCATGAAGCACTGAAAAATTACTTAATCTTAGTTCAGGACACAGGCACAACTTATAACAGTGGAATCGATTCATGATGGTGTCGTGAACATCCGCTGTAGAAAGGTCTCAAACTAGGATGAAACACCTATCTAGTGCTCTCTAGTTTTCAGTGGTCCTATAACTTATGTGTTAAATATAGTTCAAAAATCTATGTTTTGAGATTTTACATATTTTTATCCTCGGAACAGGTGCTTTAGTAGACTAGTTGTTACAAAACGTACTCAAGTGAACGAAAGTAAGTAACAGTGGTGAAGAGCCTTCAGGTGTACTTAAGTTATTCAGATATGTTTACGTATAAGTAGTTCTAAAGCACTTCACTTTATTTTCAAACTACAATAAAACATTTCCAAACATTTCACTAATCACAGTCAGAAAATTACTATAAAAAAGACTAAATAAACTGATTACATGGATACTGTGAATTAATTTCAACAGATTATTTTAAGTTAACATTTAACTAGGTAAAGTAGCCGTCTTCTAATCAGCAGTTCTCATCCTTCTGGGAGAGCTGGGTCCGATTAGCTGATTTCTAACACCTAAAACTCTGAAACAACAGCATTTCAATGCTATTTTTCGTCCAGTTCTGATGAACAATATTTGCAACATAAAATATGTGTATTTATTTTCGCGGGTTCTTTTTGGCTACAAACAGCCTTCAAATAAAAGTGACTCATGAAATAAGAATATATATATCTAAAAACAAACTAATGACATAACCGAATTAACTATAAGCAACTAGTTTTCTTCTCTGTCACTTCTAGAGACCATTTCATCATTTAATTCTTTTCTTTAAATTCGGACATCAGAATGTAACAGTTCTGCGTAAAAGTAAGCAATTCATCAGCTTGCCAAACGCACTGATTAACTGATCACTCAGTAAATATTTGCTAATTTCTTCCAGGAATTCAAGTGTATATCTACAACAGTATTAACGTTTTTGTTTGGGAACACCCCACCTTCCATACTGACGGCTTTTAGTGCCCTACGCAGTATGACAAAGTTTTCCTTAAGTAGACCGGGAAAGATGAAAGCGGAACAGTAAAGAAGTATAGGCAGAATACAAGAGTTAACAAACGTTAACAGTAGAGACAGAATGACACCAGATCGTTTTAACTTCTTTACATAGAACGTCAAACGAAATATCTTTCTAGAAATTAACATGATGTGGGAAGACCAGGAAAGATGATCAGAGGAAACACACAGTTCAGGGTATTTAACTTCTGCGGCATCTATGACAGTGGAAACGTGAGAAATAATCAGTTCATGTAAGTCTCAGTTGCGTTTGAAAGTGAAACTAATTACCTGACCTCTGGAGGGATTAAGCTTAAGACCATTTGACGAGGACCACTGACTAATTTCTGATAAAATGTTATTCATTTTGGAACAGTCTTACTGAAAAGTAACAGACATAGAAACAGTCAGGTCATAGGCATAATTAACAAAATTGGCTTCGTCAGAATGGGGAAAGTCATGTAAGAAGAAGGAAAACAGAAAAGGAGAAAGAATAGCTCCCTGAGGAACATCAGCTAGATTAAGTGAAGCAGTGGAGGGATTCCCATCGCAAACAGTGTACTATATCAAGGCTGATACAAAGATACAGTCACATTTGATGAACAAATATATCAATTGATGTTTATTTTGTCATCAATTATTCATATTTTTTCTTCAGAAATTCCACTATTTAGGATATCTTATTATGTGCTGACTAGAAGAAGAAGTATAGAAGTACCTACAGAGACCTACAAGTTTCTGAGAAAGCATTAAATCACATCCTCAAACAAGTAAACTTTAAAAACAAGTTTTTCGAAATGAACGATACTTTGCATGTTGTGTTTACTGAAATCATTCATAAAGGAGCTTTACTTTTTATTGAATATTTTTTCTACGTAAAAAGAATTTCATATAACCATCTCAAGGTATCCTTTGTTGGTATTTAAATAAAATGGATTTATTCTATAAAGGATTATACTCATTGTTATATAAGTAAAATATAAGCACTGCTTACTAATGTAGATGTTGTCTGAGTTTTTAATTAGCGCGGAAGATGGAAAAATAAAGTATCTTGAGTACAACTGAGGTATGATTCATTTATGCCTGTGATTTGTAGAAGAGTAATATAGAAATATGGAACCCAACTACTTCAATACTGAAACATGTGAAAGACTCTATGAAGTACAACTAGAGACATTTACACTGAAGTGAGAAATTATTCCCAGTAGAAACTGAAATAACAGCAGAATAACTTAAATATAAAACACTTAGAAAAGCTGGAATGTAGAATTCATTAAAAAAGTGACGAAGAATACAGGTCTGATTTCATGTAGTCGTCAAAATTGGGTTTCATCTCCTTTAAGCTATTCTACGTTACATAACCAGTATAATCTGAATTCCTTGTAGACTGCCTATAAAGACCCTTAATAACCATGAAACCTTATTTGCTAAACTGTATAAGACAGCGTGAACACAAATCTGACCAGTATAAGTTTCATTAAATAAAACAGTGTTTTAGAAAACGGGCTGAATATGCTATAACATTATAATAGCAATGCTTAAAACAATTACTATGAAATTAAAAGGAACTTACCCAAAATCAGTACTTAGTAATTTAGTGAATGAATAAAGTCTTGGTTTAACATAGGTATGTATCTAAAAATTAGAAAGTATAGTAAAATAAATAAAATTTAAATAGTTAAGTAACAACAATAGTAAAATTGAATGTATTAAGAAAACATTTTGTACGAATTCACATACATTTGTATCTAGGTGACTGCTGGACTTTTAGAAACAAAGCATTAGTGTATAACGTCCCTTCTTCTCAATGCATTCAAGAAAGGCAAAAGCAAACAGTTAAGAATTAAAAAAGACTAAATGGTATAATGAAGTGTATTTTACAGCCTAATTCGATGGAGTGGTATCTTTATTTAGCCAAATTATGTACACATTATCTGCAACGCACCATTTGAACAGATCTTCCATGTTGTGCTACTTCTCGCCTTCATTTTGTGTTTCTTTGTGTTCCTTTCACTTCTCCCAAGTATCTCCTCAACGCTGTATCATTTGCTTTTTCTGACATCAAATCTATCTCTCTGCTATTTGATACTTTAAACAAATGAATTTCTCTCTATATATATACTACTGATAAATCTTATCAGTATCATGTGAATAGTGGAAGTACATTCAGAATAATAAATCAGTAGTATTATTCGACTATACTTCCTTCAGGAGTAGCTACTAATATTCAGATACAAAAATCGTATATTGGGATTCAGTAAGAATCAGTGTTAGTCTTCATGGACAATTATAATGGCAATAATTCTAGATCTTTCTTTTATCTGATAACTGTTTCGTTTCTTATGGTACTCACATTTAGTTTTACAGACAATTATACATCTTACAAGTTGACGTCCATCTTCTACTCCTCATATTTCTCATACATTTGAGGTCACTTATGAGCTAAGCTGCTAACAGGACATTTTTGAAGTTTTGCAGTTACAAACTTCTACTGAATAAAGAGTTTTATTTGTTTGTCATCACTGTTTCAATACTAAGTTTTGCAATGTTTTCATGCAAATCTTACTAGAAGTTGCGAAGCCTGTTACCTATCACACATTTAATAAAAAAAAGAAATGAAATATAATGAATTCAGTTTAGCTTGTAGACTTGTTTGCCATTGCCTTGTTTAGATAAAATAATAGAATTTTAATAGAAAAAAAGCCAAAAGATGTGATCATATGAAGAAAGTAAATAAAAAGAATAACCTCAAACGCCACCCTTAAGTTTTCAACCTACTGAAGATATCTAAGGTATTTTTCTGTCACAAGAAAGAAGAAAAACAATCTAATTAAGGATGAAAACTCATGTCCTGAAGAGTAAGTACAGTAGTCAATATATTATTCTTTGTAACACTTAGTCACTGTGTTAGCACGTGTGTTTGAAACTAACGACCTCGAAAATTTTACTGCAAATGTGACTAAATTATGCTAAAACGCCAATGGAATAAGTAGGCATGTAAAATAATAGTAGTGATAAATTGTGTTCAGAGCATTAAATAGGTATAAAATGTGAAGTTAAAAAGAAATTATTTCAGAATCCTAAAATTTCCATAGTGCTACTGAAAAGTAAATAATCCTGAAGAAATGTGTAATTCGTAAACAGGAAATTCCCCCGTGGGGTAGACGGCATCCGTGTGGTTGTGCCACAGGATGATATTGTATACAGTTCTGGTCTTTTTAAAGGCTGTGATGTGTTCAGTTCTCCTGAAAGCCAATGAATAATTATTAAATCAATGGGTGTATTAATATTACGCGAAAATTCTTCAGCACAGATAACTACTAACTTTCAAATTCTTTAATGAACAGCATTCGGAAAAGTTAAATTATATCAATCTATAGGATGCGAACGCACGACTGACCTTGAGGTGACCAATCAGAAAACCAGTGGTTTTTTCTACATAAAATGACGTTTATTTACAAACGAAATACAGACAATAATGACAAACCAAATTCAACGGGATATTTCTTCGCTACATGGATTAAAATTATCCCCCAATTATGATGAGCAGTATCAGATTTTAGGTTAAACCACTTACTGCACATGTGTTCATCGAGGTGACTGAAGATGATTTCCTTTATGTGACCCATTTATCACTCTTATCCTGTACTTTAGTCACCCCCAAAAGCCCCTCACTGAATTAGTATGGCGACCGACAACTGCTTACTAGAAAAATGCAGATAATAAAAATAAAACACCCTAACCTTCACCTGAATCCCAACCCTAATCCTAACCTTAATCCTAACACTAACCCTAATCGAAACCCTAACGAGCTATCAACACATTATCCAAACAGTACTTAAGCACGAGATCAGGATGAAATTTGCAAATTAATTCCTTCACACTAGCCCATTATCCAATGAATAGTGTGCTTTCAAGGTCATTGGTACGTTCACAAACCTGGATCACTACACTCTAACTTGATCCAGAGTTTTATTTCAATGATTACTTTTAAACAGCATGTTTGCGTCGGTAGCATAGCAGTTAGGACGCTCGCCGACCATGCACATGGTCCGGAGTTCGATCGCCGGCTGACACACTCCTTTACCTCGCTAAGCCAGAAATAATGCTGGTGAAGAGGAAAGGTTGGGCATGAGGCTAGCGACCCCATCCTATAAAATAAACGCTGCTTAAGAAACTTCAAGCTACTAGCTTGAAGCCCTATGTTCCTCTGGGGAACGTGAACAGAAAAAAATTGCAACAAACCTGTTGGGGTGAAGGTTTTACCTTGTTGTTATTTGAATCTTGTGAAGAAATGTTTGCGAATGCCAACTATCATAAGCGGGTAGTTGACTTGTAAGGAATGTATAGTTCGGAGTCACGGAATAGGAAAACTTCTTTTGTAATAAAGCTATGCATAAACGTAAAAATGTTTATACACACAATGAATGAATCATTTCGACTTTCTATTCTTGACATTTTTGTGAATAATTCTGGAGGAGTCTTTACTAGACAAGACAGAATAATATTGGTCCAAACTACTCATCAAGTTGAAGCGAATCTTTAAATGTAGATTATATTTGTGATTTAGAGTGAGATACACAGAATTATTGATAGAAAGACAATTAAGTTATTTTCCTATTGTACTTAATAACTTTAACTTCACCAATAGTTCGTTTAGGTAAATGTTTCGTTACTTTTTGTTCAGTAAGGAAATAATAATCATTTAATATTGATATGTGGGATTTTTTCAATCCTCTTGCCTACTGAGCATTCTACTACTGAACCATTGTATTGTTTACGTATTTATCATAGGAATAAAAAGTGCTCGTTTTATTACAGAAAATGAAAATGTCAGGGAACTTACATTATCTGATACTTTGATGAAATCTATAATTTGTTCAGATCCCCGCTCATTATCAATCAACTTCTTCCTTATCTAATAAATAAAAAGGTAAGTTGTTCTTTATTTAAAAATAAAAATCATTGTTTCCATACGTTTACCAAGGTGAAAGACTATACAGTGAAGTTATATTAAATGTTATTGTTCTATAAGTTTTATGAACGCTAATTGTGCCATCTACAGAGAGGCAGTTAGTCAGTTCCTTATTTTATATACATATATGGAAAAAAAGTCTTCTCAACATTCCAGTCAGTAACTTACATTTAGTGTGTTTAGAACTGTTAGATCAATCAGTAAGACAAAAGTCTTTAATAAAATGGATCTTAGAATTCTGTTTCTTTTTACATCAGCTGAAAAAAATACAGAGTGATCATTCGACAGAAAGCATGAAGTCAATTCAGTTACGGATAAGCAACAAGGAACACTGGTAGCGAACCAGCCAGGGATCTACCACTCAACAAATGTGAAGAAGGAAATAGAGATAGAATTGACACAAGCTGCGTAGACCATTGAGAGAAATTACATGCCAGGCCATCCAGCGGAACCCGAATATGAAGCAATGAGTTGGTTGTGAGTTTGAGGGTAATATGAAGGAGATCGTATGAAGAGACAATGTAAGCTTGTAGACAACCGTAGAGCCAACTTGCAAAGACCTCAGAGAACAGAATAAAGCTTAATATTCTACTCGGAACCCAATGGACAAATAATAATAATATGATCGACTTCAACTTTGAATTTTTGACAAGTACAGAATCAGAATTGAATCAAAAATTCTGAATATCTTGACATCCTTATTCAACACATATGGACAAATAAATCTTTGTACAAAGTCGAGAAAGATTTTAAATATCTTTTGATTGAGACACAATGAAAAGGGACACATTTTTAGTTATAATGAAAATAATGACAGTGAACTTAACTACCAAAACAATAAATACTTCACATTATCATGCTAAATAATTATAACTAATCTCAGATGAAAAATAATCACTTTTGTAGTATCATACGAAGATGAAATAACTGAAAATAAACAGATTTTATCAACTTGTGTGGCCGTAGGAATATAAAATTACGATATATACATACTGTAACCTGAATAACTGCTTAACTGAAGTGGATAACAGATACTGTGAAAAGTTATACCTTCAGTTTTAACTACCGACAGTTTAAAGATCTGAGTGAAAGTATATCAGAACAATGATTCTCATAACAATAACTAGTAATAATGTGCAGTTTCCACTAATTACTTTTCTGACAGCATACAAGTCTTAATGTATTTTCTCTGAAACAACTCACAAACAAAAAATGTATCAGCATAGAAACTGGCGTGAGTTGGTGGAACAGTGGTAGAATGCTCGCCAACCACGCAGGTGGTTCGGAGTTCAATCCCCAACCAACTCACGACTTTAACCTCGCTAAGCCAGTAAGCAAAAGACTGGTAAAGAGGGGAGATTGGGCATGAGGCTAGCAACCCCATACCGAAACTTCAAAGCCCTAGCTTGAAGCCCTATATTCCACTGGGAACTTAAAGAAATAAAAAAATATAGAAACTGTCATATATCGTCATACACCTTAAGATGAGTCGCCGCATTAAGAACTTTAGTTTTTCGCTCGAGAATATTGTTTTAACCAATATATTTACTTCGGGTCGTAAACTTTCTCCAAACTAATTGTATCTCAGTAAGTCTTTAATAGATTTTGTCATCAGTATTACCCTGCATTAATTTGTTTTATCATGTACAACTGTTTCTGAATATCATATTTGGGGGAGTTTTGTCTGCTGGAAGTTTCTGTCTGTATTACTTTCACTAAGACCTAATTTCTTATCAAACGTGTAGTTGTTAAAGTAACTTAGTGACTGTGCATTGAGTTAGAATATTACAGTTTAATTTTACTCGGTTTTCTTATTTATTAGATAATATTTCAGGTAACTGAGGACATACAATTAAATGGGTTAATTAGCTAGCAAAAATAATGACAAAAAGTGGACTTACCACAGTTTTTGATCCATAAACATTCAGTTCAACATCAAGGAAATCTAAGAATGGAGTATCGTCTAACCAGGTATACTACAAGAATGAAAGAATTTGTGCAGGCTATGAATTATGAATAGTCTTTTAAATATATAAAATGTGCAAAAAATCTGAATCTATGAATACTAGAAATAATTATTTTACATTTGATCTTCAAAATATAGTCTTATGAAATATCCTTATATATTTATTTCCTAAAGACACACAAGGGATGTTAAGAATCTGATGGGTTTATCCAACTGCTAACAGAAGTTTGAAGATCTGTCAAGAACAGAGTCTGTAAAGTTGGGCGAGAAGTACGTCCTAGGTACCATCTTTAAAGTTATGCTTCATGTAACAGTTTTTTGTCAGTAATCCAAGAGAGAAGCGGAACAAAATGTGAGATAGGACAGACGAATTTATAAACTACAAAAAAGAATGAGTTATGCCTAAGCTTCTTAAGTTAAACGAAAGATTTTTCTGAATTTCAGCAGAGTATGACATGGCCAATACGTGTGGGCAGAAAAACTTATGCAAAGACGAGTAATATTTGATTATTCTGTAACGCGTTACTATATTTTTTTTTAAATGCTATGAAGCACTTAATTGTATGTATCTCAACGTTCACTCTGCATATGGCTTCAAGAATTGGTGCGTGATAAATGAAATAAAAAATAAGTGTGCGTACTAAAATGCAGTCATATGACATTATCTTCTATCACAGACTAAGACTTACAAAACATTTATTACTTTTGTAATATCTGGTAACAAACTAATCTGTATAAGCAGTTTATACTTACAGTTGTACACTATAGTAATATGGTTTCGCATTGCTTATATTTTCATCTTTAATGAAAACAAAACACGTAGTCCTATGGAGAGTCTCTTTTCGACGGTGAATTCATTCACTCAGCTGTACAATCGCAATTGTATATACTTATTATTCTATGTGTGTACATTATATCTGTCCGATAAGAATAAAAATAAGTCAGGATAGTTGTTGTCAAGACATTTCAAAAATTTTCAAGATTATCTACAAGGTGAAGCCAAACCATACAAAGGGCGTCAGGTTTCGGCATTTGTGTGTGACGGTGGCTTTGGCAATTCGTGAACTCTGTATACAGAAAAAGTTTGTTTAGTCTCTTATTCTACCATGGTGTTAACTTCTTCACTAGTCGTTCCCTGTAAAAGAATTTATTTTTAATTTTTTTATTTTTCAATTTCACTTATTATTATTATATTATTGTTTCCTTTAGTTCCTAGAGGAACATAGGGCTTCAGCCGTGCGTCTCCATTGCGTTCGGTTCTCTGCTAGAGTCTTCACCTGGCTCCATGTCTGCCCACACGTTTTCATCTCCTCTTCACATGACCTCCTCCAAGTCACCCTTGGACGACCAACTCGCCGCTTCCCTTTTGGGTTCCACTCGAGCGATGGCTTGTCTAGTGATGTCACTTGATGCATTGTTTCCTCAGAGTATGGTCAATCCATCTCCATTTCTTCCTGCATATTTGTTTCAAAATTGGTTCTTGGTTGGTTCGCTCCCAGAGATCTTTGTTGCTGATCTTTTCTGGCCATCTGATCTTGAGTATTGAGCGAAGACAACTGTTAATGAAGGTCTGTAGTTTGTTTGAGATGCCCTTTATGACGCGCAGTGCAAGTCTCTGATCCGTATAGTAGCACTGACTATCACATTGGATTTGAAAATCCGTATCTTATTTTTGACGCTGAATGCTGTTGACCTCCACACAGATTTGAGAGTAGTGAAAGCTTGTCTTGCTTTTCCTATTCTTGCTTTGACGCTCAGCTACCTTTATTCTCACTCAACAGCAACTTTAACCCTATCAAATTTCTAACCCTTTTTTTCTTTTGTGCCGTTGAGTTCTACGTAATTTACAAGTTTTACTCTTACTTCTAAAGCCACATATGAGTAATCTCATCAAATATGCATTACAAGCTTATGCGATTTCTTGTTGTGTTGATTTAATTGCTCTATGCAGTTTACAAGAGACACTTGTTTATTTATTAGTAATGTTATGGTAATTTTAGAGAAAGTTTACGATTTATCGCATATATATATATATATATCACACTGCCATGAAGTCAGTAATTCGTAATAAAAATAGAAGATGCCGGAGACACTATCATTTTCTAATTCACTGATAAATGGTTAGTTATTGTACCATTAGGAAAATATTAGGATTAATTATGTATCTGAAAGAAATCCACTTCGTCATCTTTAATAAATGAATGCCTATGTACACATATATGTAGGCACAGCGGTAGAATGCTCGCTTAACGCGTAGGTGGTTTTGGGTTCGATCCCCAAAAGACGCACACCTTTACCTCACTAATCCAGTAAACAAAATACTGGTAAAAAGGGAAGGTTGGGCATGAGGCTAGCAACCCCATCCCGCAAAAATAAATACCACTGCTACTGAGACTTCAAGGCCCTAGCTTAAAAACCTATGTTCTACTGGGAAGGTAAAGGATATATATATATATATATATATATAGAGAGAGAGAGAGAGAGAGAATAAACAGATGTCACCTAACATAAATTACTGTGAATATAAAAAACATCATGTCCATTTTTATTGGTGAATTAATAATTGTTATTTGACTAATAAATATTTATTTTCGTAAAAAAGACTAGTGTAACCTGAAGTGATCAGAAGTTAATTCAACAAACGAATTTGCCACCTAGTCATGCCTGATTCGCAACTGATCATGATATGATTTATAACTTGGATTAATTGAGTATCACCCTCATTATCAGTAATTGTAAAGTGTAAACGGATGGAGATCACAGTCACACTTTATCTATGAAAATAACATACAATAGTGTTAATCTGGTAACTATTTGTTTGTTTCTTTTTTAAAATTCTAACTAAAGCATGTAAATCAAAATATGCGTCAAAAATAGAATAAATGGAAATTATTTAAAAAACTTACTTCAGGTACTAAACTTGGATGAAAAACCAAGTAACCATTGGTGTTAACAACGAAAGCATATCCAACTGGATAAAGCTAAATAGTTAGAAGAAAGCAACAGTGTATACACAGTAAAAATATCATCACAGTTAATCTGAAAAGAGTTGTAACTTAAAATTAGATTTGACATTTTTATCAATAATTCACTCTGAATTTCAAATGTTGGTTTTGCAGGGATTTGATTGGTTACAGGATTTTATTATGAGCTGACATCCATTAGAGGGCCACTGGAAAACCACCAGGGAATAGTGGACATGTGTTTCGTCCTAGCTTGGGATTCGTCGGCAGTACGCACCTAATGCCAGGGTTCGAACCCAGGACCTTTTGGTTACAAGGCGACCTCATAGACCATTAGGCAACTTGGACCCGATCCAATGGCCGGTCCATGAATTCCATCTTCTGACAATTCACGATGAAGCGTGACCACAAACGAACGTTATCGGTGAGCATTTGTCCTCACACTCGCCCTGCTGTATCCCACTGGTCATGACTTCTCACTAGAACCCAGGTGACTACCTACCTGAATGGGCGCAGTGGCTAGTGAGCATCAGGTTGATATTAAAGTGTTGGGTTTGCTGGTGGGGTCGGGTGTGAAGACAAACACTCACCGATCATGTTCGCTAGTGGTCGCGCCATATCAGAAGTTGGAATTCACTCACTAGCCATTGGATCTGTCCCAGTGGCTTATTGGTCTATGGCCTCGCCTTGTAACCGGAAGATCCTGGGTTCTAATCCTGGCGTTGGGTGAGTACTGCCGAAGAATCCCAAACTATGACGAAACAGCTCTCCGGTAATCCTAGTTGGTTTTTCAATGGTCCTCTAATTGATGTCAGCTCATGATGAGATCCTGTAATCACTCTGAACTACTGAACCAATGCTTTCCGAAATGTAAGCTAATAATAGTGTGAGCTAATAATGAAAATAAACTGCTCTTTCATATTCTTCTCTACATAATGAATAATCAGCTTTCAAATCACAGACTGCATTATAGAGTTAACAGTTTTGACCAGACATTGAAGTGTGGTGCTTTAAATAATACTGTATCACTGCGTGATTTTATCAGGTGAATTTACTCCATAATGGAATTATTCTGTACCATAGTACTCAATTTCTATTCGTATGCACAACAGTTTACTTCTTATTTCTCTTCAATAATGGCCTCACTATTTGTTGAACTGCTTCTTTACCCCCATGCGTACTTGGAATTCTGACAGTAGCGGACTGGTAACTTTTTCGGCACAAATTCACAGAAGGACAAAATGACACAAATAACACAGATTCAAATTGAATTTGTTATTGGAATATCAATTTTATATCCACTGGAGCAGTGAACTATACTCATTATCCGAACAGGATAACAAAGTTGATTGATAAGATTCAGATTGCGTATTTATCAGCTTAATAGCCTCTTCCGAATCAGTTTTCCTTAAAAATATAAAGCAATACCAGCTATAAAGCTGTCGAAAAATTGGAGTAAATCGGAAAACTATTTTTGTTGTCTTAAGAAGAAGAGTGCATAAGTCTGAGTTTTCAAGAAATCAATGTAGTAATTTTCAAGTCATTTAATCAACCACTGAATTGAGTTCAAAATACTGACACTTCTTTACGCGGATCATTCCATTTGGTTACAAAGTTACCATCTTATGTACCTGGGGTATATTTGTTTTAAATTTCAAATCGAATAATCTTTTAAACCATGGATATCAACTGTAGTAGAACGAAATTCCCTATTTGAGGAGACTTGAATAAGTCGGTATAACAAAACCAAGTTTAAATGTACATGAATTTAGTAAGTCTTATCCAAACAAGTAGTGGGAATCACAAAAATAAAAATACATAAATATAAATAAGAGTTAAGCAATTACTTTTGTTTGTGGTAATCCTTGCATCATTAAACTGATTGGTAATTCTGTACCCATTAGACCGAGAAATTCTAATCTTTTCTAAAATTCATTTTACAAAACACCGAAAGCGTGTGAAAGCAAAAGTAATTGAAATTAACAAATTAATGTAAAGTTATTACTTTCTTGAACAGTCATACCATTATCCACTTCAGTTAAACAATGTAATTATAAAACTGAATATTGATTATCAGTCTCTGTGTTGATGACATATGAATATGTAGTATTCGTGGAATGTAAACACCTCTGCCTATAAAATATCACTGACGAAAAAATAGACCACAGTTAATAGTTTAATGTATGTCTGCCGAGAACAAAATTTAGCACTTTAAATGGAAACCAAATGTGCAGATAACAAGCGTGTTAAGTGGATGTCTCATTCTCAGTTGACTGCCTACGAATCTATTTAGGTCTGGCCTAACTTGAAGACTGTGGGTAGCGAGAAGAAATGAATACGCTGCAATGACCGATAAGAAGACTACAGAAGATCTGGATTTCGCAAATGACTTGTGTTTGGTGCCAAACATACTCAAAGACTTGCAGGCGAAGATAGGACTCCAAGTGAACATACAGAAGATGGAGGTGATGAGGATAACCAACCAACAACAACAACAACCAGCACTAATCACCATCAACAGGAGACATTTGACAGAGGTCACTTCCCTCACTTATCTAGCCAGGAAGCACTATTTCAACCACAGGCGGAACGGATGAAGATATCAATACCAGCCAGAATCAGAGAGGCGAGATACACCTTCATCAGTCTGAAAACGACTTGGAAATATTCTGTACAAGCTCAGTACAAAGAATGAAATTCGCAATTTCAACACAAATATGAAGTCAGTTAGTGCTTCCATATGGGTCAGAAACTTGGTGCACCACGAAAATCATTTCGAACAGCCAGCTGTAGGCTTTTATCAACAGCTGTCTACGCTGGCTCCATACTGAAGATCAAATGACCGATGGAAAGAATTAGCAGCAAGAAACTATGGCTGGCAACAAACCACTCAAGAACATACTGCTCAACAAATATGTAGGAGAAAATGGAGATGGATTGGGTACACACTGAGGAAATTGTCGAAAGACATTGCGCGCGTCAGACCATCACTCGAGTGGAACCTGAATGGGAAACGACAAGTTAGGTGTGGGTCCGACGGTGAAAAGGAGGAAATCGTGTGAGGAGGAGATGAGAGATTATGGGCAATCGTTGGCCTAGCTAAAGAGGACCACAGGGAATATGACAAAGTGAAGATGTGTTGTTGAAGCCCTATGCTCCACTCGGGACCCAAGGGAACAATAATAATAATAATCGCGCTGTTTCTGGCGTACAGCTGTCCGATGGATATATGGTATATGGCGACCAAATGACATGGAAAAATTAAAAATATACATGAAAACTTTAACATCAGGAACATATGCAGTTGAAGCCTATCACAGACAAAATATATCCGTCTTTCTTTTGTTAAATCTAATCAACGGAACTGGGTGTATGAAATGCTGATTACATTTCAGATGAATTTACGTCACAATAAAAGGAAATGAAAACCTGAAAAACACATCAGAAATAAATATTCACACTAAGGACTCACTGTTCTGTTATAGACAGGCATAGATATACTGACCATTAATCCTGTGCCCTGAAATCAAAAAGAATATTATGTTTATTTTCACAGAAGATTCTGGTTCAGTTCAAGTGTAAATCAAACTCCTCATCCTCATTTCGTCTAGTAAAATATGACTGCATTGTATCAGGCCGAAAATAACCTACAAATAACGTGACCAAGACTACCCACTTCAAACAAAATGGCTGTTTTTTAAATGGAATATGCATTTCGTGCATGAAGCAGTAAGGTCAGAGACTAAAGATGCACACAACTATTTCCTTTTTCATTTTTGACAATTTAAATAAGGATTGTTTCCTCACTTGTTGAATATATCCCTTGCATGACAGTGTTAATAAGATGGATTATTCTGTTGATGAATGGTCACTTCATATATGTAACATTATTTTGTTGAATCCTTAAGGGTTTTTAAAACTTCTCATTGCAATAAACCGTTTCAAGAACTATTTTTCTATTAAAACATGAAAAGGGAAAGGAAAAATTAGGTCTTCTGATGTTGAAATTCCAACCACTAAAGTGTTGTTTAACGAGTATTTCTTTGAAAGATCAAATGAAAAACTGAATGGGCAAAACATGCAAACTTACTCCTACTTAATGAAAATCACTCAGTCTACACCAGGCAATAATAGACATGAAAATAAGTGGAGCATGAGAAAAATGAAAATGTAAAATTGAAAAACGAGACTACTTACAATAAACATCAAATAGTGAGTATATGTTCAATTTAAAATAAATGCACATGCAGTCATGCGATCTTTTCAGGTATATGTGAAAATATTATCATTAATACATGCGCTGGATGCATGCAAAACAATATCTTTCATTGCCATAATCCTACTTTATACTGATCTGTGTGTAAGACGTCTGATGCACCGTGTAAAATAACTCCAGTTGGCAGTGGACTATTATTCGGTCCAAAACGGATCTGTGTTGATTTATCATGGAAGTCCTGAATAATAAATAAGGTGCACGGATATCGGAATCAGGTATTAAAATGCATCAGGTATTGAAGTAGTAATAAAATTTTACACAAATGAGCGAATAATTGAAAATATACTTTTCAGCAATCGAAACAATAATTTTCTAACCGTACAAGTTCGAATTAATGTACCAAACCTAATTCAACTGACTTAGTTAATCACTAGTTCTTTAAACTAGAATATCTGAATGAAACATTATTTTTAGAAGAAATTGCTTCAACACTCTGATTACGAAACGTAGAAATAGAATAGATGAAAAATATACACGTAGCGCGCTATGTCGTGAACTGGCAGAAGTTAGAATTCATGGGCCATTGGATCGGGTCCCAGTGGCTTAGTGGTATACGAGCTCGCCTTGTAACCACAAGGTCCTGGGTTCGAACCCTGGCGGTGAGTGCCTACTGTTGAAGAGTCCCAAACTAGGACGAAACAACTGTACAGTACCCCAGTTGGTTTTCCAATGGTTCTCTAACTAATGCCAGCTCATGATGAGATCCTGTAATCAACCAATCAAATCCTTACAAACCAACACTTGAATTATTAATTGGTTGTTAAGGTCTGTTTGAACTTTAACAAAGCCCTAGCAAACGTCTTAGTATGAGAGAACTCAAACAATTGCAAGATAAGCATTTAGAAATAGAGGTGAGTAATAAATACACTAGCTACATTAACTAAGATACTAACCAATGTTTAAGAATGTGGGATTGCTCCATTGGGATGAAGTGGGTGGCTGACCGTTTGAGTTCACAAGAAAGTAGAAAAACTTTCATTTGTTAACGTCAGGGAACTCAGTTTTTATAATATATTTCCCAAAATACCTGACTTTGTAAGGATTCGTGTACAGTTAGGTGAGAATAAGCTCAAAATAAACAAGCAGGTTTCAATGCTGATAGCAGACGTACTGATCCTAATCCTACGACAGGTTTTAGAGCAGATGTACTTACTGTAGTATGACACTTCAGTTATTTCGTGGAATGAAAGCTGCACCTATTGTCCTTGACCAAAAGTTATTGCAGTAGTACCTGACTCTGAAAAGAATGTTTAGGTGGAATAAATGCACTCTAATTGAACTCATTTAATATCACTATAACTAATAATACTTGATGCGGATGCTTAACGACATAAATTTTGCTTAGTTTGATTACATGTGTGCTGATAGTGGTGACTCTAGCAACTCTAATGTCACAGAAACTGATCCGCAACTTGAGAAAAAGCCAATTGATTTAGAATACTTTGATGGGATAATCCTCTTTAAAGAAGACATTGCAAACATTAAATTTACATCCATAGCATGCGATTTATTACTGTCAAATTTAAGATGACACTGCAGGAATGATCTATGATAACTCATAATTTGGTGAAATGAGGTGAAGTGATCAAATGCATTGCTTAAAATATGTTAATAAGTTGCAACAGTCTTGATGGACAGGTCACAGAAAAAATGGACATAAAATTCTCCTTTGTCATGTGGAAACATGTGTCACATTTTATGCCGCCTTATCTAACAAAAGAAGATCGGTTATCTTAAAACTTACAGCTGAGAATCATTGTTACTACGGATATAAGACATAATTAGGTATAAGTTTTTAAACATAAGCAAGATTGAACTAAAGAGTAAATAATTTTTAGTTGAAACTTGGCGTAAGATGAGAAAATATTGAAAATTTGTGCTGTGTATACTGATCTATAGAATTTCCCAATGATACGTGTCAACGGAAGTAGGATTAACTAGTTAAACAGCTACGAGTGGTTAAAAAGAAGTGGAATCGAAATATGTGCAATAAGATACTTCAGATAATCAGAAAAGAAAATGTTTTTGATATAGCCATATTCTTTGACTTAACTGTAAAATGTTCCAAAGCAAAAAAACTAATGATTTTTAATAACTGTTGAATAAATTTGCATTTTCAGTCCAATCATTAACATTACTTTCCTATGATCATATCTAAACTTGAGTATTATTTATAGAACCACGCATTAGTTAAACCTGTTGTCGTATTTTTATTAGATGTTTGGAGGCAGTCAGCAGGAAGCCTTGTCTGACCTAGGTTTCGTGTTAGTTGGAACTCACCAGTCAGCAAGGCGTGTCTGAAACACTGAAGGAACTCATGTCCCTTCGAACTCCCGACACCCAGTGCTGCAGTCAGAGACGTTACAACTGAGCTATTTGGGCTCGCGACTGACCTCCTGTAGGACCGTACTGGATACTTTTGAGCCACATAGAATGGTGGCCACATTGCTAATGTGACGAATAGAATTCATTCCAAGCCAAACAAAGGACTAGACGCATTACTCTAGTTACTCACTAGTGTCCTATCTAAAGTATCGTATATTTATATTCAGCAACCAAAATATTTATAAGGCGCCATAGAGATTTGTCATTTATTTCTACAGATACAGAAGTTCAAAAATGCACCTTTTGAATCAAATGCTCTATGAATGATACTGAAGTCAGTTCTTGGCAGGCTGATTACGATGTCTGTCTGTGTACAGAATCCTATAATATGAAGAAATCAAGATTACAGTAAACTCATGTAAATTGAGTCTAAGTTTTAACTGAACTTGCCTCTCCACTTCAAAATCAAGTTTTTGAATTAGTTGATTTATTGTTAACCCATAGACGACAGAAAACACAATCACTGAATTTGAAAGATAAATCTTGATTTTCATCAAATTTGTGTGTTTGTTGATTGTATAAATTTCGAAATGTCAGTACGTTTTTGTTGTTTAAAAACAGTATCACTTTCTAATTACAGCCATCGTGATAAAAAACAACTAATCAACAGTCATACAGAATCTCTTCGTGGAAAGGAAACACTTTGAAGAAGTGACAGCTTACACAACAGGTATGCATTCGGAAAATCTATCCTTATTCAATAAGATGTAGTTAAACTGGTTATAATATGAAATACCATAACTTAAAAGTTTCTAAAATCACTTACAAATATGATATACCGGTTTCGCACTGGAGTTTTCTCTAAATCAAGCCAACACTTTTAAACCTTAAGTAAAGCGATAACCCTAAGAATTCAACAAACAACATAATCTGTTGGAATAATGACACCAAGTTATAAGATAATAGTTATGGAATATTTCATTACCTTCATTAGATTGGAAACTGCTCCAACTGTTGGTAAATATTGATAGTAATCTGAAAATAAAGAGAATGGGGTTAGAAAGTAGTAAATGTTGTGATTGGCAATATACTGACGAACACAACTGTTTCTATTATTTTAAAACCATAACAAGTTAAACAAAGCTCAAAGGAGAGAAAAACCTAATCAAATGATACCATTGGAAAACTATCAGCTACATAGATTATAATCTTTTAATTGCATGGAGGATTACATCATGAGCTGACATTAGTTAGAGAACCACTGGAAAACCTGGGAGTAATGGACAGCTGTTTCGTCCTAGTTTAGGACTCTTCATCAGTACGCGCTATGTCGTGAATTGGCAGAAGTTAGAATTCAAGAACCATTGGATCGGGTCTCAGTGGCTCAATGGTCTACGAGCTCGCCTTGTAACCAGAAGGTCCTGGGTTCAAATCCCGGTGGGTGCCAAACTAGGATGAAACAGCTGTCCAATACTCCCAGGTTTTCCAGTGGTTCTCTAACTGATGTCAGCTCATGATGAAATCCTCCATGCAATTAAGCAAAATCCCTACAAAACCAATACTTGAAAATATAATCTTTTAAGACAAGAACGTAAGTATTTTAATAACTGATAGTAATTAAAATATCCCAACTGTGCATGAAGTGCTCGGTAAATAACACTTAAGTTAAACTAGCAAGCTCGGATGATTCCTAAATACAGGTATCATAAAGTCTTCATTAACTTGATCATCTATATTCATAAAATAATTTATTCCACGAAATTTCACTCAATATTCAGCAGTTTAGGAGCATGAGCTAACTCCCTGAAGACAGACAGTAAGTTTGTTCAGTTGTTATAATTCATTTCCTTTTAGGTATTAATTATCTTTCTCCATACCTCTTAATAAATTCTAAAGAATAGTTACTGATTGAATGACAGTGCCTTTATGTTATAGTTCTTTCAAACAACTGAATTATAGTTCATGGAGTCAGTGAGGATTAGTTAAAATGGTACGCTTCCTTCACCTAACAAGAAGTTCACTTGCAAAACTACTACATAAACTTTGTACGATTAATCTGATGATATAGTAGACAGTATATTTGTTTAAAGAAAACCAAGTAACAACAGGTTGTGTTCAATAGCAATCACTATACCAATAATTGTGGCTGATGGTTATGGAAGTTATTGTTGTTTCCGAAACAAACCACTGATTAGTACTTCTGGCATTTTCCAAAATCTGAGATGTAACTTACTAAATGATGTGATTATAATGTTTCTTTTCAGTACGCTTCAGTTTAGCCTAGCTTCAATTGTTGTTTATCATAGTAGTAGGTTTTTAGTGTCTGTCTGCATCTGTCAAATCTCAGTCATTAGATTAACATGATGAACATGCAAACCAACAATTGAATATCAGTCTGATGGTAACTAGCCACTGGTCTTATTCAGGCAGGTAGTTACTAGGTTTTCTAGTGAGAAGTTGTGACCAGCGGGATACAGCAGGTTGGGTGTGAGGACAAATGCTCACCAATGACATTCGTTGGTGGTTGCGGCATATCATGAATTGGCAGAGGTTGGAATTCATAGACCATTGGATTGTGCTCCAGTGGTTTAATTGTCTACGAGCTCACCTTGTAATCAAAGGTCCTGGGTTCGAACGTCCTGCGGTAGGTGCGTACTGATGAACAGTCCCAAGCTAGGATGAAACATCTGTCTACTACTCCCAGGTTTTCCAATGGCCCTCTAACCGATGTCAATTCATGATGAAATCTTGAAATCAGTCATGAGTGTATGCAACAAGCACCTCGATCACATACTCTAAGAAGATTTTAGAGGCGCTTATGACACCACATTAAACCAATTATAATCCGATACTTCTTCTTGATTATATGAGTTTACAATTATTATTTCTCGAAAGGTGTAAGGAGTTATTTCGCAGATGGGAAGTGTGAAATGGTAAATGTTAGTGAAGTATTTCAATGTTAAAGTGATACTACATTGTTTTATGTTTATCATACTTGGATATTTTGTTATTCTACACAAAAAGTTGCATTTATTCTTAGTTTGCAAAATCAGTGAAAGAAAAAACCGGTGAATAAACAGCATGAATATTAGATTCAACATTACAATATTAGCATTTCACAACTAAACATATTCTTATAAACTTCTTAGGAAGTTCAGTGTATGTTTTATTACAGGATGTACTCTTGTTTTACTTAGTTCTAAATAATAATTTATGTTATCAACTGAATAGTGTGGCTAGTTCACTATTATACATATGGCTTGTTCAATTTATTAATACTGATATCAAATGAATAATTATCGTAAGTTAAGAGTGGTCAGGCAAAAGGTTTAATTCTTTACCTGAATCTCCTGTTAAGCAATATGAACACAATTGATGCAAAACAGCAGGGGCAATCAAGGATATTTATATGAATACTTTTTTATTTTTTTCTTAATCCTCATGACATATAACTTAGATGTCATGCACCTGTCACTAGTGTAACAGAAAATCGATTTGTTTATAATAAGAAGAATGTAATCTAAGCATTTACGTATACCTACCATTTGTAGCACATGCTTTCTTTGAATGTTCATTAGCTGCACCAACAGGTTCTCCAAGTGAATAAATAAATGTAGTAATCTATATTACGAATTAAGAGAAAAATATTCCATACAACATAAACAATGAATATAGATTAGCTTATAATAAGTAGAAATGCTAATAACATCAGCGAGATAATAACACAACTTTTTAGGAATGCGGTAAAAAGAGCATTCACTGCTGCTCAATTACGCTGTGCCTTCAAAACTACCCCTATTTTGCGTTCGGGAGTAAAAGATAAACCACCTAATTTTGCCTCTTCCATATGCATCTACTAATTGAACTGCTCCTCTGAAGCCAGTTACATAGGCTGTACAATTAGGCGTTTTTCTCGCCGGACTTCCTAACATCACCCCGCGTGGTTAAGTAAAGGACAAACACAAATCTAATCGTAGCGCTATTCTACCTCATCTCGTGGGTACAGAACACAAGACTGATGTTAACCAGGCTTTCAGAGTCATTTACCATATACCAACAAATCTTAATTTTGCCTTAAGAGTTCGTTCACTAAATATTGCTGAGGCCGTTAGGATCCAAATTAAGAAGCCTAATTTATGCGTCCAAAAGAAGCTAGTTCAGAAATTGTTCTTACCTTGGCCGCCTAGGTTCGAATGATCCTCAATTTCTGTAGAAATTTACCTAATTTTAGTTGGTATTCTATTTGCTATTATACCTTTATTATTATTATAATTTGAGCATCTTTAATGAACTGTAATTCCATTGTTCTTACTTAACAAATAGATGGTATTTAAAAGACACCAATATTGTTATTGACTACTATTCTAGAATATTCTGTGTATATAAACATATATATAATTGTAGAGCCAGAAGAGGAAATTATGGAAAAGGATATTCCTTGCTCAATTATTTTGTGTTTTAAAATGAAAGTATTGTTTTTAATTAGAACTTCAGGCTTTACTCTAATTTACATAAATTTTTATACAAAAAATTTAACCAGTGACGATGGGTTTGTGGATCAAATAATAATGATAATGTGTTAAATGTTTTTACGTCTGTAATAACAATGATTATAATGACAGCAAAAATAATGATAATAAGGTTAATCTTAGCGAAAGCAGAAGGACTTTCTGCAAGTGGTAATAAGAATAACAATGGTAGTAATATGTGTATATGTAGACAATTCAAAAAATAAATTCGGTCAAGTCTTAAGAGTTACGTAATACTAAGGGTGAAGTGGACAGAAAATCAGAGTTTAAATAAATATCATAAAAGATGTCATCATGAACTAACATTAGTTAGAGAACCATTGGAAAACCAACTAGGAGTACCGGACAGCCGTTTAGTCTTAGCTGGGGACTCTTGGTCAGGACACATCCACTGAGGTTAGAACCCAGGACATTCCAGTTACAAGGAGAGCTCATAGACCATCAAGCCATTGTGACCCAATCCAATGGCCTTTAAATAATGAAATGATTGTAAACTTACAAATAACTGAAAGTATCGAGTGACAATTGGTTTAATATGGTGTCATAAGCGTCTGAGAAATCTTCTTAGGATACGCTATCAAGGTCCTTGTTGCAGACTCTCATGATTGAGATTTAAGAAATGTAGACAAACACCAAAAACCTTAGCAGGTTTTCCAGTGGTTCTCTAACCTATGTCAGCTTATTATGAGATCCTGTAACCAGTCGAATTCCCACGAACCAATACTTAAATATCATAAAAGTACGAAGGAAATGGAAAATTAGAAAGGGTGGGAGGTTTTTAATTAGAATTTACCTAGACTAAGGGAGGAACAAAATTAGAACAAACTTCTTTTGTATTCAAAGACAAGGACTGTTCCTTAGAATTCCCATAGCTTCAGCAATATGTAATGCTTACTTCGAAATAAGTTGCTGATATTCAAGACTTCTATGGCGTTTTGACTGACAAGTCAGTTCTGGAATACATATCAGGATGATTGAAAACATAAGTTTATGACAGCTAGGAACTATGACACATCCAGACATCGTTTACCGCTCTCAGTTCAAGATACTTGTGTTTACAAGTGTTCTATGACTAAGCTTAAATGTGGACACTTCTATATCCTACCATCACTAACTTGAAAATGACTGATGGAACTGCTTTAAAATGCTTGAATGCATCCTGTTTCGTGACACGTTCAATTTCATCCACACCCACTCAAGGCCGTTATTAATGACAGACTTCCAGACCAATCAGGCACTTTTAAAAATTCAGTAAATGTGAAATACTTCAATTTTCATGTTTTGTGGTTAAATCAACCATTTCAAACACCTCAGTAGAAGTGAATGTGCCACTTTAATCACTCTCCAGTAAAAACTAATCAAGCAAGTACAACGAAAATGTTTTGACAAACTAAGGTTAGTGCGTTTAATGGGGCACAAATATAGATTGCTTAGAATAGGCAAAAATGAACAACTCACATTGGACTTTTGTTGTTTAAGTTGTGACATTACATATTCATCGAAGACAAATGCATTATCTGTCATCATAACAAGGATTTTATTTCTTAATTCCCTACCACGATCTCCTCTTGCACTCCCAGCTAGCTGTATAATAAAAAAATAGACAAATAAAACACACATGAGTTCTTGAAATTGCCAAATCTGAATCAACTCCATGTAACGAAAATACTATGTGCGTATTGTAGCTAAAATTGGCATCAGGGAACCTTTAATGATATTGTAATTTGGTTATTGTAACACTTTGTTTTATTTGAAGTTGAACAGACACTGGTAAATGGCACGAACTCAATCTGCTTTAAAAGCGATTCATTTTTGGTATTGAGGGGACTATGAGCTGTTAAGGAACGTCATTTTGCAATCCAAATATAATATAAAAAAGCAGGTGGTTGGGGAATTTACACACTTATTTCAAAAAATGCAAGCAACTTGAAGTTTTCCGGCCATAGAATTTTTTTCAGGATATACAGGCAATACAGAGAAATAATCAAAGGTAGGTGAAAAGCAAATCTTCATACTAAGACAGCTTCTGACGTTTAGTAAGTGATATTATTTCAACAATTCACTCAGAACGTACTGAATAGTTATTTATCATGGAGTGAACACATCCTGATCCTGAATTCGGTCAACAGTTTTGATGCTTCTTTGCTTTATTTGATAATTTATAATACGCAGGGATTTCCCGAGAATAAATGAAATTTCTAAAACAATATTATTGATGCTGTGGTGAAAAGCTGTTGTGTACTTGGCTAAAACAGTTGAACAAAGTGAACTTAGTTACATTTCTTTCTGAAATAATTTTTAGTTAGTACGCTAGTCCTCACTTTATGCTAAATATTGCGCTGAAGATGTTGTCCAGAAGGACGATGAAAGCTCCGCAACTAAACCAACCAGCTCAGAGAACACTATCAATTGCAAATCCTCCACTGTAAAGAGATGATCCTTAGAAGTGAAGTTGTGAGTCAAAGAAGTATAGAAATGAATGGCTTCTACAATTTCTCTGTTTGTCAGGACTTCGGTCTGTCACATTCATTACAATAAAAGACCTAAACTGCATATATTAAAACACGTTGTGTATATAAATATGTACATGAATGCATCCCATTTTACTTCTTGTTGATTTCGTCGGGAAGTAAGTAATTACTGCGTTATTTACTTTCTCAAACAAATATATTACTGTCCACTGTATAGTAATAGGATGTACATTAGGAGAACCAGCAGCCGCAAATTTTTTGGGCAGTGACAGTTAACTAGTCATCAGATTTAATATGCACAATAAACTGTTGAAAATGAAGGGGCCTAAATGAATACACTAGAAAGGTGAAATTACAATTTTACTTACATTCCGAAACATTTCATAAGCGAATTCCAATGGTGTTGAAAAGTTTGAGTGACCACGAGCTTTAAGTGTACTCAAATCATAAAACAAACGCTTTAAAAATAAATAAGGTGAAAAAAGAAAAAATGATTAGAAATGAAAAGCAAGGATAAACCAATCTTGAGAGGAATTTTGATTAAAAAAACTTTGTCTTATATAAGCTGAATTTCCTCGGAAAATAGTGACAATTTGATCTACTTTTAAAGTAACTTGTTACTCATTCTTACCTGTTTACATCGCAGGTGCTAAGCAGGACGAAAAAAACTCGCTTTCACTTTATAATTAATCTCTTATTCAAATAATTTTGATTTATTTCCCAATAGCTGTCCTAAAGTTGTATTGAAAATAGTGTGAAGGGAAAACATATAGTGCCAACTTTTGTTTATTTAAGGCACATTATAGCACCCTACTATGAATTTATAATAATGTGATGGCGAGCTACCTAGAATGGTGGCCACATTGCAAACCTGACTGATAGAATTCAGTCTGCACCAAAGAAAGGACTAGACGCATAACATTAGTTACTAGTGTCCAATCAAAATATCCACTACAGTCCTACAGGAGGTCAATCGCGAGCCCGAATAGCTCAGTGGTAACGTCTCTGACTGCAGCACTGGGTGACGCGGGTTCGAATCTCAGAAGGGACATGAGTTCCTTCAAGGTTGCAGATATGCCTTGCTGACTGGTGAGCGCCAACTAGCCGAAACCTAGGTCAGACAAGACTTCCTGTAGCCGATTGCCTCCAAACATCTAATATCATCAAATGTGAATATGTGTTAGTCATCTGAATCTCCTCGCCTGCCTCTTTCTTTTCATTTGGAAATATTCAGACTTAGACTGTTGTAGATGTCAACTGTAATGATAATATATACGAAAATGAGTTAGCATTTATGGAAGTGACACAAAATAATACTGAATAAATATTTCTGTGTTGGTGTGGTTTTTCAGAGAAGCGAAACAGCCTATGCATACACAAATATATTACTGAATATGAATTTCTCTTATCACTAATATAACTTAAATTGATTCATTACATTTGACGGAGATCAAGCAGTCAACAGTGTAAGACACATGAGTCGTGGCTCTGTCTATCTATTTTAAAGCAACTATCTTTTAATTTCTTTGCATGCTTTTCATGTAGACAGCATTGACCAAATTTGTCAGAAAAGTTATTCTTTATCTTCTTTTTAAATTCTCGTTCTTCCTAGTAGATAATTCTTTATAGAGATGATAGGCGAATGAATCTACCCACAAAAATCAAACTTACCAACTTATTACGTTTAGTTGCTTGAACAAATGAACTGAAACAAATAGGTTCACTTTCATTATTTGCCGTTACAATCATTGGGAGTGAATGGTCTTTCGCTCCAGGGAACTACACGTATAAATAAAAATACAGACAAAAAGCTGAAGTGATATTTGAAAGCGCATTAAACTTAAATAGTTGAATAGTTGCCTTTTAACCCTAAATATCTACCTGATAAAACCAGATTGTGAAAATAGTTACCAGCAATGTGACATTAAGTGTAACCCAAAGATATTCTCTTCTGTAACGACAAACATTATGATATCTTGTATGTGTAGAAAAACATATCAAACAATCGTAATCTTTCTCTTGAAATATAAACTCTGAATAACTTCAAATTGAGATGAAGCTGCTGCATATTGCTTGCAAGTTTTCACTGACTATCTAACTGATGTATTGAAACCTACACTGAATATAATCCAATCCTTGCCCAAGAAAAAAAAGATCTAAATATTTTTGGTCAATATGGATCATCATTGTATTTGCGTATTCTTATTTGTTCAGTGGGTAACATGAAAGTACAATTTCTATTCCTACTTTTAAACAAACACGTCTACTAGAATTTAATTGGTGGATGGTAACTAGCAGTGGAATCCAGGATGCGCATTTCGTCCTATTTGGGACTCGTCATCCGGATGCACCTGCATTCCCCCCGTGAGTGATGATGTTCCCACCGAGGCTCGAACCCAGTGCCCATAGTTTCAAACGCCAAAGCGTTATCCACTAGACCACTTGGGGCACAAGAAGCCGACATGTCAACCTGAGACCGAGCACTTCGGTCCAATCAATCGACGGGAAAATCTAAAATTCAATTAAATAAAACACGTCTACTGTATCATTGAAAAAAACTTTCTGACAGACCAATAACTGCTATTGCGTTATTATTAGGTGGAAGTTGTAATTATCATACCATACGCTGTGTAAAGTGAAATGACAATATAATTTTATATTTTAAGTCTCAGATTTATGGAAATGCACTATCCTCAAGTATCTCAAATGTTCATGTACAATCAAATAGAGAAAAACTTAAGTCTGTGTTCATTGTTTGACTGAAGGACGATGTTTTAGCTCAGTAGCAATGTAAACGAGATAGGAAGTAAAATGATGCATATTCATAAAGCTCTCTGTTTATAATTGTGACATTCACGATTTCATCTACACAAATCGTATTCATTTGAAATAATTTCGTATTTCGAATCTCCAACCTGCAATACCTGTTATTGTATGGAAACTAGTTAATAAGACAATTGTTTCTAACTGTTAATCAGTTTTGTTATATTTATTTAACAATGAATGCTCTAATAAACACAGATGATGCATGTAGTTATAATAAAACCCATTCTATAACAGAACTCCAACTAAAGATTTAAGGGTCGGTGAAGAGGCGAATACACCAGTCAATGTTACAATGATTTTATCATATGGTTATCTAGCGGATTCCATAATTCAAGTGATAAAGAACTAGAATAGCAGCCTGGAAGATCTAGTATTGATTTCTTTTTCTTGTTAATTAACATTTGTGTTCAAATCAAGTAATGTTCTTTCACACACTAAATAATAATTAACCACAAATGCATCATTTACAGTAAACAGTTTAGCATAGTTAAGAGAATTAACTTGAGTATGAAGATGTCAGTTAATCAAATTTATCTTATAATTAAACATTGTTTCTTTCGAAAGCATATTAGTTTGTTTTGCAATATTAGAACATTTAACAGACAACAAAAAGCTGCTTACATGTGCTACAACAAAATAGTCATCAACATCAAGAGATTCGATTAACTTTTGTGCTGATAAATTAGCCAGTTTCAGTGATTGACCAGTCATACTTCCACTTCTAAAATGTTAAAGCAAAGATAAATTGAAGCGTTCCATTCTAGTAATCATTCATGTAAGAGTAATGCCCCTTATCTGAATGCTGATTAATTATATTTATATCCAGTTAGTTAGAAAAGTAAGATAAATAGTATCATATAATTTTACTCAGTTTGTTGCCATTGTTTTGTCCCAGTTCATCAAAGAAAAAAATGTCATGAAATACAAATACACTTTTATTAGTGTTACTCCTTCTTTTTACTTGTGTTCATCTTCTAGAATATTTAAAAATATTAATTAAATCAGCCGTTTAGATTACACTTCATATACTAAACACGAGTACTATTTAGTTAAACGATACCACTCAAAAGCGGTCAGATTCCTAAACCCCTTTCTTTTTTTCGATGTGATAAGTAGTTCAGTTATATACTAAGTATAGCGCACTGTTTGTTCCGACCGACTATATAATTACTCTCTTGTTCACAAATTTGCTGGTATTCAACAAATTCACTTAATGGTCCTAGCTGTTCTTAGATATTTATTATTATTATTTTATTCCCTAATGTTTCACATGGAACATAGGACTTCAAGCTAGAGGCTTGAAGTTTCAGTAGCAGTGATGTTTTATTTTCACAGGATAGGGTTGCTAGCCCCATGCCCAATCTTCGCTCTTTACCAGTCTTTTGTTCACTGGCTTAATGAGGTAAAGGAGTGCATCTGTCGGGGATCGAACCCCGAACCACCTGTGTGGCTGGCAAGAGTTCTTCCACTGTGCCAAATAAGCACAGATTTTCTTTAATGAAACTATTTTAATGTCATATTTATAAATGTGTTTTTATTTATAGATTACTGAAGTGAATTATCACTAGTATTTTGGTAACCATTATAAATTACTGTGACGCCAATAACAATGAGTTTATCTGGTCAACATTAAAATTAGTCTTCAGCCAACAGTTTTTGTCAACCAATACGTTCAGACTTTCCTTAGCGGTAATTAATTAACTTTTTTGGTCAAGTTAGGTTTTGTTGATGTTTTCATACTCTGTGCAGTGAATGGTTAAAAGTTGATCCCTTTTCACTTCAAAAAGGGTTAGGACTTTATTATATAGAATGCTTAATTTTAACAGGTTATTATTGAATGAAATTTGTTTTATGTGTATTGAACTGATAGTCTAGCATTATACAGTCTGTATACATAAATCCTTGAACTGCATTATCTTGTTATTCATAACTCCATCCACATTGACATAAGACTGAAATCAGAATCAGACAACTGGATACTCATTTTCAAAGCAATTGAATAGAACCACTTTTCTACGAAATTTTCTGAAAAGAAATTATAGTAGACTGGAATAGAAATTAAAGCGGTGCAACAAAGTCTGCAACAAACTGGCTGAAGAGGTAGCGAAAATAAGACTCCAGGTGAACATGGAGAAGACGGAGGTGGTGCAGATAACCAACCAACCAACAGCGACAACAACCAGCACCAATCACCATCAACGGGAGAGATTTCATAGAGGTTACTTCCTTCGCTTATCTAGGCAGTAAGCATTGTTTCAACTACTGGCGGAACGGATGGAGATGTAAACACCAGCAAGAATTGGAAAGGTAAGGCATACCTTCATCAACCTGAAACCATTTTGGAAATCTTCTGCACTGACTCAGCATATAGAGCAAGAACATGATTTTCAACACCAGTGTCAAGCCGATCCTCTTATATGGGTCAGAAACTTGCACTGCGTGTTACGAAAATGATTTCCAATGAGTTGTAGACTTTTATCAACAGTGTTGAAGATTAAACGGCAGGCTAGCCAGAAAGAACAAGCAACAAGAAACTCTTCAGTGGAACAAACCAACCAAGAGCCGATCGCTCAACAAATATGTGGGAGAAAGTGGAGATGGATCGGGCATACATTGAGGAAACCATCGAATGACATCGCGTGCCAGGCCATCGCCCAAGTGAAATCCCAGTGAGAAGCGACGAGTGGGTTATCGGTGCCAGGGTGACATGGAAACGACCGTGTTGGGAGGAGGAGATGAGAGATTATGAGCAATCGTGAGCCCAGCTGAAGAGGACAGCACCAAATAGAACAAAGTGGAGATGTGTTGTTAAAGCCCTTTGTTCCACTCGGAACCCTAGGGAATAATAACAACATGACAAAAGTTTCCTTAAGCTCATTCGAAGGTGAAACTGGATACCTAAGTTCTTCACTGTGAGGTAACTGGTGTTCTGCTATCTAGTGCTTAGCTGAAATCGAATTCTACCAAATAAGTTAGCAAAGTTTTCAGAAAGCTAGGAGGGTTTTCATCACCCTACGCTGTTGGGAGTTAATTGCTTCCGAATGTAAGCCATTTATGGCTATAAAATAGATACAGTTTCCTATCTATTACCTCTAACCTACCAGCATCAAAAAGAAAAAACTGGTGTAATTTAGGAAATATATGCAGAATAGTTTGAAAAGAACAAATAACAGCTGACTAATTAGAAATATAAATATAACATATTTGGAGATGATATTAGAAAGAGCTAATACTGAGATAACTCTTGAATCTCTTACAGAATACATAAAATTTTACTTACGTGTCAAGTAATATGAATAGATCTCTGGGAACAGAAGAACCCTGTATAAACCTAAAAATTAAATGTGAAAATTAAGATAGAAATACTAATACGTTCATGAAAACTCCTAGAATACTACGAACTACTTTGTAAATATTACACCTTTCATCAGATGGATAGAAATCTTCTGTAGAGAGCTATCAGTCTTTGTTCCAAACAGTTTGAACTTACTATAATCTCTTCAGTTTGCGAAAAAACTGGGCTAATACTGTCATTTATTTCTCAATTTTCACAAAATACAATCCATAAATATAGGATAAAACCAAAGGTTAAAGTGAAAAATATGTGAAGTTTGAAGGTAAGGCTTCGAATAAACAAATCACGTAATAATAATATTTTCATATTACATATGAGAATGATGACAGCTAGCGTCATAATTCATTTGTTTGTATTAACCCAAAAAGAATTATCTTAGATAATTACACTAACTTTTATAGATGCATAACTTGTTGGTATTACATGGTTGGAGAAAATTGACCACAGGAAGCCTTGCCTGATCTAGGTTTCGTATTAGTTGGCACTCACCAGTCAGCAAGGCGTATCTCCAGCCTCGAAGGAACTCATGTCCATTCTGAGGCTCTTATAATCTATATTCACACCTCCTAATTTCCATTTCAAGTTGAAAATTATTATTTCAATTTTTTTCCATGCTCATTTTGTAGACACCTATAATTCGTCTTAATCCTGTGTAATTTTTGTTTCTAAGCCTCTCGTAAACTACATCTAGTTGAAAATAACTGTCACCTTTTATTCACCTTCGTAATTATGTAGAATCAAACAAAAAAATTGTATCTATGTAAATTTATGTATTTAAATGCGATTGTACAGCTTTTGAAAATGAAATCGCCGAAAAAATTTCTTTGCTGAACTTCGTGTTCTCTTCTTCCTAATGTTCTAATGGGTTTTTTCCCACTATCTAAAATAAAACTCTCTGTCCATATAATTAATTTAATGCTTCGAATAATGCTTTATTCGATCTCTAAGATCTAGAAATACTTGAGTAAAACATGTTGTATGGAAAGCAAAACACCTTTAATGCTAACATTTAGATTAGTTTTCTCAAATACAAATAGGCTGAAACAGTTTCACATCAAACTAGCAATTATAAATCTAAGTACTTACCAGGAACGTCTACGGACATCGAACATATCGACAGTTTGTTCTCGCCAAGGAAATGCTGGGACAAGAAAAACCAAGTCATGTATATATACACATATATATATACATTATATTACAGTCTTTGTTTTCATCAAATTAAATTGATCACAAAAATAAGTTACCTTAAGAAACATATGTTTGGTTACATAGCTGTAATTTGGAGTTCAAGGCTTCAATTAAAGCAAATATCTATTCAGTCATGAACTAACAATTACACTTACGTGCTGGTGAAATTCATAACAGATAATTCAGTTTATCTGTAACTCTACACTTATAATCACACCAAGCAGATTTCTTTTGAAGTATAAGTCATAGTAACAGGCGCTTTCGTGATCATTTATATTTCTTAACAAAGTGTCTTACAAATGCTTCGCTGACTCATTTGTTTAAGGCTACTGGCCTATGGATCAAATTCCTACTGGAAGTAATTCAGATAGTTACCAAAAATCGGTACATTTATGTACTTTGATTTCAGACTGATTTGGAATTTCACTTCTCAAAATCAGGAATTAGTAGTATCAATTTAGATTCAATCATCTCCATAAAAATGTAAGCGAAAAACTGGTCATCTGCATTAATAGTAATATCCAGACATAATTTAGAATCAGATAATTATTCATAATTAAGATCGTATAATAAAACTGGTGTTCTCTATACCCTAATCAATAATAATATGCATAAGTGAATGAATATTTTATTGATTCTGTAACCAAAATAAGTTGTACTCTTTTTTAAATAAACGATAACTCCTGTTTCTCTGAGTTTAATATTTCTAAAAGAATTCAACATGTTATGAAACTGTTTTATGCACTCCCAACAGCATGATCAGTTGAATTATCATGTCAAACACATGTTATTTCAAAGAATCCTATTATCTGTTTCAACCACACGGTGAACTAAACGTGAATGCTTTGAAATACATTGTCTTCGATTCTTTTTAGTTTGTCAAGAACATTACTGATCTTAATAGTGGGTAAGCATCTTCTTCCGTCAGATATTACTTTTTTCTGTACAAGTGTTCTGGTCATTCAGACTATTGACTTTATATGTGGCGATGTTAGTCATTATACTTATTCTAATAATAAAGATGAAGAAATTGTTATTTCTGTGTAGTAAAAGTATTCAGTTTCAATTGGATGGTCAGCTATTTTACCATGTTTATGATACTGCCATGGGAAGCCTTCTGAAGCCACTTTTTGTCGACTGTCTTTTATCAAGCGTAGAAGCTGTAGCTTTGAGATACCATTGAATACAGACGATATTGTATCTAAGTTATGTAGATGATATGTTTCTTGTCTTTGAGAGTAAAGTAGAGATGCAAATGTCATTAAAGAAAGTTAACTCACGCAGTCGTAATCTTAACTTTACAATAAATTAAGAAAATAATGAGCGAAGTTGAACTTTAAGCACCAGTAAGTACCAAAGGACAAATGCCCTCAAACGCACCAACCCCATGATAAATGTGATTTTTGCGCATAAAATACATTAATCCACGAAAATAATGAATCAGAGGGCATGAAAATGTTACACAGGGTACCTTCCTCTGATATGTGACAAAAATCCGCCTCAGTTTTGGACTGGAATGCCAAAGGATATATTGAACCACATTCCATGCATGTAATTATCTAAGTCTTCACACCTTAATAATAACCCCAATCTTTTCTAAACCTAACCTAAAGGTGAAATTATTCCTCATCTATCATTAGTCTAACATGGACCAACCCTAATGTCGGCCTTATTAGGTTAACCTAACCTTAGCCTGTTCCCCCTGAAACCTAACCTGAAACTTATCAGATATCCCATTTAATAACATAACACTTCATTAAGCTTATTTGATTCATGATTACAACATTATTTGCCAGGTTTCGCTAACTTGCTCACCGAGCGTTTCATTTTCATTGGTGCGGTCTCACTCCACTGACACTTACTGCTGCTTAAAGTTTAACTTGGCCAAATAATGTCATTAGATTTCTAGACGTTTCTCTAGTCACAAGGATTAATGGAAACTAGAAAGATTCATATTTACGAAGCCTTCATGAAACACAATATGTATACCACTAACGATATTTTTTCTCATCCAGTAAAACAGAAACCTAGTCAGGACATTTTTTAAATACAGCTTGACAAATTTGTTCTAGTATTAAAACTGAATGTGAATTAAAGATTTTGAAAGACGTTTCATCTGGGAATGAATATCTTGAGAGGTTTATCAGTAAGCAGATTACCTGAGTTTTTAAATGTCTAAGGTTTGAAAGTGTTGACTGTCAGACTTTATTTGAATAACACAATAACCTTAGGATTACCTTTTCGTCCTTACATATCTATATAAAATTAGTGGTATTCACCTAAAAATTTTGAAGTGTCAAGAAATAACATTTTGATGCTACTTAATTTCAGTCGTTACTAGGCTCTGACTAATTCATGAATTACCCGTTATCTTGTTTATAGATTTACACTAGTGTTATAACTGATACTGAACTGGATGAGAACCGTAGTCACTTTGTTCTGTCTGCGCCTGCCTAGTATGCCTATCTGACTGTGGTACCTTCTGATTCACTGAACCACGCAAATATCAAAAGACAAAAGCTGGTCTGTGACTGTATATCGTAATCACAACAACCATTAGGAAAACAACGTATGGTATTTAAACATTTTCTTTACAACAATAAAGTTGGCCTCACAGCCGTGAGAAATAATTGATCGCATAATTAACCACAGCATGCTTGAGGGATGATTATATACTACTTTATGCGGGATCCTATCAACTAGTTAACTACCAGTTTGTTTAAACTTCTCTGTTATACAATAATTAATTTTCTGGCGACGTAATGGTGAAAATTATTTTCAAAATTCAAATTATCAAAATAATTGTATATTAATTTCAGTCAGTCCAAATGCGTATCTTATTACAGCATTAAACATGAAATTGCAACCTACCTGGATAGACTCGTAGAATCCCCGTTAGACTTGCAAAATAAGTGAAGTGTAATTTGGGTTCAGTTGGAAATATGGCGTCTAACACTTCAGTCCATCGTAAAGTATGAAACACTGAAGGGTCTAAATAAATGTAACATTAGAAAATTTGTATCAGTATATTTGGTTTGACGGATAACTATGCAAAATAGTTTAAAATTCCAAAATGTGCACAGTGAATGACTATGTACATACAGAAAGGTGAATATCGCTACAGACATGATGATAACTTATAAGTTTCCAGACCGTAGATGTTACGAACTTCCTGGAATAATTTGAGCGTGGAGTTAGATTGATTCATTATAAATTATTTAAATTAATCCCAGCGTGTTTAAGAAAAAATCAAAACAGATTTTTCTGAACGTTTCGCTGTGTAAACCACAGCTTCTTCAGCAGAATTATTCGGATTGACTATATATTTTGATGACTAATAAAATCTGAACAATGCATCTGGAGAAGCTGTGGTTTACACAGCGAAACGTTCAGAAAAATCTTGTTTTGATTTTTTCTTAAACACGCTGGGATTAATTTAAATAATTTATAATGATGATGACTTGTTTCTTGAATATCCTATGTTTATGGAAATATACCTTTCTGAATCCCAATGCAAAATATCATTCATTAAAGCCGAGAATATAAGAGATCTGATAAAACTGATCAACAGTGTTGGCTCATCAGGCATCAGTAAACATTGAATCGGATCCCAGTGGCTGAATGGTATACGAACTTGCCTTGTAACCGGAAGGTCCTGGATTCGAATCCCAATGGTTGCGTACTGCCAATGATTCCCAAACTAGGATGAAACAGCAGCTGTCAAGTACTCCAGTGCTGGTTTTCAATGGTTCTCTAACTGATATCGATCCATGATCAACTCGTAAAAACATAAGTGAACACCTTGAAAGGATTCTTATACACAGTTATTAGTTTCAGATGATATATATATAGTCATGAAATGAATCCGTTCCAAGTTATACAAAATATCGCAAAACTGATAAACTGCACAAAAGACCAGATGAGACTTAATTGTGAATGATAAAAATGTACTCTATGACGCTTACACTATGGTAAACCGGTGGATTGAAACAATTCTGTTTTTTTTCTGAAAGCACCTATGTAATTGGTTTAGTTTTAGATTGACTAACCAGACAAAAAGAACCAATGTGAATTAACTTGTTTTATCAATAAACATAACTGATTCGTATCGTAAAAAACTCTTCTTAGTTTTCTGCAAGAAAAGGTCTCGCAAAGTCAGGATGTAAGGATGATTGTGGAAACCATGACAAACTAACGCAGATGGAAATTACTGACTATGAGATAGTCAACATTCTGGTAAAATTATATTTTCTGATTTCAACACAATTTGAATGGAATAAGTCAAAGTAAAGTTATAGTTTAAAAAATACGCAAATATGGTTCACATACCTCCACGGTACACTTCTACCGGTAGGTGAACACCAGATTTATTTAGCATAACATTAAATTGATAACCAGGTTGAGCAGTTAGCCGGCTGTCATTTGGTTTCAATTCACGAAGATCATTGTATTTTATGCTATTCGACTAAAAAATAAAATCATGAAAACTTTAAATTGTCTCATTAAACAAACATGCAAGAATAACTTAATTTCTATTCATATAAAAGGGGAATCAGTTTCTTTTCTTTTTACTAGGACCTTTCTACATTTATGTTTTCACGATAAGATGGAATCAATCTTCACTTTTTTCAGATACTCGAAGATTACGGGTAAATTTCTTACAGTTGCTCATGTTCAATTTGCATTTATCAGCTGGATTCATGTCTTCAATAAAGTGCATACTTCCCTTTAGTTTCTAATCGATGTCATTAAGCACCAATTTTTTAATACGCTATTTTACATAACTAAATAATCTTATACAACCAAGAGGATGTTCTTATAAAGGGTAAGGTTTCTCTGAATATGATGAGCTCTGTTATATATTTAAAATTAAGATGCAATACTTCCTAACAGATACTTCCAAGTATCTGAATTTTAACATTTTGGACCTAGGTGGCTTAAAACTTGACCTCTAATAATATTGACATCCCTTGAAAAATATCTTAATCACCACTAGGCTTCGGATAATCTTAATAGTTATAGACCGATTTATTATTCATTCCTAAGCTTTTTATACATTGACGAAGGTGGAAAGGACTTCGTATCATATTTGACAGGAAGACTTCTTTTAGATCCACTTAATTTGTTACACTTTTTCACTCAAAGTTATATCCATGAATTAAGAGTGATCCTTCAGTATGTTAGCTCTAAAAAGATCAGAGTATAGTATATAAATCTGATCCGTAGATAAAACAACGCAGAATTTCATATCTGAAATGGAACAGATATTCACTAATTCTTAGCTGACAATAATTGTTACAGTGATCCCAACAGAAATGGAGGTAGATGATAGATATACAAACTTCATTTTACTAAACTTGATTAATCATGGAAGATAAACTGTAGTTCTTCCTATGTAAAACAGTGAAAGAGATAACTACTTTGTCTATTTTCTTTTCCATAGTTTAGTACACTACTGAATAACATTGTCAGTAGTTTACTAGGTTTATGTGAAGATGCCGAAATTCGCCAACATCACGACTTAGGCTATTTGGTTTGAAACTGCTAACCTATATTAGAATTATTCTCCAGAAACCAAATTGCTCTGCTCTAAATGTAATTTTACACACATAATTTTATTAGATTAATCAGCATGAATGTCTATACACCTCAGTCCGGGTAAACTGAATAGAATTTCTGTCAAATTTTCAAGTCAGTAAATTGTGACTAGTTAAAATAAAATTAAAATAATTCTGTGGTTTCTCCTTTCAATTTACCTGTAACTTTGGATTCCAAGAGTACTTTGAAATTTCTTCTTCCGTCCAAGAAACTAGCATCTAGAATTTTATGCAGAAAAAAAGAAATATACAGACAAATGTTTACAAAATAAAAACACAGTATGATTATTTGACGGGACTTTATTTACTAAATAAATCCTATATATAGTAAGATTGTATATCCCGTCATCATTATCTTTCCAGTCTTCTTTCAGCCCTGCATGATGTTTATTTTGAAACACTTGATCACTATACAACACCTCTGTGTTATTTAAACATAAGAATTTGTCTTGTATGCATGTTTTATTGATAATGTTGGGAAACAACAAACCAACATTCGCTATTTTGAAAGCGAAATTCAGCCTAATTTGTCATTCAGCTGAACCGCCATGCTATGTAACCGCTATACGATAACGAATCGTTTTAAACTCTTCTTCCGATAATTCTGTTGCATAATAACATTTGCATCACTAAGATCACCTTGCTGGGGCAATAAAACAGTTAATTACATCTCATTCTTATAACATGATGGTCAATGCATTTGGTGATCACAGCGAATTTTAACGCTACAGTAATTATAGTAACTGGTCAGAAAATGATAGGCTGGTTATGCTGAGAGACGCATACTCTGTTTCAACTGTTGCTATTAAAATTCCGATGATATAAGAATACAATATGAGCACTGTACAAGCAGTAAATTTATTTGATAAAGGTAAACAAGGATTCAGTATTATTCACTAATTAAGTTTCCGGCACAATTTATTGCTCATGATCATATCATGCCACTCACATAACTTCCAAGCTTCGTTTAAATACTTCCTGTACTTCTTATCCTTTCATTTTATTGGTATTAATATTTTTCATGTCTTTAGTATTGGTGTTGATTTATTCCCATAGCACATGTTAGGTGTAGACTCGACGAACAAAAATTCAATAACCAACCTCTTCCTCCCCCTATCTAGATTACTTTCCAGACTGTAGATCTTTCCCACGCCATTGTGTGACAGTGTGTTCATACATACATTGCGAATACTGAGTTTTTATGTGAACTGCTTATCTTTGTGGAACTAATCATTCTACACTTAGTTAAATTCTTATTTTTTTGAAAATCTGACTGCCTTCTATCTACTGGTCTGACTTATGTAGTTGATCTCACAGTCATTGCAAGACATTTAGTAGATTACATTTTTTGTCTAATTCGACCAGTAAAGTCCTGTAAGCTACATAGCTAATCTCTAGGTAAATATGTAGATTTAAATGCCACCGTAATTCCTTCTTTGTTAAGAATCCGCCTTGAGGTTTCAGATATCCCTTCATTATATGGCAAAACCGTATATTGTGTGTATATATGGTTTTTAAGAAATTATGTCCGGTGAGGGAATTGAATCAAAGGTGTGAATACATAAAATAATAATAGTATGAAATGCAATTAAAATGTTTGTGATTATAATCACACTTAAATCTCAATCGGTAAAACAATTCATAGGATGTATAGATGTTGGAAGGGGGTTTAAAATTATAGGATCAGAAGGCAAATAAAATAAAAATAAAAACGTTACTTAGTATTGTATGAAATTTGATAACATTGAATTTAACGTTGCAAAACAAAATTGATTCTCATTGACAATTGGGAGGAGTGAAATAAAATCGGGGACAATTCAAAACGAGAATAGTAATAGTAACAATTGATGAAATAAAGGATTATTATTACTATTGTGGTTAGAGATGGTTGCTAGCCAAATTGGTTGACAGTAATTGAGGTCAAAGGTCAAGATGGACAGGCGGATACAGTTAACATATAGATGAACTAACACAGCCACAAGAGATGCAAGGTTAACTTTGTGTGAGAAACAACCAATCAACAGACTGTATTTTCTACTAACATTAACCTACAATAATGTACATCAAAATCTATAAATACGTGTTGATTTTCTGTAATAAACGTTCTTTTGCCTGGCCCTTGTCTTCTGTTGTTACACTATTATTGTTTCCTTTAATTCCTACAGGAACATAGGGCTTCAGCCGTGCGTCTCCATTGCGTTCTGTTCTCTGCTAGAGTCTTCACTTGGCTCCAAGTCTGCCCACATGATTTCATCTCCTCTTCACATGACCTCCTCCAAGTCACCCTTGCACTGACGACCAACTCGCCGCTTCCCATTAGGGGTTCCATTTGAGGGCCTGGTGTGTGATGCTGCTTGATGGTTATCTCAGAGTATAACCAATCCACCTCCACTTCTTCCTGCATATTTGTTTCACAATCGGTTTTTGCTGGGTTAAATCACTCCCAGAGATCCTTGTTGCTGATCTTTTCTGACCAGCCATTTGATCTTGAGTATTGAGCGAAGACAGCTGTTGATGAAGGTCTGTATTTTGTTTGAGATGCTCTTTATGACGCGCAGTGCAAGTCTCTGATCCGTATAGTAGCACTGACTGACATTTTAATTGTATTTCATACAATTCTTATTTCATGTATTCACATCTTTGATTCAAAACTGCATATGCCTTAAATTCTTTCTTATTTATATAATGGTAAATACTTCCAATACTATTCTTCCTTTCCCTGTGAGATTTTGTGATCTTACTAATGAATTTTACGGGACAGTTATTTAGTTAGAGTGCTTCTATCCATTTCATTTCATTGTGGTGAGAGCTGTCTGCACCCAAAAATGTAGACAACAATTTACGTTAATGTTCACGTCCCGAATCGGGGTCATAAGAAAAACAATAACAAGGCTTAACCTTGAGAGAATCACCAGCCAATCACAGCGGAGTTACAGTGTGGAAATATGATTCACAGATATATGACTTGATTTTCTGAGAAACGTTCACAAAGAGATAACAGAATAACCTTCAGCAAGAAAACAATCAATCAGAAGAGGTTGCTTCTCCGCTAACAATAACGCTAATAATAATGCACATAAAATTCTATAAATACCTCTTGATTTTTTCAATAAACGATCTGTTGCCTGGCCCTTGTCTTTTGTCGTTATATCATTATTTAGGTTTTCTGATGTACTCCTTAGAGTTATCTCTCGGTTTGCTAGACCTGCCTTTATAGATAACGTCTGAGGCGAATTAAATTCTAAGTATTCATTGGAGTTCTGAGTTTACCTTCTCGTGTTCGTTTTATTTTACAAACTAACATAGCTAGTTTTCTTTGTTCATTTTCTGACTCATGTTAACTTTATTCCCTCTACTATTGAGCTTACATGCATTAAGAAACTAGAGATATCTTCTGTTTTCAACACTTTGCAAGTGTCATCCACCAATCCATCCCGAAAATATTTGGGGTAGGATTAAATTCATTAAGAACTGTATTTTCCCAACTATCCATAAAGGTATCTCCCACAATTGGAGATACTGGGGATCCAATTGGTACCCCTTTTGTTTGTCTATATATTTTGTCCTGGAATCCGAAGATAGTAGACTTCAGGCATAATTGAATTCCTGAGATAACTCCATCTGTCGTATGACTCATTTCCGGATCATCAGTTAGTTCTTTTCTGTTTCCGAAGCCGTACTGATTGGTATATTAATATGAAGAACAGTTATGTCAAAACTAACCATCTTTTCATTATCTCCCACTTGAATGTTATTTAACTTCATTTTCGTTTCATATGAATTAGTTAATCTGGAGTGTGAGCGATTCTTTATGGGACGTGAAATGAATGCTACATGTTTAGATAACCTATAAGTAGAGTTATTTCTAAAATTAACTATCGGTCTTATAGATAACCTGGTTTATGTTTCTTAATAATACCATACATTCTGCTTATATAATTAGCTTTAGGCATTGAATTAAACTATTTAGACTCACTCAGTGACGGCTTCATTCCGACTATTAAATTCGTTGTAGATTTCCTTGTCTTATTCATCACTGTACCTACAGGCTTCTAAATTTCTTCATATGGACCAGTTTAAATGCGTTCAATGAATTTCCTGACATAGTGGGGTTTATCCATAACTACTATGGAGTCGCCTTAACAGCTTTTGCAATGACTATGTTTTTTATCATTTTTGAGGTTTATTAGAGCTAGTCTTTCCAATTTCGTTAATTGTGCTTGAACCTTTTCAGTTGTTGCCTTATCGAATGAGCCCAGTGTTAACCCTGTGCTAGGAACGACATCCTCTACTTTCAGTCTACTAATTGTCACATCGAATTTTAATCCTTTCCCCAGCACTTTTACCTCACTACAGCATATTTCTCTTGTTGAGAGGTTGATCACACACTTTGTCCTATAGACAGTAGACGGAATTTCGTTGTCAACTTCCTCATCTTTTGTGTTGTTCTCTTCTTCCAACAATTTGTTGAATTACTTAATCTGCGTGTTCATTGATTTTTTTAAGGCTCCTTCTCTAGCCTTTTTTGGATTTCATAAATAATGCTAAATCAAATAAATCTACCGTAAGATAGAATTAAAATTCCATATCAAATAAACTTATCTAACATACATCTCTTCTTGACCACAGTATTCAGATTTTATAACTACACTCTAGTGATTATACTTTTACAACAGATTCTCCTCTGGTTGTCCAGATAAAATTTAATTTTAACTAAAAATCCTAAAATCAACAGTAATTCACTTAATAAATTTAGAAATCTGGATATGAAGGAACATATTTGTTACATTTTCAAATTTCACTATCGGTTTGATTGGAAATAGATTTTTGTACCCTAATATTACCTATTAAAATACATAACTACACTTTGTGGCCAGTACAGTTTCAAGGTCAGTCAAATTTGTTAAAAATAATCGATAGGGTTATTGGACAGATAAATGGAAAGACACACAAATGGTGGAAACGTGGCAGTATCTATTGATTTTCCCATATACTGATAAAAATATCAATCCCACACACTGTACACTATCAGTAAAGTTCAAGACAAATACAGTTATTGTCAAGCAAACTTATTGTTTAAATTACACTCAATTCATACCGTCAGAACTTTCAAAAAATAGGTTTATGAAATGTTAGATATGCGTTTGAAGTACACTTAGACGATGACTGCGAGAAAATGTAAAATCTAGACGGATAGAATACAGTGGTTCATTTTCAGTTATCTAACACAGGGGTCAATATAACACAACATCGAGTCATTCAGTTATGTTATTCTGTAGATGTAATAAGAAGAATTCAGTAAAGGTTAAAGGAAAAGGACTAATTTATTCACTAGACTGTCTAATAAGGATTCAAATGCATATGTTAAAAATTAATCTATCACTTACATTCCGTAGTAGTGTTCGTGAACGTTGAGTGTTAAGTGCATTCAGCTATCCACAAATCTTATCTACTCTACATTCATGATTTGAGAAACTTTTGTCAGACTAATGATATTGTTTTAAAACTGTAAGAAGAATATGTAACTGATAACAGTTTCACACCTCAATCATTACCCTAATTAAAATACACAGAATCGCACAATACGAAGTCACCTAAAGTGTATATAGTTCAAGTAGTATTGATGAAAAACACAATAACTGCATACATTTTGATACATCGAAATGCTGTGATGCTGGAGATATTTCAAAAACTAATTCCTTAACCAGCGCTTGAAGTTTTTTTAAATCTTGCCTTTTTCAGTTGTATATCTATCTGTTAATATATAATTTGGTGTTATAAGTGTTCTTTCTTGTACGCGTCTACGAACCTTCGCTTCCTTGTCTGTTTGATTCAGTCACATTTTGATATGTTCTCACTCTTTCATCAAATAATTCTACATTTAATTTGCTGAGTATATTAGTTTCCAGAAGGACTAAAATTCAAGACCGAAAAGTAGCTTTCTCTTCGTATTCTGTTATTCCTACTTGTAAGTTATTTACAATATTGGTGAACAGGAAAAGAAATTCATGATATGCTAAATGCAACCAGAATAGCTTATCTTGCATTACCCCTAGCATAGAAAGTGAATAAGAGATTAAAGAGTGTCAATAAGAAAAAAAGAACAAATAAAGTCCAAATCTGACTACATAAAATTAAAAGGTAGACAGTCTTCCCTATTCAAAATATTTTCTAGGCAAATGTTATATAACATTTGCAGTGTACAATAGCCTTCAATACAATTCGGAATATTTCTCTTTGTGTGTTCTTGATATTGCAAGTAAATTTTATTTACTCGAATGGCATCGAGGTCAATACATTATTTTCATCAGCAACTTTCATCCTTGTAGTCAAACATATCCCAGACTTGTGTTTATTTTTGCCTGCACCAAACAAATTATCTTCTTGATAACTAGACAGAGATTGCACGCTGATGTTAAAAAGACTTTTCATGCAGCTAATATCAAAATAATTGAAAATGTGAAACCAATATATTTATCTAAGCCCTTCGAACATGCGAAAAATGATGTCACATCCCACTGTATTTACCAATTTGAATGTACGTGTGGACACACATACATAGGGAAGACTCATCGATCTCTGCAATTAAGGGCTTCGTAGCATTTTCCTAAATGACTCCAGAAACAAATGGAATCTTCAGAACCCATTAATGGTGAGAACAGGAGACCTAGCTCCTCGGTTGCGAAACAGATAACAGATCTTTTAAACCTATCTATAAAACGTGTTTGGGGCGTATCCTAAAGTTTGTGGAAGCCCTAGCTGGCAAATGAGAAGTTTAAACACCTTTATGCGTTCAAAAATAATTCGTCGTCACATTAAACCTTCTTTGGTAAATTTTGTTTTGATACCATAACAGATGTATTATTACCTCTGCTATTTGATTTAGTGGTCTTCATTGTTATTTTGACCTTGAATATATCCTTTTAACTTGACCTAAGTCTATTTTCTCACCTCTTAACTCTTTATTAATTTCACATATATATTCCTATGACAAGTCCGTGTGTGATCGGATTGTTCGAAATGTGTTGCGCAAATACATTACACGATTCAGACAAATTACGTCTTCTTATTGCTTTATCTAAATTCATGAAAGAACTAATTGTTTTAAATTTTATTTACCCGAATGGCTTCTAGGTTAGTACGTTATTTTCATCAGCTTTAGACATTTTTTCTCTTGCAGCCTTATAATAGTAAGTGTTTTCCTAGCAACTATCATCCTTGTAGCCAAATACATCCCAGATTTATGTTTATTTTTGCCTGTACCAAACCAATTGTCTTCTTAAATGATTTTATAATAATGTGTGACATTGTCTAAGGCACAATTTGGCAGTCATACAACAGGAAATGCACCTACGGATTTCGCAAAGATAACACCTTTATTTTTCCTTAGGAGAAAAGAGAAGCATAAAGTGGAAACAATCGGTTATTGGTGAATTTTGCAGTAATTTCGGAACACACTACTGACAAGCTAATAATTTAATTCAGTTACTATACTTAGCAAATGGGAGTGATAACACTTTATTTGTAGATGTGTACGAAAAAATCCGGATCAAATGAGCCTTTATTTCTGTTGCTATCCTATTTTTGTGAATTACATTTTTACTTCGTTCAGCATGAACTAACTAACAATGTAAATTATTACTGTCTCGCTTAAAATTTCCTTTAAGAAGTAGTTCCCAAATTGTAGGGTAAAGAAAACGTAAATAGTAGTAAAAAATATTATGGATATTAATAATAATCTACACTGGTACATTCAAGATACTCAGTTTACCTCATTTCTATTACTGTATGTAAGTGGCATTTCCATTTTACCAAATTTGTATTAACTATTTACGCTATCATCATACAATAATGTCATCATTACAAGAGGTTAAGTAGTAATCCGAATAATTTCACCTGCATTTTACAAATTACACATGACTAAAATGTATGAGAAATACTTTCAGAATAAATGACCACTAAGAGAAATAAATGTTCTGAAGACTTTGTCACTACCTTATTGAACAACAGAAGTCTTTATCCACTTATCTGTATCTCATGGTACGACAGTTAGACTTGATGTTTGTGATAGGAACTATATCCCGAAGTCGAAGTTAAGGAATACTTTCATTCCTGACACATTGTTAGGTTAATCTGAATAAGATATAAATATTAGTGAATACTAACGACAGAGTAATAGAGAAGACGGGTGAACTTAGCTTCTTAAATCAATAATAAGTGGACTAAAGTTTACTTTTATAAGTCATCATAATGAAGATATTGAATTAGTTAACTTGAATGGTTTTGCTACCTGTTGCTGAATTCACTTATACTTGTAAGACCCAAAAAGTTCAAGTGTAATTTACTGCTTTGTCGTTTCGTTTAGTCAACCAGGTGTATCGCAAAGTTCAGTAACATATGAGTATTTGGTACAGTAAAATCGAAGAGTTGTTTTACAGCATTTTCTGTAGGCTAGTCTACATTTTGTCTCTATGAAGGAAATTGCTTGTACAAACTGCATGCTGATTGATGCATCACTGAACACAATAGTAATACTTATTTCTTGCAAAGGTAGACGAATTGTTTTACTAACTAATTCGTAATAAAGGTACAGAAACAGAATTTGAAATATTATATACATAACATTTTTACTACAGGCAGAATGTGACAGATTTTCATTGAGAATTCAACATTCTTTGTATCGTTTTTCGTTCTTTTTCATCATGTATGCGACTGACAATTAGAATATTCAATCCATCTGGATATATATATATGCCAATCCCTCATCCTACGTTATATGATATCATAGTATTGTTATTGTTTCCTTTAATTCCTAAAGGAACATAGGGCTTCAGAAGCACACCTCCAATGCATTTGGTTCTCCGCCAACCTTTTCACCTGGCTCCACGTATGTCCACATGCTTTAATCTCCTCTTCACATGACCTCCTCTTCCATGTCACCCTGGCACTGACGACCAACTCGCCGCTTCCTATTCGGGTTCCACTCAAGAGCCTGGCGTTTGATGTTGCTTGATGGTTTTCTTAGAGTATGACCAATCCACCTCCATTTCTTCCAACATATTTGCTGCACAATCGATTTCTGCTGGGTTGGTTCGCTACCAGAGATCCCTCCTATTGCTGATCTTTTCTGGCAATCTGATCTTGAGTATTGAGCAAAGGCAGCTGTTGATGAAGGTCTGTAGTTTGTTAGAAGTACCCTTCGTTACGCGGCGCCATGTCTCTGATCTGTAAGGTAGCACTAACTTCACATTGGAGTTGAAAATCCTCATCTTGTTTTTCATGCTGAATGCTGTTGACCGCCACACAGACTTCAGAGAAATGGAAGCTTGCTTTGATTTCCTGATTTTCGCTTTGATATCCTCGTCAGTTCCGTCTACCTGTAGTTGACGAGGATACGATATCATAGTAGTTCAAACTTATAAACTTTGTGTTTTACAGATAATAGATCATCAACTTTTCACTTCGAAAGTGTTGATTCTAGGAGTGACAGACAAAATAGCTAGGTGACCAAAAACATATATCACTTATAAAGTAGAATGGTATTTTACTATAAGCATTAGGAAATAATTTATTTTCACACAACTCACACATCAGTAAATGATGCTAAAGTGATTTTATTCTTTCTAAGTACTAAGTTGTGGAGTTCACTCCTGAAATCACAAAATTTTGAATAATTCTACTGAAATATTTCATTTGCTAAACTATTAGATACGATCGTAAATATATGACTGTAACTTTGTAGCGAAATATTTAAACTAACCTTTAAAGAGTTTTCCAGAGATTTGATAATATGTCCGATTCTTCCTGCATAATTGATTACTTCAGATGATAAGTTAAACTGTTCCAAACTTAATGAACGACGAGTTATTTCGGATTCATATGCCTAGAAATATGCAATACACAAGAAAGCAAATAAATTATTCCTTATAAATTTAAAATGAATGAGACTGATAGGGTAATATTTATTTGCATAGTACATATAATGAAGAAGTTGTGGACCTAATTTCCGCCAATCAAAGTCGTTTAAAAGTTATACGTATGGTAGTTAATACAAACTTCTTTGTTAACACTGTTGCAACCATATATTTAAAACTGCAAGATAATTCCGATAGATGGATTTTACATAACAAGTCGCCGGGTATTATGTGTAAATTTAATATTCCGGGTATGCCCAACGCTTGGTGTTAAAGGCTGTGAGATATAAACGCCCGCTTTAGATAGACAAATTGGAAATAAAATCCATGTTGTAAACAAGTCACAGGCACAATATCCAAATTATTAAAACAAACCTATCTACATTTTTTAAATACGATTGTGTATTAACAAAAAGATACCACATTTAAATTATGATCGAATTTCTGACATATTGATCTCAAGTAGAAAACTCTTGCTGTTTGAAACCCAGTTGCACCATAAATCAACTAACATTTGTCTGAATTTCTCAGTCTGTGTCGTAGTTATCCTGTAATGTCACTCAGCTGGCGTGCTTTCAGATAATTTCACCGACATTAGTAATTCAAAACCGTGTCAAAATTCGATTACACTCTGAGTGAAAATTACTTGCATTTATCCCAAGCTTCTAATGAAACGTTTCATACTATGATATGGTTGACAATATTGCGATTCCACAAGATATACTGCTGATATCGAAGTAGTGAACTGGCCACAAAGTCGCCATCATAAAAGTCATCTAAATGGCAGAGAATACCCTTACCTCACAACAGTTTTGGCATAATGCGTAGGGAAAACTGCAAAATATGATTCATCTGTGTGTATCAGTAGTTCGCTTGTAGAACGCAAGCCAGCCACGTGACAGATCCTGGTGTGATTCCAGGCCAACACACATTTAAACCTCACTAAGTTTAATAGGCTTTTTGAGATTCTGATAGCAATGAAGGTTGAGTGTAAGACTGGGAACCTCACCGCACTTAAAGAAAAACCAATGCTAATCACATTTCAAAGCTTCATTTGATTTGTCCCACTTGGAACGTTAAGGAGGAAGGTGAGGTCATCCACCAGCAGATGAAGATAGAATGGCAGAAATCTGGCAAACACCCGAAATTAGCTTGCGTTCAGTAAATGCAAAGGTGGGCAAAAAAATTATTTGTGTACAGTTTCCTTTGTAAGGTATATATAACTTGGGGTTGTCTTAAATGAGTTTGTGAGAAATGAGAATTAGGTTATCCAACAACTAGATTGATGATCTCTGCAATATTATCGTTTTGGTAACTCATTTGCCTATGATAGCAATTTAACAACGGTTATCATTCATTCCTCCTCAAATATTTCAACCATTTCCTCTTTCTGTCAACTAAGATAGTCAAAGAATAGATAGTTCCATGAGTCTCAAAAACTTTAACCCTGGAATGTACATGCATATAATTAAAAGATCAAGTTCTGTAGTCAATTCAACATTCGTTTGTTTTTTCAGACCACACAAGGATCTTAGCAGCAGTGAGAATTGGCATCGTCAGCAGTTGGTTGACAGTGACTGTTTCATAGCTCTATTGTTCACCAAAGAATTCCATACAGACATTCCGTTAATCATAATACTATAGCACTGATAGGCTTTTATTTCATAAGTTTGAAATTTCATGACTTCATCTATTTAGTCCATTTTAATTATTTCCCCATGTTTATTTGACAAACACACACACCTTGTTACTCGTTACTGTATTCACATAAATGTACTGATCACTTTATCCATGAATTAAATAAATTGAACTCAACACTAACCGATGATCACTTAGTGCAGTTGGAAGAAATATATGCATTTTCATTCCGTGTATCGGAAGACTAACATCTTAAGGGGTTTTATCACCATGCCTAGGTCGTTTCTTTTTACAGTCAGCTTAAATATCAACGAATAACAGACTGCTTTTTCATCCAACTTCAAGAACTTAAACTACTTCATTCGACTCTAAATTCAACATAATACTGACTCTTTTGGCACCAAAATACCTCAAAATATCCTTAGCACTAGATATTTTGTCATATTTTATTCATGTATTTACAATCGTGGATGCCGAAGACAGCTGTTTGCCCCAGCTTTTCTTGCAATATTTCATTTGCCTGTTGGTCACCGTCTTTTATAATCTGAAAATATTACCTGCTGCCAAGCCTAATTTCATCTAGATTTGAATGGGACATACGCCTAGCCGGTAGATACTTGAATCAATTGGCTAACACCATGAGATGAATAAAAAGAAGGTGGGAAGAAAGAAGATGATAGCTGACATGTTTTCAGTATTTTACAATTAAAAGAAAGGTGATCTCATTTGGGAATATCATACTGCTCAGATGTTTACCACTAAAGTGATCACGCCCCTAGTAAGATAAAATTAAAACATCACAAAAAAGTTAAGACAAGTGATATGACTGAGTTTGATCTCAGAGTTAGTTAGTGTGACAAAAAAGAATTCAACTACGTGGACAGTAGTCAATATTAGTGGAAAGCTACAAACGTCTTCCAGTTAATTCAGGGTTGGTTTCGTCCTGGGGAACTTAGATACATGAAAGATCAGGCTATTGGTGAGAAAAAAAGAATGCGGAAAGACTGACAGTGTTTATAACTATTAATATAGTTCTGAGATTCTCTCAAGTTAAAGACTTTGGGATGATATGGGACTTAATGTAAACATTTATGGGATAATGCAACAAAAAACAATTTACTGCCGAAACATGAAATTTAACATGATATACTGAAGTTGACACCATATTTTCTAGCAACCTCCAAATATTACCCAAATTTCACTTAATAATCAAAAATTAGCTGGAGATACTAATCAATTTCCTCAAAATTCATATATAAAGAAATTGTTAAGAACTACTGAAAGAAAAAGGCAATCGCACACTACTTAACAGGACAGAAACAAAAGGAACGACGATCAAAGCAGAATATGTCTTTCTAAGTCCTTATAATATTACACTGGGAAATTGAAATTCACTAACAAGTGATTACACTTACATTAATGAAGGCTAACTTTCTTGCAGTATTCTGAAACATATTTTCGAAGTATGGTTTTGCATTCTTTAAAAAGTTAAATCCTTGTGTGTTTGTTTCAGTTAGAAGCAGTATAATCACAAAGAAAGTTATTATGCAAGTACGTGAATACATTTTTTATTTGAAAGCATTCCACAAATCCTTAAGTGCATCTGGTTAACTCAAACAAAACTTCCAATTTATCGAAATAAGGGCAGAATACCATTTTTTGAGGCATTCTGTCCGCATATATGCCACTGAAATATTTAATATTATATGTCAGGCAGATTTTGCATCCAACAGTTTCAGTGTTTGTGACAGCTTTGATGATGCTATTCATTTAACAACAAAGCCATATATATATATTTCATCCCACATATGAACACACTGTCTGGCATCGGTTTTGGTAGATATACAAAAATCTCCGTTGTGTGTTCCTCAGGATGTCAAACAAGCTCTTGTAATAAAGAAAAGCATCAGCCAGGTTTCAATTCTAACTTAAAAAATCCCCTTACACTTTCGCAACATCAGAAGGCAAGACACGGTAGCCAAAGTATATTTCATCAATCATAGCGCTGTTTATACATTTACAGTTTATATTCGTTAATCGATCACTGAGCATGTGATTTCGATTCACATCAAACGAAATGAAATAGAATGTTCAAATATACATTGTATTTTGTTGTTAATGAAGTATTTGACCGTTGAAAAAGTATTCTGCCTCAAACATCAAATAGAATTTTCCAATAGATATATCATATTCTTTTGCTAACACAGTCTTGGACTGTGGGAATATGTGAGAATCAAATTCCGTTGGCATATAATTCCTGTATCACACTTCTAATAACTTGCCTTTCCGGAGAGGGTGTAACAACTACACTGGAAGCCTCCCTTCCCTTCCGATTTGTTGGTCATTATTTTTTAGGTGATTTGTTGGCTAAGCATCAGCACTGAGTCCTAATGAAATCTTGTCCTACTGAAAATTTATTGGTTCGTGCTAAGCAGGAAGAATATACTTTAAAAGGTTTTAAGTTGTAGTATAGTGTACACATGTGGTAACCACTCAATACGCCGTGCTTTATGGTGAAAGTCCGATTCTCTGTATCAGAAACCTTTAACATTCCCATCTGTTTTCTGTGACTACAGTGTTGGAATAGTGACTAGGTAAATATTGTCGTGTGATTTCTAAGTGTCAGCTTTGCCATTAATTGATAATTTCATAATCAGTAAAGTCAAATTATGTATAAAAAGCGTAAGATACTGGGTTAAAGTTAAGCTTAATGTGAGACATATCAAACGGGCTGTACAAGCCTATGGATCCTCTTATACGGCTGTTTATCCGAGGTCACTTGCAGTACCCCTGTGACTTGTCCTAAAACTTGGAGGACTTGTGCCCAGATTCCTCTTCATCGTTTCGAATATTAGGTCTAAATTAAAAGGCTAGACTTCTAAAGCCACTGCGTTTCTCGCAATTAGTACTTTGATGAGGCGAGTATTTAGTTGGCATATAGTCGATACATAGATGAATTTGGTTTTGTGCCTATACTCACTGATAGCATGATCAGTATCCACAGTCGATGAAAGATATTGTAAGTCAATTTTATGTTGATTCTGACGAGCAAAGACTCATTACAGAACCACAGAATGTAGATCCCGAACAAATTTCACTCTGTTCAGCGACAGGATTACTCAACAGTTTGCCATTAGACTGACGTGCTCAAATGTTTTGCAAAGTTTTCAATCCCACAATAGCCTTTGCTGACTTTACATTATATTAGAGCTGATTTTTGACAAGTGTGCCAAGATAAGGCGAATTGAAGCGCCCAGACTTTCAACGACGGGATTCAAGTTAGGAGAAAAAGTTTTTGCATTCAAGAACGGGACATTGATTTGCGTGTTTGACTTCATTACAAAACGAGGAATAGATACTCAATCCCTAGTCACCAGGTACTCTGTTGACATCCCACCGTTTCCATTCCCTATACAGAAGATTTACTTATCACTGTGCATTCCCAGAAGCAAAGTCCACTATATCGCGCACACCTCTCTTTACTTCTTCAGATTGAATGCACTGTAGTCCTGTAACTTTAGACTAGTATAAACGAATCTGCCAAAGTTCTAATTACTTTACCTCGAAAATGATATACGTGACACTATGTACAGAATGCTTAGTGATGTTCTTTTAAATCTTGCCTGAAGTTTAATACCGCATGGTTTCCGCCTTTCAAATCATCTTAAAACAAAATATATCATAATGACTTACTAACCATGAGTTGTTTGTGATTCCTAAGGTCCGTGCCGAAATTCTGTTAGGACCATTATACATTTAAAACTGGTGGGTCTGCTCTGGGAATTCAGCACGTCTTAATTTTCTGGGAGCAACAATTCCCTTTTCAAAGTTTGAGACAAATGGAAGATCATGAAGCAGAGATAAATAATAATGTCAAATTTTAGATCAACTAATGAGGCAATAATAATGATATACTTATTCCTAACTATGTAGGACACACCAGTTTTACAGGCATGGATGAGTATTATTTAAATTACATAAATTTGGCTCATGGCGAAATTACATGGTTACTGTCCTTTCTGACATTAGTTTGTGGGAACAATCTGCTAACTAATCATTCAACATAGCACATCGAGAAATAGAGAAATACTGTCTTCGCATCACCAAAAACCCCAACTATGTGTTGGATGGATTACGAACACTTGGGAAAAGATAAGGCTTAAAGTCATTTCCTCCATATAACTTTAGTGTGTAGGGCATCGAATCCTACTCTTGATTTATATCCAAATTGGGCATTCATTTAAAATAAGTGATGTATTTGTATAATTTTGTCAGCATTTTCATCGTAAGTAACACCTGAAGTGAAGTGTACTCAATGCAGACTAATATTGGTCATTGTCAGACAGATTGGTTTTACTGCGTCGAAGTGAGCCACCATTTGTCGCTGCATGGTTGCTCTGTACGAGTAAATTGATTAACATGTGGAAAACTGTGTAAACCATTTTGGATGATGAATACTGTTTGAATAGGATGTTATACAGCATCCTGATATGGTGGCAGTGGAATTTTCAAGGATGTTGTGTCATTAGTAACCAAAACCTCTAATAATGATATGGTATATATAAGTGAGTGACTTCAAGTCCTGTACGCCCCAACTAGTTTAAAAGACCACAACTGTTGGTGGAACGGAAATTTTATAACATTTCGCAGCATTTTTAACATTATATAAGTTAAGGGATTACTTTGCAATATCTGATGCGTACGTATGAAAATCGGTCATGAAAATTTAGCATAACTAGCTCTGTTTACCAGCTGTTTTCTTCAGGATCATTAAACATAATTTTATCACTAATCGTTCCACTACCCATTTTACTCTGCTAAATAGACTAACTAAGTTGCTGTAATACTAGCTACTTTTACACTTTATACTTCTTAAAGTAGGCGCAATTTCCTAGGCGTTTGTAACAAATACTTGTATACATGTATTCCTGCATATAGGTGATACTGCTAAGAATGTCCTCAGGTATCGATGTATCTGGTGACCTAATGGGAAGCGCTTGTCATGAAAGCCATTAATGTAGAGCACACTATATTACTGGGACAGGCTCAAAGCAATGCAATGTCGCAACTACAGTTATTGCAAAAAATCTCAGAGCTTAACATCAAAAATGGAGGGTGGTGCATACTGATCAGCAGATATGGTAGTGGTCACATATGTGAATCTATCCGATCTGTAGGACAGCAACACGCATTTTTTGACATTAGTCTGGACCCTCAACAAAAAAATAATAAGGGATGTACAGATCTAAATTATAAATATAAAGTGCTTTTGCTCCCACCATCTACAAGCCTGTTTAGATAATTGTTAAGCTGCTACCCATTAGGCCCCACAGAAATTCGTGAGACATCTTACAGGTCAGCTTGTCCTACGGGTTCTAATCTTCCAAATCTTGAAATTCACTTCTCACTGAAATATAACTTATCTACCTCACGATAATCTTTTTATTTAGGGATCGTGGTAAGGCCTCTCAACGACCATGCACATGGTCCGAGGTTCGATCCCCTGCCAACGCACACTTGATATCTATGGTCGGCCTGCAAAATTTAGGCCACCGATATCACATGCTGAAAATTCCGTACCTGTACCAAAAAATACGATGTGGAATCAAGCTGTAATCAAAAATAAAAAAATAAAAATAAAATATACTATATTTTATCTTAACTACCTAAGCCTTTATTAAAGCAAAAACTTACTCTTTTTTCTTATATGTTGCTTCCTTAAAGTTTCGTTGCCTTGATAAAAAACGTTAAAACGCTAATATTTGAAAAAAAGGTATATCTTCATCGAAAACATCACACTTTCCATGCTTAGACCAATATGGTTAGCACTAAACATTGCAAATGTATACTATCATTTCAAGTACTATATAGCTTCTTCTTCCAATAATGTATCATTCACAATTGTATTCTAAACCATTTCGCGGCTGCGCAGAATTTCCTTCTCTTCCTGAAATAGCGTCCAAGCACGTGGGTCATAGCACTCACCTGGATATTTGCTGTTCACTGGTTGACCACAACTATCAGCAGGAAACAGAACGAAGTTTGGGTTCTCGCTCAACTTTGATGGTGACCTTAGTGAAGGGTTTATAATTTAACACTTGTAAGTACCTGTTCTGATTGCTTGTACAAAATTGAACAATATAAACTTTCGAAAAAGTACCAATTTATGATACTTCAGGATTGTAACTTATTTTTTATTTTATTTTATTATTTTTATTTGATTACAGCTTGATTACACACCGTATTTTCAGTACAAGTATGGAATTTTCAGCATGGATATCGGTAGCCCAAATTTACAGGCCGGCCATAGATATCGGGTGTGCGCCGGCAGGGGATCGAATCCCGGACCATGTGCATGGTCGGCGAGAGTCCTAACCACTGTGCCACCAACGCACAAATTTATAACATCACCGATGGTGCCTGTAAAAATGGCATGCATTTCCTGTAAACTCACCCGTTTATACGAAATATTAATTATCATTATTATAACTTCAGTCTTACTGTAGATCTATGTGACCTCCAATACAGGGCAAATAGAAAAGAAGAGGCGAGCAGCGAAGTACCAGAGAGGAAAGCAAATGTATGTGTACATAGAAAGTTCCTTAATATTTGTTTATATATGTTTATATTCGTTGTATATTGCCATCTAGTAAACCTATATATTTATTTATACTTAGGCTTTTTATGCATCTATGCGGATAGTCTGTTTATCGTTTATAGAGCAATCAGGGAAATTTGTGCGTTTTATGGGCACTATGGTAATTTGGTAATGTGACCAGCAGAAAAAAAATCTGTAGATAGATTGTCTAAAACTTATAACCGAGGTGCAGGTGCTGATTTCTAGGGACAAGCTGTTCCATATATTAGAGTACATGACTGCTAAGGAGTTTTCGCCGAGTGTTGATTTAAAGACTTTTATTGTCACTGTGCAAGTTTGGTTATGCAGTTCGTAAGAGCTTTCCGGTGAGAATTGTATGTCCTTATTTTCTGAGAATGATATTTTGTGTAGGGCTTTAAAGAAGAATACTAGGTTTATAAGAGGTTGTCTCGTCCGAAGTGGGTCAAGATTTAGAATCATGCACCGTGAGATGTGGCCTTTCTTACAATCGTAGCCAAGTAGTTTGGAGGTAAAATGTCGTTGGATACTTTCCATTGTCAGCTTGTCAAGTATGGGAGTTGTGCTAATAATAAATGGACAGTATTCTAGTGGTGGCCTCACACATGTGTTTTATAAAATGAACTTAGTTTCATTGTCGTGAACGTTCCTGAGTATGCATTCTAAGAGCATCCTCGACTTTCGAGTCTGTGATGACACTTGCTCAGATGTTAGGTCGCTAGAGTACCTCAGGTCTAAGTCAGCGACACTTCGGAGTCTGGTTAGGTTAGTAGATTGAGGAGTGCACCGAAGCAGATCCAACCACATTTGTTCAAACTGAATTGCAGATTCCATAAAGATTACCAAGCAGTCATTTATCTAATTCATTCTGCACAACATTTTTGAAGTACCCTAGGTCATCACGTTGGAATGTATAGGCTACTTTTAAGTAATCTACAAAAGTGAAAGGTTTTCCATGTGAGATAACCTCATAAGTGACGATCTGCACTGTAATTATTTGATACATTTCGCTATATAGAACGATAAATCTTGCAACTGGTTGAACAGTTTCAGTCTATACATAAGTCCACTTGGGAGGGTTTGGTTTCTTTTGTTTTTTGTTCGGAGCCTCCAAGCCCGCCTCTTAGTTAAGCGTTACGGGTGTGACGAATGCAACGAAAAGAACTATTCTGTTGCAAAAATACCAGATGTCGGTAGGTAGTTTGGGCATTTATCACGACAGAAAGTTCTGTTTCCAAAACATCTCAGTATCCAAGCTAGGTGACGATACAGGAACGCCACCTGTCAATGCGTACTAATATAGCCAGAAAAAACGATCTCTTGAAGAAATCATAACTATCCAGGTTCGACAGATGCTGCGAAGTACGCGTTTGGCTGTCTACAGTGTCAGCCAGTGGAAGAGGATCTCAGATTAGAGTAGTGGTTTTATCTGCTGTTCATGGTTGCAACAGGATATCCAGTGGCAATAAGCACCTACCACTGTTGACAGAACTTGCCTAACAACGGGTAAACGCCTTATCAACCCCGTATCAACCAGCAACGAGTGACCGATATAGGGATCCGACATAACATTGCTGATCACAATGTACTGGTACGACATCGACTGATCGTGTACCTTGTTTTGAAACTGAATTCGCATCTTATTTAAGTTCAGTAATCAAACGTTTAGAACAGAGCAATATCATCTAGAAACCAGTGGCTTTAAAGCATGAAACACACAAATGAAGCAAGAGTAACTGGTGTAAAAAGAGGAAACCGAATGACAGAACTTCCACTGATTGTAATGACGCGCCATGCTTCTGACAGAGGAAATTAGCGAAGTTTTATTTTCAACTGATGTTTACCGGCAAATAGTGGGTTCACTGATAACAGTTCAGTATAGACAGATGAAAAGCTGGACGAAAATAAGCCATCAGGAATGTGTAATAAAAACAGAATTTTGATGTATCTATATTCCAACAGCGAAGAATCGGAAATGCACAAAGTTTAATAACCGGAATCATGTGAAGTCTAGAGAAATCAAACTGTGGAGGTGGGTAATGTTCTTGAAAACTCGTTGCGAATAAGGAAAAGCCATCGAAGATCACCGAGATAAGCAAACACTGTCGCATCCTCTGTTAACTCTAGCTCAGACACTTCTGAAACCAAGTCATGTTCAGAAAAGTCACCGCAGAAACTAGTTTTATGTATGCTTAGCGAATGTTTTATATTCATGTACTTCAGAAATTCAACTCTTCCATTCATGCAATTTCCGCAGTCTTCACTTGTGCCATTTTAGGATAAAATTGTAGGTTTATCAGATATATCACACAGTGAAACAGTATTATTTACTGGAATTACTTATTACCACAGTGCCCAAGTTTTACACCTATATTAAAATTGTAGGTACTTAGTTGGACACAGCATTCGGCACATTACAGATTATAAAGATGTAATTGGATTCCACAGTACGAGTTAGAGCCAGATACTAATAAGCGACAAGTGGCAAGCCCGACATTTCAACATTTTCTTTCCCGGCATTTTAAGCACTGTTCTGCAAAATGCTCACAACAATACGTCGTCCGCCGTAGCACTGAATGATAGTATGAAAGAAGTTAAATGACGCACATCACTGTTTGATGGACAAGCACTGAATCACTTGTCACATTACGATCAGTCATGTGAAAGAACACCCTTTTGGCACATGCGATACACGCAAAGCCTCGTAGCAGGCAGAGAGATTGACTAACGACTTCTGTATCATATCCAGCTAACATGACTGCCAGGAAATACTCAACAAATTCTGACCTCTAGAGCACTCATTATTCCTCAAGAATAGCCGACCGTATGCAATGTAAGCCATACTCTGGCTTCCACCAAACAACTAGTGGATACCCATGGCCGGATACAGAACTTAAAACGCGAGACTGGTACCTTAATTTGTTACTTAGCATTATTAGCTATACAGAGACAATCGATCTGCCAAGTTACCTCAATGACGTAGCCCATGCTCATCTAGAATGAGAAGAGACAGCGATAATACTTGTGGCACAACCAAACTAGCGGAAACATGGCACAAAATTGCATTCTTCCTTGTAATTTGCGGACCACAGCAAAGGATAATTGAGGAAATCTCGGTGACAGCGATTTGTGGCAACTTCTGCCATCAGCACTCGACAGTCTAGTGATTGTTTTTACTTGTAAAAGATTGGAATACTGATGCTACATTCCTCGCTTACACAGGAGTAGTGGTGACTATCCACGATCGTCAGCAACCTGACCTGACATTGATACCTGAGGCTGTTAGTTAGCCTGTTCCGTTACGTACGGACGTAAACACATGACTTTTGATGTTGGCCTCCATATTGTCTACAGGTGGTCATTCTTTCTTGCTGGTGTCCCGTCACTATATCTGGGAACTTACTTCTTACGTTAATACTGATTACTGGTCAGTTCTACAGGTCACAAATTGGTAGACCCACTCAACAAAGCGTACTTGGATGGTACAGCTAGTCAAGTAGCATCTTTGAATCTACCAGTTATACGCACAACAGCAGCACCTTATAAAGAGCTGTTGGATGGGCACTTAAGGTGCGTGAAAAAAGTGTTTGAAAGACTTCATCATCAAGGAGTTACAGTCAGCTTGTGCAAATGAGAATTAGAGAGGAAACCGTTAAAATTCTACCCTCATTTGATCGGCAGCCCATCAATTACACCGGTGTCTGATGAGCTTCAAGCTATTAAAGACTATCCACCGCCTAATTCCTTTGAGAAAGTGCACAGATTTTTGTATCTATCATCATTTCATCCCCAACTGCGCATGGGTTTTCCAGCCATCAACTGAATGTTTTCATTTAGGCAGACGTTTGCTTCACTTGTTAGCTGAATTCATCAAATCGCTCAAGTGTGCTAGACACTTTTTGGGCGAAAAGACACTCTCAGTCAGGCGCAAAAATGAAGTTCCCCCCAGGACAGACGCCCTGAACTTAGCCACTCGGGCGGTTTTGCGACTACAGGTATACAGTAAATGGTGACCTTTTGTTTTCTTTCAAAAGTTACTGAACCCCACTCAGCGTCATTGAAACATTTTCAGTACGGAGCTGCCAGTTTTTTATTTTGTCATCTAACATTTTAGACGTTTGATGGAGGGTACTGTTATCGCTGTGTTTGCAGATCGTAAAGCTCCAGGTAAAGCCTTACAAGCCAAATAATATAACTATTCGCTTCATGAATTGGTGCGTTTTGAGTTTGTGTGCCATTTTACCTCCTATATTCCACACAAGAGAGGTTTTAACAACGAATTTTCGGATACTTTGTCGGTTGTGCACATCAGTAACATAATAATCCTCGAAATCGGTCACCAGCATCCTTCATCCTTATGGAGGGATGATAGGGAACTAAAGAAGCTTATTTCTTAAGAAAAAATCTTTAGAATTCACAAAGATTACATTTGGTGTTTGCGTTACCTGTCCTGGTAATTGTTAACGTTTTGTCCCAGCAGATGCGAGACGGATAATTTTTGAGAAACTGAATAACATGTCACATCTCAGATTTAGTGCTAATATCAAGCCACTTAAATAAAGATTTGTACGGCTGAACACTAAGGGCGATACCAATATGTGGACGCGAAATCGTATGTCCTGCCAGAGAAACCAAATGCATCACCACAACAATAAGCCATTTTGTCGTTTACAAAACCTCTACTCAATGTGTGACCACATACATGTAGATACCGCTGTTCCTTCAGCAGACTCATCCGTCCAAGCAGTTTCTGAAGCCCTGATCAAAAACCAAAAATGGGGATTTGGACTCCCGGCAGAGGTGCGTAGTTTGGAAGCCCATTGTTTTAGTGGCCCATTGAATCACTGGGATTGAAGTACACGTGAGAGACTTTGTATTACCATATATCTAATGGGTAGTTGGATGATGATGCAGGCAACTAACAACTTTACTATTGCTTCTCTTACAAAAAACGATAGGTTCACCAAATTCCCATTGGTACTATTGGAAACGAGGGCAACTTTCTGAAAACAACACGTTCGAAATTGGTGACATTTTTGAGCATGAGTTCGCTGATATTCATGTGTTGCTTGCCGATACAGAATCTTTGGGAATTACAGGTCGAAATTCTTGAAAGTGCGTTCGTAGAAACACAACTGTTTTAGACAGTAGCCCAAACTTGGTTAACACTATGTTACCACCTAATAAGGTAGTAACCAGTGGCTCGCCAAATGGCTCGAAAGTAGTGTTCACTCATGTAACACAGGTTACAAATATCCCTTTAGAGAAATCTGAGTTCTATGATTTAACCTGCCTTTTGAACGATATTCGAAGGCAGATAAGCGGACTTCAGAAGAAACTAGGTCTTTTTGATTGCATACACGATCAGCCTCAAGTATCGCAATAAATCTCTCTGTTAAGCATTTGTTGGAACTGAGTCATAAAACGATTAAGGATTTAGAACCACTTGCCTGCCCCTTAAAAGTCATTTCAAAAATTCCTCTAAATAATCCAGCTAGAGCAGAAAACCACATTAACTACTTGCCACCAGAGTGGTGGGGGTATCAAAAACCAGGTCTTGAATTGCTGTGGGATGGTTAAAGTACCAACCTAATGCAAACGGCTTCCAAAAATGTCGACTCAGTCTCGCTGCCCAATAATTTTCATACTCAGTAACTTTCCTGGTTTTAGAGATTCTACTCAATTTCAAGACCATCTGAGGCTAAATACCATTTTTAAGTCTGTTATTATGGCTCTAGGCAACACTCCTTGTCAACATGGAAAAACTCACAACAATAAACTTGTTACCTCTTCAGTCGTAAAGTCACCGAAAGTTGACAGCGTACCGGTGCACTCCGCCAGTATTGACAGTAACATTGAGATAACCGCACAACCTACATTCTCGCCAGCGCAGCTAGAAATCGATTTAAGCTTGAGGATCTCTGTGATCAGATCTTCACAAAGAGGTACTAAAACGTCAAGCACCGAAGTGGTGTGTCAAAACCTCCAAAACGTAGGTTCAAATAAACATCACAACACAACGAATAAATTTATCAAGATTGTATCTAATAATGGAGAGGAGTAATTTGTATTCAATAAGCATTCGTAGAATGAGCTTATCAACAAGCCATCTCTAACTGCAAGGAATTCAGCTGAAAACACACGTGGGTGGTGCCTTTTAGCGTGTTCCGAAATATTTTAGTTTAAAATGTCCCAGAGGTTTGCTACCGAAAGAAATTCCCTGGCCATATTTTTCTGACCACCGAAACGAAATGACACCCATTAGTATATTAGATGACAGGTTAGTATGTATATTTTACGCTCCCGTACATCACAAACCATACGCCAGTCCCAAACATCTCTGCGTCGCATCCAGGAAGCTACAATAATTTTTTCAGGAGTCCTGCATTATTGGTAACTAAGACTAACCCGCAAGCTACATCGTCTATACTTAAACATCCTACCTGACCTTCCTTTCACCCACAGACTCTGCCAGTGCGGGTAAGCACATAGAATTACGTTATATTGGTATTTAAAGTCAATTCCTGAATTTCCGTGGCTTATTCACGCTAATACAAATTAATGTACGTTCATCAGTCCATAAAATGTCTGAACTAAGAACATTAGTACTAGTTTCCAGGTCTACCGCGTTTTGCGATAACTGCGTCGTGGTGTTCATCTATCATGCTTGACGTGCACCTCACTTGTAGGTGACTACTAGATATGCTGTACAAACAGGCACTGCAAGATCGGCGTAGGACGCCTCATTAACATAGATAACTCCTTTGTAGTCAGACGATGAAATGCTGAGTAAGGTATCTCATTCATCACTCTGTATCATTTTACTGAACTCACATAGTTCGTATCTGCAGAAAATCATGCTATATCTACGGAACAGATGTATTATTGGCTAAATGATTCGCACACAGCTCCTCGTTCAGTACTAATTCTAAAATGATTTTAGAGGGATTTAGACCTGCGGGCAATATTTGGCTTGCTGGTTTCGGCCGGAAGGCTTCGAAAAGATATTTGTCGTCATTCATTTCTATGGACAGAAGCTGCACTTCTAGATATATTACCTTAATAACGTGTTGGGCCCTGTTTTCGTTACGAGACAGTCCCTGTTTTTCCATATACTGGTGACAGATTCCCCAGCAGAGTGATTCTCTGCCCTTCGCCTATCTCGTCATTAAATACGGGAAGTGAACACAACTTACGGAGCTTGGAATACCTAGTTACATGCATGGAGCTTCAGAAATATACCAAGAACTACCTTTATGCACTAAACGAGACGACTGATTTACCGCCGGCACCCTGGAGACGATACCATCTCTCCTTTACGGGAATGTAACCTTGTTACCCAGCTCCCAAGAAAATAGTACGTTTATATAGTAATAATGATATATTCTCATTTGTTTGTACATGAGGGACTCCAGTTTGCAGGCATCATAAAAATGAAAAACAATGTGAACAGAGTAAGCATATCTACAATTATTCATTTACATAAGATATATTAGACGAGGTGATGGAATAATATCAGTAAACTCAATTTACATAAGTAAAATCCGGGTGAGGATATAGGCTATGATGTGTTTAATTTTTCCGCGCCTCAGGTTTTCTCGTCTTTCATTGGCTGGAACAGTGGTGGCTAATTTGATATTTAATTTGTCCTTGTTAGGTGATGTTGTGTGCAGGTTTGTGCGGTTGAGGTGTGCGTTGTTTACAAGCATATTTGATGAAAATAAATGTAAAATTTGAGTATTCTAACGTTTTCTTTTACTTATTTTGTGCATGTACAAGGCTTGCTTTATCATACACTCGGTTTGTTGGCCTATCGGTTGCTGGCGATGTCAAGGAACCCATGAGTTCTTTGGCTTTTCTCGATTTTAGGCTATACGTGTAGCATTTTATTGATGGATATTGCTCAGTGATGTATTTCAATGTTGCTTTTTCTATGGAATTATATTGAAACAGTCGCGAGACAGATGGATACTAATTGACAAAGCCTTCTTAGTTTATTGCAGGTAGCCAATGCGAGTGAGAGCATTATTTATCCTGTAATATTGTGTGCATAATTCTATTTTTGTTTACTCTTCCACCTTTTGTAGTTAATCATGTGCTGCATAAGTGTCAACGATGGACATGGTCTCGCGACTCGTGCGCATCTCAAAGCGGGAGAAGTAATAGCACAAATGAACCATTTTCTTAATATGTAAACAAACTAATGTTGTATTATAATAAATATGAACTTTTCATATAAATCTTGTTGTCTTTAAATTCATGTGTTCACTTTGTGAGCACGGCATGTTAGACCGGTGCTCCCTAGGACTTGAACTCGTTACTAAAGTGTAATTCTGTAGGAACACTATCGACCGATATGCGTGGTGAATTATAAGTAGTTTAGTGGCCCTTAAGTCTGTCTACAGTTACGTGAAAACGTCTCATAGTCATATGCAAGTCTGTAGGGAACAATGACAACAATAGGTAGAACTTAGGCACCGCATTGCAGTTCCAGTTCGTATACGATTAGGTGTATTCCAAATCAGTGTATTACTAATATTTAAATTAAAGCGTTATGGCAGTCCCTATGATAACGGGTGTTAACTTATACTGTAAAATTAAGTTTACACATGACGAATAAATAAGTAGGTTGAGCTGTAGTAGTCGTAGTTACATTTCGCTTACGTTTAATTATGCAGTCAAATAAATCATCAAGTATCATTTATAAGTCTGACATCTGCATCGCCATGCAAAAAAACTTAGTTTCACTCAGATAGAATAAGAAAAGTATTGTAAGCAGGATGTCAAATCTATTTAATGAAAAAAATAAGCAAATGTCTTTACACAATTGTTTTTCGTAATTATTTCGCCCATGTTGAATTGCTGTGACCAAGTTGACTGACATTACCGGATGTCTGTAAATAAGTGAACAAAGTGTATGTTTTTAAATCGCTGAAGTAAGGAAGAAGTAATGTAAAAGCTAAACGCTTTATATTTGCATACCTTCGCTGAAAAAGGTTAATTTTCCTTTTTCATTCTTTGGTGATGACAGCATTCTTCTGTAGTTTTTAATGTCACACAGAGACTGTTCATCTTATACAGTATAGCAGCAAGCAAATAATAAGTGTTAACTTGTAAACCATTCACAATGAACACTGCACAAAAAACTTCATCACATCTTCATTTTAACCAACTTTTCCTTCACGCACGGAAGCATGCAGTCACTACATACCCTCGAACATTGTAACCTGAACATCACAAAATCCCTACAGATAACTTCTATCATAATAAATGATTTAAACATATGAGCCATAAGTGCTTCTTCCATATCCTTCATAGCCACAAGTAATTCATTAAGGATCTCGGAATATCTTAGTGATATGAACACGAACAATTGTTAAGACTGGGATAACCTATGTAACAGGTGCAATAGTTGTAGGACACACCTCCTAGCTACTAATCGACAGAAAGTTGATACTAATTTTAAGTAGTCTAACATTTCATGAGGACCACCTACACTATTCTTCGTGACCCGATGCACGTTGATATAAACACAATCTGATGCCATTTTTGACAATGAACTATTAAAGCCTTCTGAAATTCCAAGTGCAAATGTCAATTAAACTAGTATCATATCTTCGCCTAAGCAATTTTAAATGGGAACTTCATCAAAGTAGATATAAGCACCACGAAATGCAGCAGCCTGTCTCATCCATCGCATGATCTCTTCCACGTGCTATAGAATATTTCAGTCATCACAGATGATAAAAGAAATGTCTAACATCCTCAAAACACACATCTGACTTATGTCTGTAGGCCATTTCTCTTTCAAATGCACGATTCTCATAGAATAACTGGGATGACAACAGCCATTGCCTGCAGTCAATTTACAACCTTAAGATCTGGAACAACTCACAAAAAGCAATGCTTCAATGCTCTAAAACGCAAATAATAGTCTTTTTATGCGATATTTCTTCAAAATGATGACTTTTTATTGGTAATTCGTCTAGGCTGTCATGACAATTTTACGCATTACTACGAACACAATACAGAAAAATATTTCATTTTTCGGCTACAGAAGCCTAAAACTAGTCAAATATAATCTATTTTCACAATACTGAGCGATTAGAACGTCTCTATAGGCGTGAACGCGATAACCCATACAATACGCGAAAACGCATCGTCATAGAACATAGCCTCACTCGTAAAATCCATTAACACGGTTTAATCCTAGGCATCACTATTGTTTAAATTTAGCCTAAATGCGCGCAATAGATGAAGGATGCGTTGCAAGTGTTCGAGACGTAGGCTATTCATAAAGGCATAAAAATGACCTGTTAAACGTTAGTTAGCCAACTGTTAGCATTGTTTGCAACAATATTATCTGCAAGCGGCTCACCACAGCAGTTAGTACTCAGGTGAACATGGGAAGTACCATTACATCAATAACAATCAACGATAGGTAAGTTTTCTGGTTCACTCTCAATTAGGAACCAGAATAATTTCGAACCAAACCGTACAAAGTGATCAGTGAGGCATGCTGAAGCGGAATATTGCCATCGAATGAGCCAGCAGGATTTAAACTGCAACATTCAACATATTTTCATTATTTATTAGAATTCCATACTTGCTGGTGCCTTAGAGGTAGTGACTTGGATTTCTTAGGATAATCAGCATATTGATGAATATCTAGATGCATACTACAGCCTGTTCACTGTTGTGGTTTCATTAATTCCATTTCATATAGGATTTGGTCACTTTGTTGATATATTCGTCAAAGTATCACTATGATTATGGGAAGCATTTGAATGCTTTAGATGCGTTATCTGGCCAGTTTTACCACTGGTTGAATACTCACTACTGATGTTTAAGAATTCGAGTAATACCGATAGAAACTGTGGACTTATATAGTTTCCTATCACTATGGTTAAATCATCGCCACATTCTTTCCAGTGAAGTAGACTGTAATTGGCGCACTGTATGTGGTATCCAAAAGATGCTTTACTTTCTCCCAGGTATTAGTGACCCATCCAACACATACTTGGTTTTTTTGTTATTGTGAAGACAATATTTCTATATTTCTTGATGTGATTCGTTGAATGACTAGTTTGCAGATTGCGTCGGTGGCACAGCGGTTAGGACTCTCGCCGACCATGCACATGGTCCTAGGGTTGGACCCACTGTTGACGCACACCTGATATCAATGGTTGGCCTGCAAGATTTGGGCTACCGATATCACATACTGAAAACTCCCCACTTGTGTCAAAAATACGGTGTGGAATCAAGCCGTAATCAAAATAAATAAAAAATAAAAAGGACAGAGAAAATATAAATTCACCATAACCCATATCTACGTAATTTAAATAATACTTATCCATGCCTGTGCAATTAGTGTGTTCCTACACAGAAAGGAATAATTATGTTTTACATTATATTCCTGTTTGTGACACTGCAGTGAGTGATGCCCTTTTCATTGAATTTGGTTCGTGTGTCTGGTTTGTTTCACTCATTGTATCAGGCAGACAGTAAACCAACGAATCTCTTCTGTTTGAAGACTTTTATCTTGACTGCTACTTTTTTATCCAAATCTATAAATAGAAACAAAACAAACAACAGGCGTAGTCCCTAAGCTCTTTAATTAAATGGGCGTATTAGCTCTGTAGTTCTAAAATGGGAATTGGCGCTACTAGCGTTCGCGAAGTCTTTTCATGGGTAACTAACTACCTTTTTAAAAGAAGTAAGTGTGCTTGCTTGCTGCACTTCAGTTTGTAGTTTTTACCATATCTGAGTACATCCAATCAAGTAAAACTTTTCCATTGTGGCAACTTCATACTGTTCGGTAGCCACTGTACTTTTATCGTGTCCTAGTTCATAGCCAATGCCATTTGAAAATCCATTACCACTAGTAGGGGTCACAGAATGCTCTATGGCAGCCAGGTAGTTATGATTCCTAAGGTCATGGCTGATTCCGGAGCTAAATTCGGTCACTGACATGGAGAAACGCAGTAGAAGATTAGCCAGTTTGTAATTTAAAAACGTTCTGGTTTGAGCTGTCTTCTCGAAACTGGTTACATTCTCAGTCTGTTGCAATGCTCAGTGCCGTCAGGACCGAATTCTAAGCCAAGAGCTTTTAAGGTAAATTGTCGTCGTAATCCCTCCGACTTAAGCTTGTCATTCTGTTGGAGCCGGCTAAGAATAAATGAGCGGTGTTCTATAATAGGTTGGACGCACATTTTGTTTGATGAAGCCCTTGTTTCACAGCAAAAGAAATTTCGAGTAACAGACTGAGAATATGAGCAGTTTCGAGAAGACAGCTCAAACCAGAAGCTTTTTTTAATTACAAACTGGCTAATCTTCTGCGCTTCTCCATGTCAATGACCGAATTTAGCTCCGGAATCAGCCATGACCTCAGGAATCATAACTACCTGGCTGCCATGGAGAATTGTTAGACTTACTTTCAGGCCAACTTCTTAAATGAACCCCCAGTTATTTAGAATTTCCTACCAACCAATGCACGTGAAATTAACACACTCCTGGTCTTCAAGCTGAAAATTCCATATTTGTACTAAAAGTGCCATTCAGAATAAAGCTATTAGTATTCTTCAGCCACCCGACTCCTAAAAGGTGACATTGCTACCTCCCTTTCACGGCTTCATTCTCAACCCACATAGATGTAACTGGTCTAAGATGGTGTGAGTTACAACTTTTTTCACTAAGATGTATTAATATAATGTACTAAAGATTTCGATATGACATAAACATCAGTTAATACATGCAACATAGAAGTCATCATAACAGGACTGGTTATTGTGTCAATACATTTCATGATTTTACAGGGTGAATGTGTAAAGATATATATGGATATGTTCAGATGTCACTCCTTCAGTTGACTCTCTAACCTGAGATCCTTCGTCTCCTTTTTCACAATCTTACCTATAATTTAAGTTTCTGGATCGTAATAAAGAAAGTAAGAGATCGGTGACTAACAAGAACAATCAACAAGGATCTGAAAACGTCACAAGTCCGAAATTCTATGGATGTTAAAAACCTCGCACTCTTCCTTGTTGGCATCCCTTGTGATATTTGTGGAATAATATATATACAACAGTGATAAAAGCCTATCAATGGTCGCATGGCTCCGATCAAATATGGAAGTATAAGAAATAATCAGAATTTGCAGAAGTTACATTTAAAATCTCACTGACTCAAGTGATGGCGATTTTTAGCTCCCCATTGCTTCAATTTTCATTTTATATGGATTGATTTTAAATAATAAGGTTCCTAAATGTGTATGAACTGAAGATTACGTATCATTGATTAATGCCGAATGTTACATCTAATATTTCCACCTTTGAACACTAAGGCTGCACTTTATATACCACTTTGCATTTTGAGTTAATTCGACCGTTCTTGCTTCATTGTACTTTTCCTTAATTCTTGTTTGAATTAACATTTTGTTAATTGCGAACTATTTTTTGGCTCAACAGTGTTTGTGTTTGAATGCTACATAGCCCTCTATTTAAATGGGTTCGAATCCAGGACCTTCCAGTTACAAGGCAAGCTCCCATACACATATATTATTCCTACCAGCACTCTAGTTAGTATAACAGTGGAATCAACTGGGAAATCATAGTTTACTCAGGAGGAAATAATCCACTATCTGCCACAAAGGTAGGCTTTCCGTGAGAAATAGTGTATGAAAAACCCCATGGTGGGTTATATCTCATTGTGACTAGTCTCTTCATACAATCTGCGTTAATCTTAGTAGGGCATTTGGAAAACTAACTCACATCAGATGTTTCATGACACTGTAAGGAGTTAAAATCACACTCATCCCACATACCAACTGAAACTACACTTCACGCTCAGGGTTACTGAAGGAGTAAGACACTTGAAGGTCATTTTCGTCTGTTTGTTAGGGTTCAAAAATGTTGCGTTTCACCTCATTTTTCTTTCCGTTGTTGTTAAAATTAGTTATTTTGTATGCTTCGAAAGTTTTAACCACCAGGTCACTTCATTAATTTCATTGCAACTGTTTCACACGTTGCATTCATGCGTGGTTACGGTGTTTTAGTTGTTTTCCAGCTGTTTATGATACATTACTGCGTAGAAGTTTAGGAAATTATGCATTTGAACATGTTTGGATGGCAGAAGCCGTTGTTTCCAGTTCATTTGTTGCTTGCCGTTATTGTTGCTGGCTCAACTGGTTACTTAATGAGTAGAAATCTGGAAAAACCAATGTCTTTCACGTTCATGTTTGCAGCATGCAACAGTCTATGAGTCAACTTCGTAAAGAGAACACGATCAGACTTGATACTAGCAAGGTTTTCGAAGAACATATTAAAACTGGAGAATTTAAAACCTGGGTTGAAGTTGAAAAAGCATTGAAGCTTTTCAGGAAAATGTGTCTATTATGAATTAAACAGTCAGATATATTGCGAAAGAATCTAAATTAAACACGGATGAAACGCACATGAAGCATGAATATGTGATGTTTGTATGTGCTTTTGGAAGCAAAAGGAAATTGGGAGGCAATCAGAAACCTCTAAAAGGTAGGTGTTACCTATTGTTGTTAATGCCTGATATACCAGATCTAAACACATGAACCAGGACTGTCTATAGCCAATGTTAAGAGCCATGCAATATTTTGCGAAACGGTTTAAAAAGCGGATGACATACGACAACATACGACATAGGAACTATCTTAGTTAAAGGTAGGACTTTAGTTAGCAGGAATAACTTTTCGGGTTGTAGTCTACAATTGGCATTTTTTGAAGTTACAACAAGCTGAGAAGCTGATTATTCTGGGCGAAAACATTGGCTGAATACAAATTGCTTGTTTCACTTCAAATAATCAGTTTCCTACTTTTCAGATGCTTCTTATTTCTCGATGGGTATAACTACGGGGTGTCCATGATTTGAAAAAAGCCCCAAATAAATTTTTCTTGAACAACATGAGGTCATAAAAGATTATTCTACATATTAGTATACAATTTGAATACACTGGTTCTATTAATACTACGTAAAATTCCCCTACAAATAAAAACTATTTGTAGTCCGCAGCTGGTTTTTATACTGACACCGTTTGCATAAATAGACCTCATATGTTTTCCAGTATTAGAGGATTATACGCAAGTTTCAAGACAATATCTGAAACATCCATACTGTTGAGGCGTCATTCTCTCACCAAAACTACTTTCAGATCAACTTCAGATCAACTGTGCGTCGGTGGCACAGTGGTTAGGACTCTCGCCGACCATGCACATGGTCCGGGGTTCGATCCGCTGCCGGCGCACACCCGATATCTATGGTCAGCCTGAATTTGGGCTACCGATATCCATGCTGAAAATTCCACACTTGTACTGAAAATACGGTGTGGAATCAAGCTGTAAATCAAAATAAAATAAAAAATAAAATAAATACGTTTACATTAAAAGAAATATTGGAAATGTCTAACTCAGAAATAAAACCACAATACCGGTAGTGTCTAGTGAACGTGGTTTTGTGAAACCTGCAGAAATTACATTCTCATATTTAGGGAACTATAGCTATCAAATATAAGCTGAACATGCCGCAACTCTAAGCAGCTATGCACAGTGTTAACAACAAAGAGGAACACTTAAAATATTGAAAGATACACAGACTAATTTTGTTGATGAGGATGATTCGACCTTGACATCCAATCGTGATACTACATCTGTACAGCTTTGTGTAAATGGAAATTTCAAGAGAAATTCATCTCCACTATTGGTGATCAAAAATATTGCAGCACTAAGTATACAGTGTCAGTGGAAACGGTATGACAGACAGCATCCCAAGCCAACTATAGTGCTGAATTTAATCCCACTAATTGTGAAATAGTTCTAGCATTCTGTAATAAGTATATTCTGAATCTGCTCTGAAATAATTTCTTTAATGGCACAGACTAGAACTCAGTGCCGGTTTTCATCATGACTGGCACTAAAAAAAATAATTCAGCACACTTTTCTTATTGTAGGCATTTTCAGGGGTTTGCTTATCAGAGTTGTTCCAGCCCTCACAGGACATAATAAACATTATTTCAGAACGTAAAGACTTCAGTCAGTACATAGTGGCAATTTTTTCATCTTAATCTATAGACTGATAATAATGTAGCTAACTAGCTTCAGTACTCATCATGAAAACAATCTATATGTATAATAATACTACACAGTGCGTCGGTGGCACAGCGGTTAGGACTCTCACCGGCCATGCATATGGTCCGAGGTTCGATCCCCCACCGACGCACACCTGATATCTATGGTCGGCCTGCAAAACGTGGGCTACCGATATCACATGCTGAAAATTTCATCCTTGTACCAAAATACTGTGTGAAATCAAGCTATAATGAAATAAAATATAAAAATAATGCACAAGGTGATACAATGAGGAAATTTGAACGAATAATTGCCTTCTCCACTGCACTGCACTTGCAACAATCGTGAGAACCACCTACATCTGTCAGCGTAGCACTCAGGCAAGCAGACGATGGCAGAATATTATTGAGGCTGAGATATTTTTTATACATTGAATCCACATAAGCCATATTACACCGCACCAATCAGTGCAGATATATATTAAATCTACTTAGAAATAACCTATTAACTTACGATAATCAATTTCCAGGCACAGATAAGTTGAAAGACACATATACATGACAACACAGGATCCCACAGAAGGTTCAATTAGCATTTATAAGTGATTTCTATGTACTGATAGCATTCTTTTGTCAAATAGTACAGTTCTTCACACAAAAATAGGCTGCATTAATATCCTGAGACGTGGAGTCTTCATTGAATGATACTATGCCGAAAGGTGCAGCTTCTACATGCAAAAAACTATCTGTGTAGATGACATTACCCTACAACTATTCCATCCTCCTCATGATAACAATATTTTGACACAGTCCGCCTGGAACATTAATCATTTCAATCAATATGCTAGGAGTGTGTCGCAGTCAGATCACATGACGCGGACACCAACATAACTAGTCAGTAAATGAGAACTCTCATCAATCCAGAAAACATATAACACAATTAAAGAAAATTATTGACAATAAATTTTTCTAAGCGAAATTTCTACCAACGTGACGGATAAGTCCAGCCAACATACCTCTATCAAATAGTTTCACGTACCTGGGGAGTACATCCAGTAAGGATGACTCATAGTGGTGTGTAGCGAGGTACTTTTCTAGGAACTTTCACTTGAATGTCAACTTGTCGTCGACAATGGACATACCTCCTCTGTTTCTCTACTTGAAAAAAACAGGAATTTTGTGGCGAGCGTGATGGAGGGTAACAGAATACATACAGTGTGAATAAATCTCGATTATATATGATGAAAAGTTAAGTTTTGTGCAAATAAGAAAGGAATGAAGAGTGGTATTCACACAAATGTCTGATGGAGATATTTCAAACAAACGCAATATTGTACATCGGAGCGCACACTATTTGCATTTTCAAGGACGCTGGTGCAACTTCTGTAATAGTTGGGTTGCCGGCTAACTTTTGAAATGTCACAGAGGGATGTCGTTGAAGGTTAGGTGAAACATCAGGTTCTTTTACCGCTTAGGTCAACCGGACTATACTGAAATGAAAGGGAGGAGCTCTGAATGTCCACCACAAACAGATGGTAGTTGTCGTGTAGTTAGAGTGAATAGCCCTCAGTTAACCAGCTACTGCAAAAATGATATCAGGTGAGATGTGAATATTGCTAAATAATTTTCGTCCAGTACTGCAAAGTACAACTGTTTCACCTTCCTCCCGAAATTCTTAATCGAACAGTTTCGCAGATATGCTAATATATTTTTCCTAGTCATTGCTCTTCTCCAAGTAAGTCGCAATTCTAGTTTAATAATTTTTAGCAAATTCCTGGAGTTTCGCCTACTGGAAGATTCACAACGCTTGTCCCATTGTGTATAATACTAACTGTCTCAGCTATCAAGGAAATGATTGAAGATTTCGTACGTTGTTGCATAATTCGTATAAAATACTGATTGTAGAGAAGGCACCGAGCTGACGACGCCACGAACAATGAAAAAACTCTTGGTAAGTACTTTCATCAGTGGTGCTTTTTCACAGGCTGTCTCACTGCAAGTCATTAAGTATTAGTATCTAAAAAGATTATCAGTATCCAGGTCTTAGGTGTTGCGAATTGCCTGGAATAACTTAAGTACCATCAATACATGTTAATGGTGGGTAAAATCCGAATAATTTTGCTGAAGAATCTGTCGCTTACACAGTGAAACGTTCAGAAAAATCTTGCTTTATTTTTTCTTGAACACGGGTTATTTTAAACAATTTATAATTAATGTCTAAAGACTATAATATGTGGACGTTACACTGGATGATGAAATGCTATGACCACTAATGACAGAGATTTACTTGTCAGACACCTTACATTGTTATTGGGTTTTCCATTGGTTTTTTTATCAAAAGTTTTGTTAATTCTGGAGTATTTTCTTGAGAATCTACTTAACCTTCAACCCTAACAAATTTGGTAAATTTTAAATAGCATAATTCGGTCGAATAGTTCACTTATAGTAATCGTCTTTTAAATATTTTTATCTGGTTGGCTAAGTGTGCTTTCACACAAGTCCGCAAGTGATGTTCCAATTTACAATTTAGAGCAAGATGCATACACCTGATGAAACCAACTGTCGAGATAGTTACTCTCTAACGTCGGGAAACTGAATTATAACTATAACACCACATAGTAATGTACTCAAAGAACATAAATATTCGGACTTATGTACTGTAATGTTGGATTTTATTTGGCATTATAGCATAGGACTTAGTGTAAATATAAGTGTACATAATATCTATATGTATTGTTAAATGTTTTGTCAACTAACAATAAAGTGTCCCCTGTATTTGAAAACGGTCAAATCCCCCATATGCATTTTAAAAGGTTTGTACTGCTTCTTATTTTTTCAGTGTTGCGTGACCAAGTCTGGGTCGAAACATGTTGGAAAGATCTGATGGTTGGGGATCTTGTAAAAGTTTGCAGTAATCAAGGAATCCCTGCCGATCTTGTTCTTTTGGCATCTAGTGAACCCCAAGCTATGTGTTATATTGAGACCAGCAATCTAGACGGGGAAACAAACTTAAAACTACGCCAAGTAAGTTTTATACTGGATTAATATGTATTTCTAGCTCATTTGCCGTTGTTTCCAAACATTTTGTTGGATTTTAATCCCCTCTACTGATTAAAAAAATTGGGTTACTGACTTAATAGTAATTCATTTGTATGGCATTGCAGTGATGAATGGCTTAGTTGTGTGCTGTCGACAAATGTAACTAAGTGATTTCTGTATCTATCTTCCGAACACAAAGTGGTTCATTTATTTAGACAAGAAAGTCAAATGCTGAGACAGCAGTGGGAGGGCTTACGCACTCTTAGTTGTGTGGTATTCCATGTGTGACTGCACAGATACTTTGCCATTATCCCAATTTAATTATTACTAACTTCTCTAAAAGTTTTCGTTGAACACTAAATAAAGGATAGGGCGAGGAATCCTTGATATACTATGCTGGAAATTTAAGAGTTACTGACACTGGTGGAAGCTTTCTTTCTTATTTTGTTGGTTAACCGTTGTGTTTTATTTGACGACCTGTTTTGGCACTGTAACCTGAACTTTGCGCGTAAAATTGGTTGTTTGAACTAACTTGAGTCGTCTATGCTGAAGATTTATTCCCGCGGTATATGTCAGATGGTCTTTTCATGTGTTAACCATAAATATTAAATAAAAACAAATACGTACCAAAAGTAATCGACAACCTGTAAACAGTCATGTGGATATAAGCTTCTGAAGCATTAGTCATTACGATGTAAGATTTTCGTATTTTATTGTATAGTGTCATGTAATTGTAAAGGTAGTTATTTTGAATGAACACATTTTCAACTCTTTTTGTTGTACCCAAGTTTTTCACCGTGTTTTGACTGTATCTTGTTGAAGCATCATATTTGTGAATACCTATCAAAGTCAATGATTTTGTATATATTTGTCTACACATTATAGACAGACAGCTTGTTTGAAAATGTTCAATGGTGATTTTTATTTTTTTATTTTACCTATCCCTAAATATGAGTCTTTGCATTTTTAGGGTTTACCAGCTACAAGTCATCTCTTAACTGCTGGTGAGCTGAGTTCTTTTGAGGCTGTTGTTGAATGTGAATTACCGAATAGGAAGCTAGATGAATTTGTTGGTGTCATTCGAACCGCTGATGGAATGTAGGTCAAAGTGATTTTTCAACTATTTGTTCATATATGTCACATTTATTACATCTTCCCATTACTGCAGCCTACAGTTCCTCTTGTCATGGGCATATTTTTTAGGATTTTAGATAAGCTATATTTCCAAGAGGACTACATTCAAAGGATATATACGAGTCAGTTGTAAAGTTTATATACCTATGGCATTGGCAGTGACGAAACATGCTACACTGTAACTAACGGCCTTTGGTTGGCAGTGCCAGGTATCATCTGTCATTCTGAGAAAAATCTTTTATCCCTTTAGTGTCACAAACGGTTCATTTGAGTTTCAACTAACTCCACTAAATTGACTCAAGTGTTTACAGTTATATGGGTTTTTGAGGTTATTTTTCACCAGCATTATTCACTTACGCAAATGAAGCATTGAATGTTTTGTTCGTTGATATTAACATGTACCATGATATCTTATCCTCTGTCTGTGGTACTTCAGTGGCTAAAATTTAATGACTTGAAGGCATAGGTAAATGATTTATGATCTATCGAATTGGTCCAAACAAATTCCCTTATATATCTTACTCTTTCTTTCGAAAGCATCATTATTTCACACCAATTTGCCCTTTATGCACGATATTCGAATCTAATTATGTATTTGTTTGCTTTCATCAGTTTCTAGTATTTGTGTAGAGCGAAGTTAAACTCACAACCAGAGTTATGGTATACCAGAAGTTGGCTTTCAAAAGCCAATCAGGTTTAGTGGACTCTGTAAAGTTCATTCCAAGTTAAATTGTTCAGAGTAGGTGCAATATTCTACTTTTTTCCCAAAAATCTATACTGTTAGATAAGGTTTAGGGGTAGGTAAAACAACAATTTCAGGATTATCAATGAATCCCGAAGTGCTGTGATCTACAGTCACCTGGACGGATACATCTATCGCTCATGACATGATTTCCTCATGGATTATCCTTGAATTAACTGGGAGACGTTCTTAGAACACAACGGAGACAACTATCCAGTGTAAAATCATGTTTGCCACGTTTTTAAATACATTTTTAAACGATTTCGCGACTTGTTTTGCATCCAAGTTATTATTGGTTGTTCAAGATAACTGTGGTTTTGGCTGTTGGTCTAACTTAACTTTGTGTAGTTAATCGTGAAAGTCACCTGGCAATGTATGAGTTTGTTAAATCTGCCTTAAATGAACTGTTATATTTTAGGATATATTGATAAAGCTTATAGGCGAAGTTTTTGATGGTGGCAACAAAATTCTTTCTTCACATATGGTAGTAATAATGGGAAATAGGTATACTTTTCTAAATTGCTATATTTCTCCACCGCGCATTCTAGGACTAATCCCACTTTTTGAACAGTGCTTTCTGAAACTTGATTTTTTTTCATTGTATAAATTTTGTTTATTATATAATCTATTTATTATATAATCTAGCATGATTTTAATTGTGGATGTAGTGTATATACTCAAAAAAAAAAATTAGAATCATTTTAACCACTATAAAGTCATATTGTTTCATCAATCGTCACACTAGCATCGCTCACTGCCTGGTGTGTTAACATATATCGCGTTAGAGTTACAGTTATATAAATTGATACCGGTAAAGCAAGAGCAAATGACGTCTATAGAGTTTAAAAACAGGTAGTCTGATTGACCGATATAAGGCGAGATATTATCAATGGGCAATAATAATGTTTGAAGTTTTAAAAAGTTAACTGAGAATAAATATACGTTACTTTAGCTGTTTTACATTTATTGGTCCCTTCAGTGCTAAATGTTTAGAGGCAGATGTTAGGTAAATCAAACCTCAAGATGATAGTCGTGTATAATGTAGTAAATTGGGTGATACATGGCCTACCGTACTGCATAATGTCTACAAGTGATTTACTTAATTTTCAGAGTAGGAAGGTTGGATTTCATCGTTTTATAACCCTAAACGCATATAATCTGCACTACTCCAATAACTCAAGTCAACAGTCACAAGCTTCGTAAATGCATGTTCCGTCTTGATCTGAAAGTTTGTGTAGCGTGTTATCTCATCCTTTCTTAAGACTGCGTCTAAATTATGTAATGTTTTACAGCAGAGTGACTGAACTGTTTTAGTCAACGAGATGTGACCTGTCTAAAAAGGCTAAAACTGTAGTGAAAATTGAAGGGCAGCTAAATATTAGTAAGTAAAAATTGTCATGGATGACATGTATAATAAAATTTTGTCTCCTTATAAAACTAGATGCGTGAAGAGAGCTTAGACTCTTAAATGTTATAGAGAGTTTTGATTTCATTGCAAATTGGTTGTTGTAAAACTTATGATAACTTTTATATTATTGGACTTTCCATCAAGTGACTGTAGGCATTTGTTTACTCAGATTCAACTGGTTTCTAGTGTTTTGTTTTAGGCGTGACTGAAGGTAATATCTGTTCTCATATGACAACTTTTGAAGACACTGCATTCTTCAGAAAAAAAATACGATTGTCCGTTTTCATTACAATCACACAAGTGTGCCTGTTCCAGGAATATTGAATGTGTTTTGTCAAGTTTGCAAAATTAATGTTAGTCTTAAAGTCTCCGCTGATTTCTATTCTGAGCAATACGTGATCATTTTTTGCATGATCTTCGTGAACTCGCTAAGAGAGTCGAAATTCCCCAAGAGGTAGTAACGCAACACAAACTGCCTCTCATCTCACGACATTACGTCCTAGTCTTACTCCTTCAACTCTTAGTTCATGTAGTCAACGGTATGAAAGTCTGTAAGATCACATCCTTAGTACTTGTATTAGACACCCAAGATGGTATTGCCTGCTGAAAGACGACCTCCATTATATCCGAACACACTGTTGGATTCCATGATTACTTGTACAGCGATACCACTGAATACAAATTATATAAAGATAGAGATGACTGAATGCGCAGAATCGATGCACTTAGTTATCTAGAAAAGGCCAAGTGTATTGGGTACAAAGCAAGACTAAAAACAACAGAACATTGTAGACATGAACTTTGGTGACCTTAGTTTGCGTATGTCACCCTGGACGCTTCTGTATGGTCAGAAATTCTTTCCATCACACTGTCAGCACTTACACAACAGAGTGAATTAGTTTACAACACATAACTGTACACAAAAGTGTATCATTTTTAGTTCTCGCACATATACTTAAAACAAATAACTAAGTCTCTATCTGGGAAGAGATCAACACAGATGAAGAAACCAATAAAAGATGGTCAAGGGAACCTAATTACCAAAGAGAAGGAACAAAGAAAACAATGGGCTGATCACTTCCAAGTACTCCTTAACCGAGCATCACCTGCAGCCCACCCAGAAATGCGACAAACAGCAGCCACAGAACTGCGAGTGGACAGCAATCCTCCAACAAAATCAGAAATCTCGAATGTAATTGAGCTACTAAAGGCCAGCTGAGAATGCTGCAGGATGAAATTCCAGCTGAAGCACTGAAAACTGATCTAGCGACTGCAGTTGATATTGCTCACGCCGCTACTGCCAGAAGTTTGGAAGGAAAGGTACCTATTCATTGGCAGAAAGGCTACCCTGTCAAACTACCAAAGAAAGGCGACTTAGGCCTTTGCCAGAACTGGCACGGAATCGTGCTTTTATCCACGCCGGGTAAAATACCAAGTCGCGTCGTCCTGGAGAGAATAAAAGATGCACTGGATACAGAACCCCGCCCCACCGCCCAGAACAAGCTGGATTCAGGAAAGGTAAGTCATGTGGTGGACAAATCGCAACTCTTACGCATCATCGAACAAAGCATGTAATGGCACTCAAATCTGCAACCCAACTTCATCGACTTTGAAGAGGTTTTCGACAGTGTTGACCGTGGAGTAAGTCGGAAACTACTTCAACACTATGGCGTGCACTGCCCCAAATCTTTATCAACCTCATTCAACAGCTGGCTATATGACAATGCCACGTGTCAAGTGATCCACAACGGAAAACTCACCTAAACCTTTGAAGTAAGGACGGGATTAAGACAACTGTCTACTATTGCCGATGCTATTATTAATTGTGGTGGACTGAATCATGAGTCAGACTGTAGGTAGCAAGAAGACAGGAACATGTTGGACCGATAAGAAGATTCTGAAAGATCTGGATTTCGCGGACGATTTATTTTTAATGTCATATAAATTCGAAGACTGTAGACTGCTGTCAACGGCTTTCCTTGCTCCATACTGAAGATCAGATGACCAGAAACAATTAGAAACAAGACATCCTTGGAACAAACTTATCAAGAATCTTTTGCTTAGCAAATATGCAGGTGGAAATGGAGATGGATCAGGCACACGCTGAGGAGACCGTCTGGTGACATTGTGCACTAGGTCCTTGAGTGGAACCCGATTGGGAAGCGACAAGTAGGACGTCCGAGGGTGACATGGAGGAGATCGTGTGAGTAGGAGGATATGAGAGACTATGGGCAGTCGTGGGGCCAGGTGAAGACGGCTGCAGAGAACAGGACAAAATGGAGATGTGCCTTTGAAGCCCTATGCTCCACTTGGAACCCAAGGGAATAATAATAATAAATGATAAACATCCTTTTTCGCGTAGTGGGATAGCACGCCTTTATGTAAGATAACACGAACAGCCACAGGCGTCTTTTGTGTTTGTATACAAGAACAACAAAGTTCAGCGAAGAGTCTCTTTTCGGCGAATTCATTCACTTAGCTGTACAATCGCATTTGTATATAATTACTTTGTATGTGTGTACATTAGGATTGTCAAACACAGATAAAATAAAAATTAGTTAGGGTTACTGTTTACATCATCAAAATGTTTCTAAAATGTGATGAATAATCAAAATTGTAACTAGGGGGGATGAAGATTGGTAAGTATTGACAAGGGTTGCGTAATATGAAATAGTGTTAATGAAGACAAGTGTCCAATAAATTAATTACGTAATAGGTAGAAAGAGTAAATAAAGGGTTTGTTAAGATCTTTTTAAGATGCCAAACAAAAATTCAAAAAAAGGGAACAAAACATTATTAACAAAGTCGTAGGACTAGGAATTATACCCAAAGTAGAAGGAGGGGGTGGAGAAGTTTCTTCTGTGTACATAAATCAGGGTTTTCTATCCGGATCGCTAAGGCCTTGGCAATGCAAAGTATACGGAAACTTCTTTTGACTTTGTAGATGACTTTCAATGAATTCTCTGTGCATATTGAGTGACCAGTGTTGACTATATGTTCAATTATAGCACTCCTTATTGATCCACTGTTACCTTTTCGTAGCCAAGCGGGATAATGTTCTTTGACTCTTTTGGATAAAACACGCATCGAACGACCTATATGTCTCGCTCCACATGAGCAAGTAAATTGGTAGATACACATAGAAGTGGTCAAATGCGATAGTTTATCTTTGGAGTTGTTGAAGAACAATGGGTGGCTTGAGAATACCAATCGTAATGTAGCAGCAGGGAATGTTCTTTTCAGGGCGTTAGATATTCTTCTCTTTAAGATGTCGGCCAGAAGGTCGCCTTTGAACACCACATTCATGTACAGCATCTTTTTCGGCACAGAGATGGGTTGTTCTTCGTTGATTTTGAACGTTCAATTCACATTCAATGGTACCATTTATAGACAGCAAGATGGTGTGGTTATGGGTTCACCCTTGAGAATGGCTATCCACCATGCTTTATAGATAAACATATAAAGCTCAAAATCTACAAAGAACACTCCATCTCTGTGCCGAAAAAGATGAATATATATATATATATATACGACTGTGTCAATTATTTTGCTAAACTGTTTTTATTAGAACATCAAGTTGTTCGATAAATGTTTAGTCCACCTTTTTGTTCATGGAGTACTCTCATTGTCTTGATCCTAAGTTTGAACACAAAACACATATAAGCATAAATCTTTACATTTGTTGGTGGTAAATTAATGGTTCTCAATACAATTTATGTGAATGTATAAGCATTTTTCATAATGAATTACCAATTTTTTTAACCCACTTTTTCTGTGAGAAACCTACCAGATATTAATTAAAGGATGGGATTACTGTTATTATGTCGTAGATATTTTGAAAGTGTTATTGATGCCTGGTGCAACTTGCAATCAGACATGGTTAAGACTAAGTACTAATATCAGAAAAAGTATGTTGAATAATACGTGAGACGGCAAAGGTTTAAGAATGCTGTCGGTCATGCAGAGTCACTGCTTCAGCTAATTATATCCCATTCAGTTGATTTTAAGGGTGACACGAAGATGACAAGGCTTTAATTAATATCTTGTTTTCAGCGGTGTCTAGAAGAATGTGTCGGTTGGCTGGAATTTCCGGAACAGAGCCTATAATGGCTGAAAATTGTACACGATACTTTTCAAAACCAATCGTTATTTTTATCAGTATCTCGAACGTAATATTGATCAGTGATTATTTTCCCCTATCTTGTGGTGACTTTTCCGTTGATTGACTCCTTCAGTGTTGTGACAAAGTATGTTGAGATGAAACGGGGTAGTTTTTTCTGCAAGTTTCTAGGTCTTCGTGGTTTTCTGTACATCAGATTGTCAAAAGTCTAATAGGCTACCTGGGAGACATTTTCATACAGCATCTTTGAGTGTTAATTTGCAAGGTATGTGGCGTCTAAGTATATGTCATTTTACGATTTACATTATGACGGATTAATTTACCAATCTCTAATTGGATTGTTATTCTATATTAGCCTCTCTTAAAACCATTGATGTTAAAAATTATAATTGTTTTTTATAAACCCACCTAATTCACATTTAGGATGTAGTAAAAAAATTTAGAAAATATTTATCTTGAGAAAAATGTGAAACTAAGGCAACAAGTGTCATATCTTTAATTCATTTTATTCTAATTTTGATAAAAATGTATATCCACCCTTCACAAAATAACTACGCGTACAATAGTGTATCACTTGGTTTGGACCTATTGGAGTGTTTTTGAACGTGCTTGAGTGCATTTCTATTTGTTTTCGTGTTATTTGCATAATTCATTTATGTATAAATTTATTTAGAAGTAGTAAATTAATTTTTGTGTTTTATTTCATTTATGCATTAAAAAGACAAAGAATCCTAAAATGGTCCTAAAATCACAATCACATTTAGATTTTTATTGTCAGATTATTTTAAGTCTTTTGATTTGTATGAAAAACATAAGAAGTATTAGTTCACCGAATAGGTTCTTTTCGGCGAATTCTTTTTCTTCAGCTGTACAATCGCATTGATACTTAATTTCTTCACAAAAGAGGATGGTAAAAAGAGAGATGAATTGTCATAAGGAGGTTAATTGTGAGCCCATACAACTCAGTGTTAAGGTCTCTTACTGCAACACTAGGTGACATGAGTTCCAATCCCATAGGGAATATGAGTTCCTTCAGCGTTACAGATACGTTTGGTTGACGAGTGCCAATAAGCACGAAACCTACGGTCAGGACTTCTCGCCAATCGCCTCCAACAATCTAACATAGTTGATAACATTTATCAATACGTAAGAGAAGTTGAATAAGAGTAATAAGGTTAAACAATGAAATAACTAATGATAATAATAAGCAATCAGGAGGGAAAACGCAGCGTTAGGGGAAAGTTTGAAAATATTGAGGACAAAAAGACAAGTTGTTTGAAAAAATCAGGTTCATTACCATGAAGGTAGAAGTGATTTAGGAGTTCCCTTTTGTATACAGAGTCCTGGTTTTTCCCCCTAGTTGGCTAGAGCTTCAGCAACACAAAGGAGGCGAAAGCTTATTGTGTTTGGTAGGTTGTACTTCACTTTGAAGGAAGAATTTGTTGATATAGAGTGAAAACTTCTTTATAAATGCCATTGGACAGCTAAGGGAAATGAATTCGCTGACAGAGCTTCTTCGCAGAAATATTTGTGTTGTTTTTCACTGATATTTGCGGGGTGACTGTTCATGATTTAATTCAATGTTCAAATTATTTTAATTTACCGTTGGCTGATGCTAATGATCGGAAATGCTGGGGGTCTCAGTTGGCAAGTTACTTTTTAGTACAGACACGTCAAAATAGTTTCAACAAATAATAACTGATACTCATTGCACAAGAGTTGGCTCTTATGATTTACTAACCTGAGGGAAAACACTCCAGCGTTTGAAATGTTGGAAACATGATCCGTATCTCAATGGGGACACTGTCATATACTGGATATACAGGTACATTCAGCTGATAAGTCCCAGATGGAAAGAGATGCACCTCCTGTATTCCACTGCTAGCCACCGCCAACTAGTTAATATAATGTTAGCCCAAGCTGCTTAACTTTGAGTTTCTGTCGCAGTGGTTTAACAGAGAGAAGCATTCCGTGTTGTTGGTCAGTGCTGAACACATTCAAGTCACTTTTTCTTAAAATACGGAGATAATAACCGTAATTATATCATTCTTATTTCATTCGATTCTTTTCAATGACTTGGATTCTGAATATATAAGTGAATCCTTGGCTTATATATATATATATATATATATATATATATATATATATATCCAATATCATCAAATCAGTGTGCATCGTGATAGCGAGCTACCTGGAATGGTGGCCACATTGCAAACCTGACTGATAGAATTCAGTCTGCACCAAAGAAAGGACTATACACATCGCACTAGTTACTAGTGTCCAATCAAAATACCCACTACAGTCCTACAGGAGGTCAGTCGCGAGCCCGAATAGCTCAGTGGTAACGTCTCTGAGTGCAGAACTCACTGGGTGACGCGGGTTCGAGTCCCAGAAGTGACAGGAGTTCCTTCAAGGCTGCAGATACGCTTTGCTGACTGGTGAGCACCAACTAGCACGAAATCTAGGTCCAAGGCTTCCTGCTGATTGCCTCCAACTATCCAATTTTTATATATATATATGTATATACATATATATATTTATATAGATATATAAACATTTGTTGTTCAGCTGCTTACAAAATAAAAATGTAAGATCAGATAACCAGTCTTACAGAATTTGTAGATCTCCAATCCAAGTGAAGACTTAGTTCTTTGAAGATGCTATGCCATTGGCCAAACACTATTCATTATTCCCGATTAATGGAAGACGAAATAAGATTTAAGATTAAATTTGTTATTCGTAGAGCACAAAATCACAGGTGATAGTTCACCTTGTTTTGTTTAGAAATCATTTGGATTCCCCATCATTCATATCAACTATTCGTATTCATCATCTTGTTGCAACAGCAGGTTTGTTTATAGCGATTTCCAGTATCTAATGCTAGAAATAGCTTTATAAAAATAATGATAAACTGGAAATCCACATCACAACTTATTTATGTTAACTTAATCAAAGTTCTTCTGCGTGAAAACTTCTACGTAGTCAAATTGTTGCAAGGGTAACTAAATAATAAATACACAAATGTGCATATTACATGTGATAATTGTGTGCATGTACTATTACTTTACGGAAGTTTTAAACCTCCCTACGATTCACATCGTCGTTGTGATCTTTTATCCTATTAATTTCATTACACACTGCATCTCGTAATTGCGTAGTTATTTTCTACGGCATCTGCAATGCAGAAAATCCTTTTTTGGGGTGAAATTTTGTCTGTGAAACTTTGATTTTTGTGTCCTCCGTCGTCTGCTGTCAACACCTGAAATATCACTCATATTTATCTATCTTAACATATATATAAACTGAATATTCACTTCGTTATCGTTACAATCATACTTTGTAGCAGTTGAAGTGGAAACTCGCCTTTCAATCAGAGTGTCATCGATTCCACATATGCTTTGCTTACAAAGGTTTTTTTACAAGTAGTATTATCAGCAATCATCTATAAGACTTGAGTCATTGGCTGATGCATAAACTTATATGTAAATGCTTGTATAATATAATATATATTCAAGGTTATTTGGATTTCGCAAACATTGAATTGCATAGTTTGCAAACACTGGGTCCATCTCTGTGTGTTATCTATTCCTTAAAGAAGTGTCTTTATAAATGTAGATACTAGTGTGGATTTCTTGGCTTTTACTTTTTTGTTATTAGTTACTGTAGCAATTATCATTTTTTTATACCTTAGTCAGTCCCAATGTGATTTTATATAGATTCCAGTCTAGTGTGACAAAATATTCATTATTCACATGAGCTGTGGTTAGCTAGTTACTAGTAGTAAGGGAATGAAATCTAGGATTAGAGAGAATAAGGAAGAAAATCATAAAATCCTTAAAACATTATGACGTAGATTTTTTTCCCCGCCTGTTATTGATTCCCCAACACACAGCCTTTCAAGTTCATTCAATTCTTCCCATTAGTGAACCTTAACAAAGCTGTGATTTCCGTTTCCCCCTGTAGGATGATATTACGCAGGAAACTTACTGTTTCTCTATAATTTGGTCTTCTACTTCTCAATAATTTAATAATTCCCATTGTAGCATTAAGAACACAATATTCAGCGAAGAGACTCTTTCCAACGAATTTATTATCAAGCTGTACTATCTACCTCAAAGAGCTTTTATTGAGATGCACGTTGAATGTTCAGTTCACCTTCAATAATAAGATCTTTAGACTAAGAGACGTCATTGCCATGGGATCACCACTGGGTCCCTTGTTGGCTGATTGTTTTATGGCAAAGCTTGAAAATTCTCAACTTAGTCAAACCATCGGTCATTTTGACATATATAAAAGATACGTAGACGACACTTTCGTTATCTGCGATAAAAAATATAATTCTTGATGATGTCTTGTTTGCTTTCAACAACTGCCGTCCTTCTTTACAACGCACCGTAGAAAAGGAGTCCGAACTAAGTATTCCCTTTCTTGATGTGTGCCTTAGCAGACATAATGATGGATCTCTCAAAAGATCTATCCGCCGGAAACGTACTTGGAACGGACAACTAGCTAATTTTTATAGTTGGGTGCCTATTTCCAGGGAAAGGAATATTGTGTTCTTCTACTTCTACAAATTAATGGCGCGGTTATTTATTTATTTATTACTGATTTAGATGCTTTCCAAGTGATATTAGTTAATTCGTATTGTAAAAAAATGTAACAAATATTCGTAATCCCCTAATCTCAGTTCTCATCTTTATATGTATGTATATATCTATGAAGTATGTCTTGGTCATCTGGAATTATGAAGTGTATGCTATCTGTTTAGTGGAACAAATTAGTATTAAGACGTACGATTCGCAATATTTGTTATATCAGTATAATATTGGGTGGTTAGATTTTATCTATATTCAATGATTTTATCATGTATAATTATGTCAAAACATTGATTTGGTCATGTACCTTATAATTATATGCTAATAAATTAGTTTTTAACAGATGCATGTAATTATTTTTCTCTCTTTTGGCTCATGTTACAAATGGACAACAATTTATGTGAAAATCAAATTTTTTTAATCTTACATGAAGGTTGGTGAACTGTGGCTATATTTAGCCGGCATTCAACAGTGCATTCCAGTTTTCATTGTACGAAATCGATAAGTGACTTTTAAAAGGTGTTTTACCACAGTTGGTTTTCACAGTCAAGTATATTTTGTGCTACTAACTAAAGTTGTTTATGGTATTGAAGTTGACCGATAGAAGTTTCATAGAAGTTTGAAGTTTTGCATACTTAATTAGCAAGAGTATGTAGTGGACTTGTTTAGCAACTTTCTGAATTCACTTACTGTAGGAATTAAAATTTTCCAGTGAAACATTTTTTTTCCAGTTTTGTTTGTGTCCGTAAAAAGTTCTCCAGATATTAAAATCAAATTCACAATTTGCAATTTACACATTTCGAGGGAGTGAAATTTCATCACCGTTTCTTTTAGAGGCCAACAATATTCAGATCACGATATGTGGTCTGCTTGATGCCATAAGTGGTAATCAAGAAAACCACTACAAATGAGAATGTGTATTGATTTTCTTCGTCAGTTATCAACCCATTGACATTTTGACACTGTTTAATTATTGTTAACAAACATATCGCCACTTGTTTGGTAAACTGTTGTGTATTGTAATAAAAATGCTATGTATATTAGAGTAGAGTCAGAGATGAGGATCTAATTGAAAAGTAAATATTTCTTCGCCCAATCTTTCTGTTTTCTAAATGTCTAAATGGGGATTTTTTCTATACTGAAATTAGATTTAAGGTGTTACCAGTTGTTCGTTCAAGTAGACAGCCAGAAGTCGGGTCATTTAAACTGATTCGGCTCTCTAAGCTAAGTCAAATCGGGCATTCTGCGTGATGAGCTCGGCCTGAAACGAGCCGAACTGTGTAAATTGCTATATTTTTACTGTATCATTGACATTACATATTTCATCATCTTTATCGGCTCTCAATTTTATTTGTGTTATAAACCGACTTGTCGTATTCATCAAAAAGGATTTCAGTGATGTGAGTAATTTATGCATGTTTGATTTCTTATAATTTTGATATGTTCACAGCTTTGGGCATCAATCTTGTCTCCACTTTTCAGCATACCTTCACAAATTATGGACAATTTCCATCGTTAATAAATCCATATCCTTTTGTTTTTGACATTCGGTATCATGAGTTCGTACGTCTGAGAAACTACTCTAAAGTTAGGGTTTCTCAGATTATGTAAGGATTAGTTGTGTTATTGAACTATCCGTACGTTATCCAGTAAGGTTTGTAACATGCTAAATAAAGTGTTACATCTAACCTACAAATCTCAGTGAATCTTCAACTTTCAGTAATTTTCCAAAAACAATCGATTGTTAACATTATTTCTTATACAATAGGTGGCGATCCCACGCAAAACATGTATGCATTGCTCTTTTATTTCTTGTTATCGATTTAATGTCTAATTGATGTCTAATACGAATGTATTTTAAAATATTTTAGGTCATATCCCTTAAATCCAACACAACTAATTTTACGTGGTGCATCGCTGAAAAATACAAAATGGATCTTTGGTAAGAATTTGAGTTACTTATTCAATAGTATTGTTACGCTTAGTATCTCTATCATTCTGTGTGGTTGACATAATAGAATGAGTGAGTAAAGATATGGAAATGATTAAGGAAGTTAGGTTGACCATAATGGTATCAATTTGTGCAAATCAATGTACCAGTTAGCTGCAGGTTACTATGGTCTAGTCACAGTGACTTAGATTTAATATTTGCATTCATTATGGCCACTGTAAAATAAAGTGTAATATGGAATTATTCCCTGCTAAAGTGTCCTAATGTGTTGTGCGTGGGTGGCACAACGGTGGGATGCTTGCCAACCACGCATGTGGTCTGGGGTTCGATTGCTGGCCGACGCACTCCCTTATCTCGCTAAACCAGTAGTAAGATTGATAAAGAGGGAAGGTTGGGCATGAGGCTAACACCACTGTTACTGAAACTTCAAGCCTCTAGCTTGAAGCCCTATGTTCCACTGGGAACGTAAAAGAATAAAAAAGTGTCCAATTCTTACTCTCATATTGCAGTCAAAATGGACCATAAAAAGTATTCTTTGTGGATGCATTAATTATGATGGGAAAAGAACCAACAGGGAGGTCTAAATCTATGTTTCATATACCAATTCTTGCGGAAACGCATTTATTTTCCCCTGGATTCAAAATATAGCTCTTTCCTTTATGCGCTTCCATTTTGTGAAACATGACGCTTTACGACTATTTGTTTCTATGGTTTAGTCCCTGAGCGTTTATAAGTTACAGAAATTAAAACGATGGCATCTGTCGAATTTGCCACCCAGACAATGTTTTCTCTTACTGTAAAACTAAGCTTTCACACACACGAGATAATTATTTTTTTTCTGAAGCCCTTGAAGTATATAATGTGTGCTTTGTCGTATTCAACTGAATACAAATTCCTTTTTTTGTCGTGGTTAAGGGACTACCCATTCCACTTTTTGAAATTGAATAATATACTGATATTCATTTTTTTTTCTCTCATTACTGCCACCTTACAATCTTGGCATTAAAATATTCAGCTACCTATGTAGTAGTCTCCATCATTCTGTTTTCGAATATTCAAGTGTGGTTGATTAATTTTTTGATGAAGAAAGGAAGACGAAATTTGCAGTATAAAATGATATCATTCTATTTCACAGGTTCTCATCAGCTGCAGACTGCCTGAAATTACAATGGTTATATAGATGATAATGACATACTTTAATGTTTGAGTGGTAGTAGAGAAGAGATACTATAAAATTGATGCATCCAAAATGAAAGCATTACAATTTTATAGTTTAAGTTTTCATCATCAGTTTATACGCTTTCAAAGTTGGAAAGAAGGGGAAGGGGTAAGACAGAAAACAGAAAAAATTAATTAACAAAACAGTGTTGGCTTGTAAGTTCACATAGCAACTCAAAAAGCAAAGGCGGTTACAGTTGATGAGATTAAGATTTGCTCAGTGAGTTGAGATCACTGAATTAGATGACTAATTAATGTAATCAAAATCAAAATTCAGTTACCAAAGTATGTTATTGTCATCTGTATAACCATTCTAACTTCAGGTAGTCCGCAGCTGATGAGAACCTGTGAAATGGAATATCATTTTATACTGCAAATTTTGTCTTCCTTTCTTTATCAAAATTCATCAAGGGAACCAAATGTATGAAGTGATTGATTAATCGTCATACATTATTTAATGACACACTGTCTAATGTAATTGCATAACTAGTGTATTTCGACGTTACATACGGCTAAACCAAAATTGGCATGTTGTATTGCTGATTTTAATTGCTGGCGTATGGTTGTAAATTATTATTATTATTATTAACGCCATTTTCTATTACTTTCGTATTACAGGTTTAGCAGTGTACACTGGCAAAGAATCAAAAGTTATGCTAAATTCAACTGCAGCTCCACTTAAACGATCATCGGTTGAACGTCAAACAAATAATTATGTAAGTAAACATTTTTAAACTATCCATCTTCTTTTTGTGGATACAATTTATTCATGCAAGCAATCATCACATAATGATATTATATCGATATCTATAAGAGTTATTTCTTTTTCATTTAGAAGAGATGTATATATGTATGTTTTAGGTAGGTAATGTCTGTTTGGATACCATATTCCAAGTAAAAATCTTGCAATTTGTGTGGTCAAATGCCGTTAATAGGCAAATGCAGTAATTTGATTCGATCAATAAAAGAGTTCATTGCATTGATGTTCAACTATGTATAGACCCGATTTGTATTTACTGCATCCACCTTCCATTAGGGATTTTTGTATCTTCTGGTTGACTTTTATACCCTGACCCTATATCCTTTAGTGCATAGAGTAAACCTTTGACTGACTTAATTTATTTGTCTAAAAGTTTTTATTGAAGTCCTTTGTTTTTGGAGTTCAACACGTAAAAAACTATTACATTCAAATAGCTTCGGATGTGTTGTATTGCGTTCTGTTTGGTGGTGGAGATTCCATTGCCATTCTAACTAACATCATCAGTACTAACTTCATATGTGTTTTAATAACTAGTTCTTCTAATATTCTATGGGATTAGTAGTTTGTGCAGTCATGTCGTGTATATATATATACCTTGAGCGTTTTGCTGACTTAAAACTGTCACTTTATTGTTTTTTTAACTATCTGACGATTTAAGTAAAAGTTTTAGTTAAAGGTGGTGTTACGAAGAAGAGTTAGACTCTTAGAGATGTTCTGGACTCTGTTCCAGGCAACTGAAATAGCTGACCAGAGTTTACGTCATCTTGATCCTACCAACGACTGCTTCTCATAGCATGTAGCCTAAGACTCTAATTCAACAAGAAAAAATCCCTGGAAAGTTTTTGAAGAGCTTGTTATTATTCAGGCCCGCTAGCGATAAATACGCGCATTGAACTTTAATCCACAGAAAGTCAGCCAGTCGAGCTGCTTAACCACTCACTGAAAAATCTGAATAGTTTGCTTAATAATAGAGTTAGTGCTGCTATTCTTCTTGTTTAGGATGCTAATTCAAGTAACAGAATGAAACTATCCAGCCCAGAGAACACACACTGTGATCAGTTAATTTACCATGGTAAAGTAAAAATAAACTTCAGTGATGTAGCTGATTAGTGTAGATCCGAGACTAACCAATTATCCAATCAAAATCACTCGTTGTTACAATTACTGTTATTCTTATCCATTATCTTCATACAAGTACCTTCAGTTTTGTTGTTATACTAGATCAAATGTCAATACAAATTTAATGACACTTTCATTAAGTGTTTCTAGTCAACCTCTTAATTCTCTTTGTTGAACATATCTACTTATTTTCTTTTTTTGTTCATATTTTAGATATTGATTCTTTTTGGCGTACTGCTATTTTTGACTTTATTCACATTCATTGCTAACTTAGTCTGGACATCAAGGAATGAAAGTAAAATGTGGTACATGCAAGAAAGTGGTATGTGATCTTAGTGTGTATTTACTTCTACTATAATACACATATATTTTTATTATTCTATGATTTAGAGACTATCTGAGTCCGACAGATTTGAAGTTACAACAAATAATTCTAAAGCGTTATACCACGATAACAAAGTGTATAAGGTTCAGTACCTTAAGCTCATTTTATATCCCAATAAATTTCCATATGAGAACTGTAAAACTGAAATTGTGAAATAATAGAAAAAACTTGTAACTCGGGTGAATGTTCTTTGGTACTTTAGTTATCTCTGAACTAGTTGGTTTAATTGAAAAGCTCTCTTTTTGTTTCTACACGACATTTGCAGCTTCTGCTGTAAAAAATAAAGTGAGATTTTGGAATTCTAGCAGTAAAAAGACATTGCTTGAATTCATTCATATCAGTTCACGTGATCAACTATGGGAATGTGAAGATCTTAAAGAGAAAAAACAAGATAAGCTCCTGGGAATAACCAAAAACTTCGTACTCAAAGCAATTTGTAGTTGACAGACATGTGGATAGTGGTCATTTTTATCGATTTGTAAGAGCGATCAAAGGAATAAGTATCAGGTCAGCAAAACGATCAATATCAATACAAAAAGACTACAATCTGAAGGAAATCTCTAGAGAAAACTAACCTCAGCCGAGGTCAGTAAACAGGATGAATATTTCACCCATGGAAAATCCCTAAATCCCACTCTATTTTAAAGCAAGGAGTGAAAATGTATTCTAGAAAAACAAATAAGGCCTAACAATCTAAGCATCCAGCACCAAAAATGTGGGATTATATTACAACGTGAAGAATTAAAGTAAAAAGATTGTGTAGTTTTTGTTTTGATAAACTGCTTTGGTCAGTTTCTCATCATTCCAATTAGACTGAACATGTTTATAACACATGATCATAGATCTTTAGAAAGTGGTTTTCACTCTTAAGGAGAATATAACCAATTCGTATATATGAAATATTACCCAGACATCCGAAGGTCTTTTATAGTTAGTACTTAAGTTTATGACCAACGGAAAACTCAGTGAGGCGTTCGAAATGAATACAGGAGTAAGACAAGGCCGCCTATTATCACCAGCGATGATATTCTTAATTGTGGTGGACTAGATTATGTGTCAGACTGGGCACAGGGAGTGAAAAGACAGGAATACGTTGGACGCCGACAAGAAGACTCGAGAAGATCTGGATTTCGTGTGTGGATGATTTATGTTTAATGTCATACAAATTCGGAGACTTGCAGGTGAATACAGAGAAGACAAAGGTGATGAAGATAACTGACCAACAGCAACGACAACTAGCAGCAATCACTATCAACGAGAGAGATTTGAAAGAGGTTACTTCATTCACTTATTCACCCAGGAAGCACGGTGTTATCCAGGCGGAATAGATGAAGATGTCAAAGCTGGTCAGAATCGGAAAGGCAAGATACGCCTTCATCAACTTTCAACCAGTTGGGAAATCTGCACTGACTCATTATATAGAACCAGGTTCGGATTTTCAACACAAATGCAAAGTGAGTCATTCAGTTCTTCTGTATGGGTCAGAAACTTGGCCAGCATGTCACGGAGATGATTTCCAACAAGTTACAGACTTTTATCAGCAGCCGCATTCGCTCCATACTGAATATCCCAAAGCTGGCCAGAAAGAATTAGCAAGAATGAACTCTGGGAACAAACCAACAGGTGAGAGCCTATTGCTCAACAAATATGTAGGAGAAAACGGAGATGGATCGGGCATACGTTGAGGGGGCCATCGAATGACATCGCACTCATACAGGCAATCGCTCGAGTGCGATCCGAATGGGAAGTGACGAGTGGGTCGTCGGTGCGAGGGTGACATGGGGGAGATCGTGCGAAGAAGAAATGAGAGATTATAGGCAATCGTGGACCCAGATGAAGAGGACAGCACCATGTAGAAGAAAGTGGAGATGTTTTGTTGAAGCCCCATGTTCCACTCAGAACCCAAGGGAGTAATAATAATAATAAAGTTATATCTTTGTACTTTATCAACTACTTTATAGGTACTGGGAACCAATGTGATTGTTTTCTCTATCTAAACAACTATATATATTGTTCTAAGGTTAGTAGGATTCTGACAGACGAAGATAAGTAATCAAGTAGTTGTATTTTTTATCAACTTATCAAGGTAAACGTCAACACGTGGAAAAAAAGTAACGAAATAGGTGTAATACTGAAACTTATAGAAAGCTATAAGACATTAAAGTGAAGAAAGATAGAGAATATGAAAGAAACTATGTGGATGTATATGTATCTCGTTTTATCGATTATGAATCGTACAACCGTACAATCCTTGAATTGTTCCCTTGTTGTTAAATTGAAACTCGCATAATAAATAGACTGTGACTTCGAACTGGGTTAGTTTATCCGATGGTGCATTTGAAATGTCACCAGTGAACAATATCATGTCACTTTGTGCTATCTGAAATATCGTAATTTATCGTGGAATTTGATGTTTTACCTTATTGTCAAAGTTCTATTTCTGTAACAATAATACATTATAGCATTTAATAGTATTAGAGATCTGTAATCTCCATGTTCGAAGACTGATCATGACCTTCAAAAAATGAATTATAGTTCACAAAATACAGCATTTCAGTGTGTGAGAGTCAAATCATTATTTTTATATTTCACGGTACCTTCGTGTTTCATTTACGCTCAAAAGGATTGTAGCAGCAGTAGAACACGTCTAAAGACTGTGTTAAAGAGTTCAATAGTATTAACACAAAGGTAATAAGCACACCAGCGGAGACTGATTAATTGCCAGATAAACTCATGGAAATAGTAAGCACTAAAGAATAGGGAACAATTGTCAAAATATTCACTGAAGCAACATTTACGTAACCCTGAAATATTATTACACAGTGCGTATAAGGTGTTACTGTGCAAACTGCTGTTTATCTTCATAGAGTATATTTCCAGTGAAGGTTAACTGTAGTAACTACCCAACTGCATTAATCGTTTGGTAAGCTGTGCTGCTCAGCTTCTAGTGTTACCGCACTGAAAATGGGATATTTTTGCCGCATATTCTTGTACATACAAATCAAGTATATTTTATTTTCACAAATCAAAGATTACTTGTCTGGATATACATACCATTTTAATGCTACCGATATTTTAGTAAGGTTGAAGGTGATAAAAGTTGATACATTTCCTAATAAATTGTTTTCTCACATTTTTTTGCTGAAGAAATCGTCAGTTTAACTGACGTTTTTAGATAGTTCTATATTGATTCTATATCTGTTGATTAGATTATCTGAGATAACCTTCTTTTGCCTGACTGCTCTTGTTTTGATACGGAGGATGAGTAAGTTTCGCGGAAGAATTCAAAACGTCATCTGTGCGGTAATTTCTAGCTGAAGGTCCTCTTCTCTGTATTCCATAAGACGTGTAATTGGCATAAAAATAGTTCATCTCCTCATCATTATCTGTTCTGTGTAAACTTTTTTCGTCATTATGTAGACGAAAATGTAGTTATCGAAGGAATTAATCTCAGTATTAGTTTTGTATATGATCTATCACCTTTCATCTTATATCTAATTAATGATACAGGATGTTACCTTTGGATCGGGTGGCTAAATCCGTTAGACCTAAACGCCCAAGGAAGTAATTGATGTTCTCTGCAAGGCGTTATTATTAGTGTTTCTTTCCTGCCAGCTTGTCTAAAGTGTCGAAAGTTTATTTACATTCAGCATCACTGAAACACGCATGGTATACTAAATTAAGTACTGTGCTTTTTAACTGGAGGATATGGATTTCAGTATTGTTAAAACTACCGTAGCGCATGTAGTCGATTAGAATTATTAATCCTGATGTACAGCATATTTGACTGTCAAATTCCATTTTGTCGCTCAAGTGATTTCCTATCACTGATTCACCTAAACTAGGAATTATTACCCACATCGTCTGAGAATCAATTTGGAACTCGACTCATCTACACTTGACTAGCTGCATTTTCTCCTCCACCCCGTCCTGTTTCCCTCTTTGTTTGTGTTTGTATTGTGTATTTGATTTGTAGCTGGCAGTAGAACCGCTGTTCGTCGTTTACTGGACTTTATCACATGCCTGATTTTGTATAATACGATCATACCGATCAGTCTACCGGTTATGCTTGAAGTTGTACGATTTATTCAAGCATGGTATATAAATTTGGTAAGTGAGTAGGATATGTTTTCTGCTCATTAAGGGGGTGTACTTTTTTTGTTTTTCTGTATGAATTTCACTCGTACTAATCATTGTGCAAAATTGCTAATTACCTATCATCTTTTCATTCTGTTTGTTTCTTTCTTGCTGTGTTCATTGATTGCCAATCTTCTCGCCTACGTCTATTGATGATTATGCCGTGTGTGTACTATGTGGCCATTGTTACACATATGTATATATGGGGATTGTTTATAACAATATCGTTGCTTATGATGTTGTTATTATCGTTGTGGTACATTTGCCTTTCATTATGTTTTTATGTTCTGCTTATACACATTTTTATTTATTCTCGTGACCCCCCGTACTTTTTGTCTACCTGTGTGGGTTGGTTGAATGGTAAATCTATTGTTGTTTCCTTCTGTGTTCCTCTTTGGTTTGTTTGTTTCACATTACTGGTTTTTATGTGTTGTGATGTAATTTATACACATATACGTGCACTCACCTATCTATGCTTGCGTATTCTCTGTTCACATCTTTTTCAAAATCCCTATCCTTAATTGATGTGTTTGTTACCACGGCGATGATGTCGTTGGCTGCAATGCCAATGCTAACTTCATGCTTGCATTTTGCTCTTTTGAAACGCACCCATAATAACCTATTGTCGTCTGCATACACCTGCTAATGTGTTATGCCATAATAATTTTAAACACATTTCACCGACTCTACCATTATTCAACTAGAAAACGGAGGAAAAGTTACCCTACGTTATGCCGTTAATATGTTGATAACATCATTCATTATGTATCATACAATGGTACCAATCAGTCTGCAAGTTAGCCTTGAAGTTGTACGACTATTTCAAGCATTGTTATTAAGTCGTGTACGTAGGTATTCTTGTTGTCGCTCTTACTCTTTTTGCTTTCCAGTGTGTTTCCCTTCCTCATATTGTTTTTTGTTTAGTTACTTCCACTTGATTAGTATGAACAAAATCAAGCGAGATTTTAACATTGAGTGATATGATAAGTTGTGACAGGATAATGCATAATTGTGTTGTCTGTCTGTCTGTCTATCTATTTGCATGTCCAACTATATGTGATGTGCTCAGAAGTTGTGTCGAAGTGTTTTTAGTTGATTGTAACAAAATTATGCAGTGTAAGGTAAATTAATATGATTTAAACAATGCTGTCGTATTAGTACAACTGCTCATGATAGTTTTCACTTGTATAATGATGCGTGATATATGTTTCAAACAACTGAGGAGTTGAATTTCAATAATAGATAATGAATAGTTTTGCTTTTGTTTGACGTTAATGGTGAATTGACTGAAGAAAAGACATAAAGGTGGGTTCACTTGGAATTCAGACCAGAGACTTCATTATTACTGATTCAATAATCAACTGATTGAGGTATATAATCTAACTGCCGGCTATCTTTCATTAGGTGAAGCAAAGCTTATTTTGAATAGTTCCAACAATAGTTGATCACCCATCTTCACTCGTTACTCAGTACTATTTAGATTAGGGTGGGAAGAAGTGGTGGTGCAGTTAGGAGACGTGATTCATTAGCTTAAACACTCGATTTCGAACTAGTGGGTCCTGGGTTCGAATCCGTTCCATTTACTTCTACCTTAACAACTGGGTGGTGTCGTCAACCCCTACACCAGGTGTTTGGTTCATAACCTGTGCATGGAAATTCTATTTAGGTTAACTTTGTTCTAACAGTTGAAGTAGTTAATACATCGAATCACGAACTATTCATTTATATGACATCTGGACATACTCTTCAGTAAGTGAAGGGATATTGGAATGTAGTCAGTAGTTATGTGTCGTAACTCCGTTGCTAGAACACTTGGTTAGGATCCTGAAAGCCTTTAATTTGAATTGCTTTTCTGCCTACTACCATCATCTTATGTACTTTAGTGAATTTATATACATGTCACAATAATGACAAGTACCTATTATTACCAGTACAAAGTATTTGTGTGTAACACCCTAAACTAATTATCCCTTTTGAGATCTCTGTAATAAGAACCAATATATTCAACACTTCAATTCATGTCATGAAAGCAAAAAGTAGTCAGAGAAGTTATAACAATAGCAATGCAAATCTTGTTTTTCTGGTTACCTGATGACACTAACATAAACATAGCCCTTCAATTTTTATTTTAAACGTGTATATCCCTGTTTTTCATTTCATTATTGTGAACTGATTACTGTCCATTGGCATTGGACACCCTTGTGTAATTGTGTGGGTATTATTAGTTTTCCTGTAGTTTTATAGCTTCCCTTCATAAATGCCTAGCCATCGCCTTCCTCGAATGACGGGCAGTGTTAGCTGACATAGGATGGGTCAGGTTGGAAAAAAGCCAGTGGTAGTCAAAACAAAACATGGCCTCCTCAGTCAATGAAATCCACAACAGTCAGTTTAATCCAGCCAGCTATCCACGTAGGAAGGTGTAGACTTCCTGACTGGTTGGGGTTTCTCGGGATGGTAAAAACCAATGGCGGCCGGTGATATGGCTGAAAGTGATCGTTCTCAATGGCCGGCGCAGATGCATCCACTCCTTGTGACTTATAATACCCTATGAAACTATATTGATCTTCGATAATACTATTCTTTTTGCCTCCCATCTCTGTTTAGTGTCTCTATTTCTCACTTTTTTACTTTCTTTTCTTGTTTTGTGTGCTACTTGTAGGGAGTGTGGCGACTGGAACTGCTGCACATCAGTGCAAAGTTCTATGTTGAAACCAGTCAGTCAGTCTTCATACATTTTGGTGAAGAAAAAAAAGAAAGTTTACAGCACACTCAGAATTCGTTATATTTTGTCACTTTTTATTTGTGCATCAGCTAGAAGTGAATTACAGTTTTTTCATGTATATATGAAAGTCCCACTAAGTGCCGAATCTTGAATACAATTAAATGTCTCCTCTGAATTTGAGTATACACCGCTATCAAATAAATAAGTCTTAAGATTTGTCGAAAAAACAATATCTAATAGGTTTCATGCTTTTAGTTGTGTTCTTTGAGCTGGGTGGTTTACTTGCAAAGCTTTCATTGTTCCTGCTAGATAACACCTTCAACGTACACTTCAATTTAACTTCATTCAGCTCAGAAAACACAACTACACCAAAATCATCCACTTCTCCATACTTTGACTGAAACATAAACAAATCGTTTAACCTAGCCTGATATTTCTGCAGTATAACACAAAACAAAGGACAGGTTCCAGTGAATTAACTTTCATGTTATGATACTGTAGAAGAGTGTAAATTGGCGTAAATAACAATAAATTTGTTTTTATACACAAATATGGTTTTGTTCCTATAATGCAAATTGAGTTAATAAATTATGATATTTTGAATAGAAAATTTACCTACTTGATTTCCTTTATGAGCAGAAAGAAGTGGAAATTTCCTGAAATGCTTTAATTGTTTTGTATTGCAATTCATTGCGCACAACATATGAATTAGAATTTAACAAAAATAATAATAATAATAATAGGGATTATAATGTTATATGGTTTTAAATGTTTACTGTCCCTTAGTGAAATGTAGAAAGAATTAAAATACAAAATTTAGATCAAATCTCTAGAGACTATAGATTAATCCAAGTTTCTAGTGCATGAATTAGAACTGGAATGAATCTCATTAGGGATTATAACATAAAATAAGTTGAGAAACTTGAATAAAATTAGCGAGTCATCAATGATTGTTTATAGAATCAATGGGGAGATTATTTGCAATCATTTTTAGGAGGAGAGCACATTTTGTGATGGTCAAAAAAATTATCTTGATCGAATTATGTAAATCAGAAAATATGTTGTCGGATTATACTAGTTTCTAGACCGTAAAATCATTTAAGATTGGTGGTGAATTCACCGTAAACAAACTTTCCTTCATCTCTGAAGTGTACCGAATAACTTGACTTCTGCTGCTGCTCGACCCTTATACAAAGCCAGTAAACTCACCATATCAACGACTATTCGAAAGATCTAAAATAATGTTATTCATGCGTTGTCTTTATACACTGCAATGAACATTTTCCTTCACTCTATTATAGTCATATCTATTCTGTCAAAAATTTATACTGAAATATTTAAGTCAGAACTCGACAGTTACACCTATTGTGTGTTGATTGGCTGCCTAAATCTCAGTAGGTGAGGTGAATTTCCAACTCGTAGCGGTTAGGACACTCGCCGACCATCCACATGGTCCGGGGTTCGATCCCCGACCGACTCACTCCTTTACCTCGCTAAGCCAGAAATAATGCTGGTGAAGAGGAAAGGTTGGGCATGAGGCTAGCAACCCCATCCGGTAAAATAAACACTGCTACAGAAACTTCAAGCCTCTAGCTTGAAGCCCTATGTTCCACTGGGGAACGTAAAGGAAAAAATCCCCAGTATTCAGATTTTAAGCCCCTAGATCAATGTGTCAGTGTTCTCCAGTTGCATGATATCGTTTTAGTGTGTCGAATCTGTCTGAAACATTATCATAAAGTCCGACTTTACACAAATAATAAGTTTTATTAGTCAGGCTACTCTCACTTACTGAATAAAATTACTGGTTTTCACTGGTAACTAGTTAGTTTTAATTGTGTATTTTTCTCACTTGTCATTCCAACTGATTTTTAATTTACTTGCCTAGATTTGTAGGTCATTATTAGGTTTTGGATTATAATTCTTGCTAAGGTCGAGGTAATAAAAGTAGTATTTCAAGGTTACCAATAAGTAAGTGTGATCATAGCTTAGTATGTGAAGGTGTGCTAGGTTGTATAGCTAATTTTTTTAACCTGCTTGTTAGGTAGTTATATGCGATTAACAGCTTGGTAGAAATGGCATTGATACTGCTATTTTTTCCCGGCATATATTTCTCACTCTTTATTATTGATTGGTTGGTAACTTGATGAAGTTCACATGCAATTTATAGGTCAGTGGGAGTAATCAAAGATGAAAAGGTTTTTCTTGAGATTAATTTGCTCTTTGCATCCTTTTATCGCTTCTATAATCTGTTTGTTATTTCACTAAAATAGTAGTTCAGAATAACATATTATTTGGCATCATTATCATTTTAAATATTGGAAATAAATGAAGCTTACTTCGATGTCAGTATTTATCAAGACCTGGTGATGTCTACTGTGGCAACCAGAGGAGAAGCATTAATCTACCCAGCAGCAGTCTTCCTATAATACCTAGGGACTTCATTTTTCAATAGCTGACTACTAAGAAAACTTTTTCAGGTCAATAAACTCCTCAACAGATTTGTTTCTCTTAATATATATTCAGTGAAATTGTTTAAATTCATTCTTAATGAAATGTCAACTAATATGCATATTATTTGTTGGCCAATCATAAATGATGACCAGTGTGTATTGATTTCGTGTTAACACGTGTTTGTGATAAGAGTTGATAAACTCCTTAAATGTGTTGTATACACTTCTCACTGTGTTTTTTGTACATGTTCGTTCTTTCTTTATTCAAAAAGAAATTATCTTTTCAATGAAGTTTTCTTGATGTTGTTTCATTTTCTCAAGAGTATAGTGCTTTGGAAGACATTCATTGTGAATTTTTTACGTTAAAGTGCAGTTTAATTAAATAACATCACTAGTTTGATAGTTGTATATGTGTAATCACCATTTTTCGATGATATAATAATATCGTGTAGTGAGACTTTGATGTTTTGTGAAGTGAAGTGATTTATGTTTAATTTGTACTTAAATATTACATACTGTTGAAGAAAACTTTTATTAGAAACTTGGGAGTACTGGACGGCTGTTTCATCCTAGTTCGGGACTCCTCAGCAGTACGCACCCACCGGGGTTCGAACCCAGGGTCTTCTGGTTGCAAGGCGAGCTCGTAGAACTCTAGGCCCCTGGGACCCGATCCAGTGACCCATGAATTCTAACTTCTGCCAATTCATGACATAGGGCGACCGCTAGCCAATGTCTTCGGTGAGTATTTGTCGTCACACCCACCCAAACCCCGGTGAGTACGTACTGATGAAGAGTCCCAAACTGAGACGAAACAACTGCCCAGTACTCCCAGGTTTTCCAATGGTTCTCTAACCAATATCAGCTCATGATGAAATCCTGTAACCAATCCATCAAATCCCTACAAACTAATACTTGAATATCTTTTATGACACTTTACTTGACAAGAATGAATGTTCCCATGAAGTTCTACAAGTTTAAAACAATGTCTTCATTCTAGAAATTCACGCTGTTAAATAATTTTCTTCAACTATGCAGTGTATGTATATCTTCTTAATGTTGACAACTTTTGTGCAAGGCCCATAGAATAGTTCGACTAAGATTTTAGAATTTATTTCAATTTTCATCAATTTGTCACCTTCCAAATATAATTGGAATTGTAAAGCTGTAACTTATTCACTTAAAAAAGCGGCGTATGAGCCAAATATTTATCCCATCTAGATGGAAGTTTTTCGGCAGTCAAATATTTGTTTAATCCCCATAGTCTACTAAAACACTGTACTCATCGAATGGTTATTACGTTCATATTGTTTTCATCCAGAAACAGCTATTTCTTAGTCTTTCAAATATCCAAATTGCAGAGATCCTGGACCTATCACTAGTTTCATAAGACTAAGCGTAATACACAGAATGCTATGCACTGAAACCGTCTCAGAACAACAAAAAACGGTTGGGCAACACAACTGTTTATTCTCCAGGCGATAACGAAACAAATTTACAACGGTTAATCAGTGCAAAAGTCTGTAAATAAACGTTAATATAATACATGCAACAATACTTCTGGTCATATTTCTCCAATCTTCTGTCAATTAGTACACATTTATAAGCAATGACAGTCTTCTTGTCTCCCGCCAAATGGAGACCAGTTCGAAAAAAGAAACGATTCAATGTTCACCAGCATTGACATAATAAATTCATATGATTAGCTCAAATGATTTACAGATGAATATATTCAAATAACAAGGTTGTATTTTGAACTTTGGATTTCATAATGATAAAAAGTAAAAATATACATGACATCTTGAGAAAAAGGTTAAATTACTGTTTTATTATTTTCTATCTGACCATCACACGAATCAATATGAGTGCTTACTCTTTTGATGATGCTTGTATACTTGTCGTAGTAATCATCATTGTTGATGCATTTTAATGCACCTGCTTTGTGTTCAAATGTAAAATATATCCGTAGGCTGAAGTGGCTACTGTATTCCACTCTTTCATTTTTATCAATTCCAATAATTAAATGTCTTATCTTAGTACGTGATAATTATTGTTATTTTTGACTATTTGTTATAATGTTGTATAGGTTTAGTAATTCCATTGTCATACACATAAAGTTATTAATTTTCAAGGTAAATTTCAGTGATCATGTGTCTGCATAATTTTCATGATGAAAAGTTAGATTTTTATATCTAGTTTGTATTTTCGGAAGTCTTTGAACTATTCATTCAAACTGTATCAATCTAGTCATTTACCATGAATGAAGGATTTATGTTCCTGGTTTAATTTATTAAAGAAATAGCAATTACAAAATGATGGAAATGAGTTGCAATAATAGATTTAAATAATATACCTCAAAGGAGTGCGTACTGCCGCAGAGTCCCAAACTAGGACGAAACAGCTGTCCAGTACTCCTCGGTGGTTTTCCAATGGTTCTCTAACTGATTTCAGCTCATGGTGAAATCCTTCAACCTATCAAACAAATATCCCTACAAAAACCAATACTTGAAAATTGGTTACTAAGTTTATTAGTGCATTGTATTTGTGAGGTACATGTTAGGCATTTAATCGGTAACTTATATTCACGGTGTACATCTGCCTGTCATTGGGAGATAAAAATACTTTTATTTGATGTAACTAACCATCTATACATTTGAATACTCAACACTGCACTTATTTATTTCTATATTGTTCACCAAAACTTCTTTAAATGAGTTAGGTTTTGAACTCGTAACCAATTGGTTGGTTGGGTTTCGACATAGAACTTTGCACATATGTGTGGCAGTTCAAGTCACCACACTCCATGTAGCACACAAAGCAAGAGAAGAAAGTAGAAGAAATGCATAATAGAGACAGTAAACAGAGGTGTGAGACAAAGGAATAGTAATAACGGAGAACAAAACAGTTTAATTGGAAATCATAAGTCACAAGGAGTGGATGCATCTGCGCCACTGGGAACGATTTTGAGCCATGTCACCAATTGTTTCCAACCATTGGTTTTTACCATCCCGAGGGCCCCAACCAGGAAGTCTACATCTTCCTACGTGGCTTAGATTAACTGTTGTGGATTTCATTGATTGGTGCCATGTTTTGGTTTGACCGCCGCTAGCTCTTTTCCAGCCTGACCCTATATCAGCTAACATTGCCCGTCGAGGAAGGCGATGACTAGGCATACGTAATACATGTCCTAACCATCTCAGTCGATGTAATTTCACAGTCTCGTCGACTGATTTCCCCTCCTTACCTGGCACTCAACGCCTAACCTCAATATTGCTCACCTTATCATACCACTTCACGCGGTAGATAGAACGCAGACACCTATGATCGAAGACAGCTAATCTTTTCATGTCTTCTGCTCTCAATGGCCAGGTCTCACAGCCATAAAGGAGGACGGAGTGGACTGTTGAGCAGTACACACGCCCTTTGGTCGATAGTCGGATATCGCGTCTACGCCAGAGACGGCGAAAACTAGCGAATGCGAACCTAGCTCTCTGTATTCGTGCTGAAATTTCGTCTGAGGTCAACCCGTTGGGACTGATGGTACTTCCCAAGTAATTGAAGCGGTCGATGAAGTTGAATAGGAATGGGGATAATGAGCATCCTTGACGGACGCCACTAGTCGTCACCACTTCAGATGACAAAAACCAATTGGTTGAACGTTTAATGCCTAAAACAATGAGCCAAAGCTTCTCATTGTTTATCAGCATCATACTCACTTTAAACGTTTATGTCAGGAAATACAAATGATCAGAAGTGTAACATAAACTAGAACCTATTGACCATCTTTAACCATATGTTTTATGACTTTATAAGTTTTGTTAAGATTTCAAGTTTCTGTCGTCTTAAATGATTACAATTTATCATACAGTCTGGAGCTGAGATACTCATATGCTCATCTAAAATCACCAAATACCTTGGAAACCTTCTCATAAAATTATTGCTAGATATGACATCCAGTTTCTTGATTAAACATTAATATGCAAATAGCAAAGCTTAGAGAACCTCCAAGTTTCATGTACAAGAGAAATTTTTAGCAATTGAACTACTATGTTTTTAAATGTTAGTATTTCGTTCTATTTCGCATATCATTTTAACACTATAGAAATTTCACTGATAAGTTTAATTGTGGCGCAAATTGTTTGTGAAAATAAGTTTTAAACTCATTCATTCTTGATCTGACATTTCATTGTTGATGAAAATATTTCACTCAAATTGAGATCACAAAGTATTCATTCTGTTGTTTTGAGTATGATAATGTTTTTTAAATTACTTTTACTTCAGCTGTATCTGAAATCTTTCTTCTAGATTTAGTTTATGTACCCTAAAAATCATATTCATTGTATCAGATTACTTGTTTACATGTTGTGAAGATAAGGAACTTTTAAATGTTATTGAGCAAAAAGTTGTTTATTGTGTCGATGTCTTCACGTATAAGCTATCTTCAAAATCATTTCAAAAACATGCCAACTGGAGCCTTAGATGAAAGTAGTTGTTAACATTGTGCCGTGACAGCTGTATTATATTGTCATTATTATAAGTAGTAAGAGTTCTTTCAAAGTTGAAAGGTTCTCTACTTTTTACCAGGTAAAAGTCAGTATCCACCATAGCTTACTTAAATTTGTGATGTACATTGGCTTAGGCATTCTGGTTTAGACCACTGCGTCTTGGGTTTCAACTCCACTTCACCTAATGGCCTCTGGTTAATGCATTAATAGCATTCACTTGTTAAGTGTGGACGATTGCGTGATACATGTGTAACTGAGAAAGGGAAAGAGTGTGTGTTGAATTCATGACTCAGCATTCGTTGCGGATTCAACATTTTAGCTGCAAATTTTCTTAAATCACTCAGGTTTGTTAGATAAGGTAACCAATACCGAGACGTTGATTAGTTTGTTTCCTGAACTTTGACTTATTTGAAACATCTACTGAACTTTCAATTCTAGGGTTGAGGTTTCGAATTCACTCTATTTCTGAGATCTGATCAACTAGTTAATATTACTGACTCTTACAGATAGTTGGAGCTAGCTGATTATTGATTGTAAGATTACAAAAAGAGAAAAGCATTAAACTATTCTGTGTATTGAATTTTGCTAAATAGTTTTTACTGTCTGTTAACATGATTGGAGGCGTTTTGTTAAACTTATCATTTATGCAGTCATCCATCTGCATCCATCCTAAACTCTTATTTACATAGTAAAACCGATTATATTAGGATTAATGTTTGTATGCAAATATTTTGCTATTCTTGTCACTTCTAGGGGAGGTATCAGACATTTTCTCACTGTCATCCTCTGCGGGAGGTGGTATCATATTTTTATTTGTGTTTTATGAAAATTTCGAGCATTTTAATTATTCTCTTGTGTACGTGTGCGTTGATTTTTCTTTTAAGAAAAAAACGTAAACAACGAAAAAAATTTCTTCTCGATGATTCATTTTCATAAGCTAAACATTCCTAATTATATTTAACAAAGAAATCATAAGGCTAATCAGGTACTGGTGAAATTTGTCTTCGTAAAACGTATTGCGTAATGATGTAAGATGTAACCTAGACGGAGTGACTAACTGAATACTCTTCTTCTGTTTGTTATGCTAAAAACATTCGACAACTTGAACTAGCCGAGAATTCTGTGCGCAAAGTTTTACATTTATTTCTTTGTTGAGTATCCAAAATAGGCATTCTCAATTATGCAAAAGCAAAATGCATACTTTTCTTTTTTTTCAATTGTGATTCAAATAATTGAGGTTAGGCGTCGAGTGCTAGGTGAGAAGGGGAAATCAATACACGAGGCTGTGAAGCTATATCGACTGAGATCGTTAGGACATGTGTTACGCATGCCCAGCCATCGCCTTTCTCAACTGACGGGCAATGTTAGCTGATATAGGATGGGTCAAGTTGGAAAAGAGGTAGTGGTGGTCAAACCAAAACATGGCCTCCTCAGTCAATGAAATCCACAACAGTTAGTTGAAACCAGCCAGCCACGTAGGAAGGTGCAGACCGGCTTCCTTGTTGGGGTCCTCGAGTCGGTAAAAACCAATGGCGGCTAGAGACGATTGGTGATATGGCTGAAAGTGATCATTCTCAATGGCTGGCGCAGATGCATCGACTCCTTGTGACTTATAATACCCAATGAAACTATATTGTTCTTCGATATTACTATTCTTTTTGCCTCCTATCTCTGTTTACTGTCTCTATTTCTCACATTTTTACTTTCTTCTCTTGTTTTGTGTGCTACTTGGAGGGAGTGTGGCGACTGGAACTGCTATACATCGTTGAAAGGTTCTATGTTGAAACCACTCAATCAGTCCAGTCATATAATTCTTCTCTTGCTGCTAAGTTTAGTTGCTATTATATATTTTTTTAATTATTTTACACTTTATATTTTTATAACTTGACCTGCAATTTTTAACATTCACTGTGTTGCTTTGCTGGTTTTACTTCACCTGTGAGAGAACAGTTTGCGTGATAAGGCTTTTTTTGTTTCCTCAACATCATAATGAAATTTTTGTATCTTTGGTTACAGTTGTGTTGCTTTTGTTTATTCTGTGAGAAATGAACTTTGTAATCTTCAGTTCTTTTCGTTTCCCTATTGTCTTTATTATAAACATTTCCTTTCTCTTTTTTGCATGGAAACTTGTTTTATTTCATTCACACTTTGTTTGTATACTCTTTGTTTGCTAAGGAAAGACTTTTCTTTTCCTGTCTACTTTACCCTGAGTGTCTATTCCATTGTGGGTAAAATTTATTTTAATAAAGTCTCACAGTATTATACAGTAATATCTATTATGAATATTACTGTATAACACTGTGAGATTTTATCAAAGTAAATTTTACCCACAATGGAAGTATACTCTATCACAGTGCACAAATTGTATGCTTATATCTGTTGCGTGTCTGTAGCTTGTGTATTTAAATATTTGTATATCATATGTAATTAATAGCAAAGGTATCTTGGGCAAAGTTAAACTTTAAACACCAGTATATTCCAACGGGCAAATGACCTTGAACGCACCAGTCACATGCTAAAGGCGATAAGTACGTGTGAAATACATATATATTCATGAAAATAGTGAATTAAAAGGCATGAAATTGTGACACAGACAGGATCCCTTTTTACGACGTGTAACAAAAATACCTCTCACTTTTGGATTGGAGTGACAACAGAGTAATTGAACCACACTCACTGCATGTAATTATTTATTCTTCTAACACTAACAACAACCGTAATCTTTTCTTAACCTAACTCCAAAGTGAAAATATCCCGAAACCAACCCTTACGTCGCCCTCGTTAGGTAAACCTAAACCTTACCTGTCCTTAGCCTAAACTTCAAATTAATCTTACCCAAACACATCTCATTAAGCATATTTTATTCATGATTACAGTACTATTTACCAGGTATCCTTAACCCGCCTACTGAGAGTTTCAAGGTCATTGGTGCGGTCGCCCTCCACTGGTATTTACTGGTGCTTAAAGCTTAACTTGGCCATTTCTTGTTTTTGTTTTTTCTACAATCGTCAACATGGCGTATTCGGTGACCACTAAATGACTGATATCTTCACTGAGATTCGAAACTATGTTATCCAATGGAATCGTGAACTTATCGTTCGTGTAGCATAAATAAAAGTTGAAGTTGTTTGATGAAGTGTTAACACCTATATAGTCGTGGAATTTACTTTAGGCTCTTTCAATGTTAGAAAGCTTTTATATTTAGATGTACCTGCAGTCTGACTGTTCAGTTTATTTTCTGTGAACCTGTTTTAGCGGTGAAAATTTATAAATAAGGTGGATTTTATTTGTATTGTTCCATTCTGCTAACTTTGATTAATATTTACATTAAGTTATCATCTCAATATGCAGACCTCAGAGAACATATCAGATATTAACCTGCGTAAAAACTGTACCCCGAAATCAATTCATCATTGTATAATAACGCATTTTGCTTGTCTATAAATTAAGTGCGTATGGCTAACCACTTATAACTGCTTTATGTTTAGTATATCTGTGAAATATAATACCTGCCTGAACACTAGTCACGCATAAATATAATAAATTTATATTTTAACAGTTTCTTTGTTTTTTGTTGTATGTAGGATCTGGATATGTATGATCCTGACTCAGACACACCGGCTATGGCGCGTACGTCTAATTTGAATGAAGAATTGGGTCAAGTACGTTTTTTAAATCTTCTTTTTCTTTCTTTGTACTTAGAATAAGCCCAACTTGTGTATTGCTCCTGATATATTTAATAATATTTGAAAAATGTTTCATAGGGTCTTACCAGCTCATTAAAAAAGATTAAAAATATTACTTGCAGTTTTGTTACTATGGTTTTTCTGTCCACTAGATTAAGGACTAGTCTTTCAATGAATAAACTTCAACCATACCTTACCTATTATAGTTTAGTAGGGTCATTAATACTCAGATGGTGTGTGTTTCGTAACCTATTTCTCCAAGTTATGATGTATTTTCCTTTTCTACTGATCTGAATGTCTTCATCGAATCTTGACCGTATCCATTGCATACAGTTTTCAAAGATAATACATTTGTAATAAATATATTCTTTATCTAAGGTTATCGGACTTTGTATCGATTTCCGGTCCGTTTTCGACATAGAACTTTGCACATATGTGCGGCAGTTCAAGTCGCCACAATCTATGTAGCACGCAAAGCAAGAGAAGGAAGTAGAAGAAATGCATAATAGAGACAGTAAACAGAGGTGTGAGACAAAGGAATAGTAATAACGGAGAACAAAACAGTTTAATTGGAAATCATAAGTCACAAGGAGTGGATGCATCTGCGCCACTGGGAACGATTTTGAGCCATGTCACCAATTGTTTCCAACCATTGGTTTTTACCATCCCGAGGGCCCCAACCAGGAAGTCTACATCTTCCTACGTGGCTTAGATTAACTGTTGTGGATTTCATTGATTGGTGCCATGTTTTGGTTTGACCGCCGCTAGCTCTTTTCCAGCCTGACCCTATATCAGCTAACATTGCCCGTCGAGGAAGGCGATGACTAGGCATACGTAATACATGTCCTAACCATCTCAGTCGAAGTAATTTCACAGTCTCGTCGACTGATTTCCCTTCCTTACCTAGCACTCGACGCCTAACCTCAATATTGCTCACCTTATTATACCACTTCACGCGGTAGATAGAACGCAGACACCTATGATCGAAGACAGCTAATCTTTTCATGTCGTCTGCTCTCAATGGCCAGGTCTCACAGCCATAAAGGAGGACGGAGTGGACTGTTGAGCAGTACACACGCCCTTTGGTCGATAGTCGGATATCGCGTCTACGCCAGAGACGGCGAAAACTGGCGAATGCGAACCTAGCCCTCTGTATTCGTGCTGAAATTTCGTCGGCGATCAACCCGTTGGGGCTGATGGTACTTCCCAAGTAAGTGAAGCGGTCAACGTGTTCTACCACTTCACTTCCTATTTCTAATCTAGGGGTCGATGAAGTCCAATCCTGCAGCATCATCTTACATTTTATAGGGGCGAATCGCATGCCAAACATGCGGAGATTGTTGCTCAGGGTGTTCAGTAGACTTTGCATTTTGTCAGAGTCCTCGCCTAGAAGGACTATATCGTCCGCATATTCTAAGTCGACGAGATTCTTCCCTGGTAGCAAGTCAATCCCTGAGTCGCTGAAGTGAGTTAGGGTTAAGTCCATTAGTACATCTATGATGAAGTTGAATAGGAATGGGGATAATGGGCATCCTTGACGGACGCCACTAGTCGTCACCACTACAGATGACAACTCGCCATAAGCCCTCACCTGGCTGCATGAGTACGAGTAGAGAGCCTTAATCAGTGCAATGTATTTTCTTGGCATTCCCTTTACAGCCAAGCATCGCCAGAGAACCTCCCGGTCGACAGAATCGAATACCGCCTTTAGGTCAAGAAATATAATGATTGTCGGACGCCGGTAGGAATGCCTATGTTCTAGAATCTGTCGAAGGGTGAAGATGTGATCAATACACCCTCTACCTGGCCTAAAACCTGCCTGGTTTTCTCGTGTTTGTGTCTCCCGAGCACTACTTAATCTACGCAGTATTATTGAGCCTAGGATTTTAGATACCATATTAGTCAAGCTAATGCCTCTGTGATTATCACAAGACGACTTGTCCCCCTTCTTGTATATCGGGATGATCAGTGACTTACACCAACCCGATGGGACTTCCTCTGATTCCCAGACGCTGCCTAGAACCTCCGTTAACGCAGACAGTAAACTGTCGCCTCCGTACTTAAATACCTCTGGAGTCAATAAATCAGGTCCCGCTGCTTTGCCTAGCTTCAGATTGGTGACAGCTTTAGTAACCTCGGTTAAGGACGGAGGACCTGTGTCTATCTCCCATTCAGGGAGGTGTTGGATGTCCGGTAGGTTAAGTGTGGCTGTGGGCCAATTAAACTGCTCCTCATAGTGTTCTTTCCAGCGCTCCAGACGTCTATCCTGGGAGCTAATTATGGTGCCATTTTTCTCGGAGATTGTTTCGCTTATCATTTGTTTTTTACCACCTGTTTCCCTGATAAGCCTGAATAGTTGTCTGGTGTTGCCTATCGCCGATGCTTTTTCCATCTCTTTCGCCTTTGTCAACCACCACTGTTCACGGTCCTTGCGGAGACTTTTCGTAAGTTTCCTCTTGTGCAGCTTTCGCTCCTCATTGAATTCGGAGCTCGCCGGAATAAGTCTTCTAGCATCTATCAGTTCGGATGAGGCAGTCGAAATCCAATGGTTTTTACTCACCTTTGGATTTACCTTATTCACAGCTTTTACAGCTGTATCTATGGCTAACTGAATATTCTTCCAGGCTTCTTCAGGGTGAGCGCAGCTGTCAAACTCAGATATGTGTTTAGCTAGTTCTTCCTCAAATAGGGACTTAGTTCCCTGGTCGAGCTGGGGACGTGATGGGTTTACCGCCAGCTGTTTCCTACGTCCGTTCAGTCGTAAGCACACACGAGCGCGGACCAGTGCGTGATCGGTATCTACACACGTGTTCCAGAAGGAGCGACAATCTCCTACCGACCCACGCCAACGATAGCTTATTGCTATGTGGTCTATTTGTGTCCAGCGTTGATTTGATGATGGTGGTCGCCAGGTCAAACAGTGTCTCTCCTTGTGTTTGAAGTTAGTGCTTACAAGATACAAATGATTATCTGAACAGAACTGTAGGAGACGGTCACCGTTGTCGGTTCGCTGGCACGGAATTCCGTATGTGCCACCAACATTCTTCTCAGATTGACACAATTTCCCTACTTGAGCATTGAAGTCACCAGCTAAAACGACTATATCTGAGTGTCTAGCCTTTCGTAGCAAACTAGACAGCTTTTGGTAGAACTCATCTTTCGTTTCATCCGAACTGCAGTCAGTGGGGGCGTAGGCGGAGATTACGAAAAGGCATCGGCGAGTAGTGCAGTCCTTTCTCCTTTTCACTGATCCGTTCAGGCGGACAGCGCACATTCGGCTATCTACCGGGATCCAGTCAAGTAATGTCTTTTCTGCTCTAGTACTTAAAGCTGTCCCAACACCAGCTAATCCTCGTGAGCTAGCCGTCGCATCTCCTGACACCCTCAAGGTGAATTTTGCAGATTCATCCTGTTGGCCAGGTGGGGTTAGGTGAATAACCACACTTGGGTCTTGTATGCGTGTTTCTGAAACACAACATACATCAATGGCTCGGGATGCCAGAGTCTTGGCTAGTGATGCTTGTTGTCCTATTTGGCAAAGTGTCCTAACATTAAATGCTCCTATATAAAATTGGTGGCGTGGTTTTAGGAGACCATCGGTGGTGGCTTTTTGGCTTCCATCGTTATCAGTGCACACAGAGTGAAGGGGAAGTGAAGAGCCAACAAGTAGAGGAGTTGCATTGGTAGAAGGAAGGCAAGATAATAGAGATGAAGATGAAGACAGAGATGAGCGAGGATTAGAGGGGTTTCGCGTGCACTTCGGATTGTGAGGGCGATTGTTACTTCCCGGCTGCCCACACCGTGGAAGTTGGTTGCGTGACCGCAGAGCCCAGGGGACAACTGCTTGAGGCCGGTCACACACAGCCTGTTTTTGTTTGTTCTTTTTTATTTGTTGTGTCTCAGTAGCGTATTTATCACTTCTGCCCTGTGACACGGCAGCAGAAAGCGCGGTCGTTGTTAATCCGGGCCCCGACCGATCCGGCATGAAATTTTGTGATTTATTTGAAATCATAGGATTGGATTGGGTAACTGCTTTTAGTCTAACTGCTATCCAAACAACCTTTCTGGCATGGTAGGACCTGCAGGAACATAAGTTCCAGCCAGTATAGCTTGTTGGGTCATTGCAGTGTTCAAGCCCGACCACCACGTCAAGGTAGCAGCTTTCGGTCGGGTTGTATTGATTTGAGGGGTTGTTAGTGGAGAATACGCCTAGTTTAAACGAAGCAACATTTTGATCTTCCAAACAGCATTTTCCATGAAATCTACTTTCTTCTGCTTTGAAACAGTCACACATAGAGGTCAAGTTAAAATCTAGACGGTCAGCATTTGATATGCAAAACATACAACTACTATCCAGTATCATACTAAGTCGGCAAAATCTTGTACTAATGTTTGTTATTTGATTACAGAAATATCTTACTACTGTATAAAATAGGGCAGAACTCGGGAGGAACAAACGAGGGAAAATCAAGCGGGCTTCAGGCCAGGTAGAGGGTGCATAGATCATATCTTCACTCTCCGACAGATCCTAGAACATAGACACACTTTTAGGCGTCCAACAATTGCCATATTTCTTGACTTGAAGGCGGCCTTTGACTCCGTGGATCGAGAGGTACTGTGGCAATGTTTGACTGTGAAGGGAGTGCCAAGAAAGTACATTGCACTAATCAAGGCACTCTACTCAAACTCACGTAGCTGTGTGTCACTTTAAGGGCTTATGGGGAATTGTCATCCGAATTGATAACAACCAGTGGTGTCCGTCAAGGATGTCCACTTTCCCCTTTTCTGTTTAACTTCATCATAGATATGCTAATGGAAGTATCCTTAACTGAACTGAATGACTTAGGAATCGACTTGTTACCAGGGAATAGTCTTATGGACTTAGAATATGCAGATGACATAGTCCTGTTAGGGGAGGATGCTGACAAAATGCAGAGTCTTCTGAACACCTTGAGCAGCAATCTTCGTATGTTTGGCATGCGATTCGCCCCTGTAAAATGTAAGATGCTGCTACAGGACTGGACTACGTCAACTCCTAGCTTCGTGATAGGGAGTGAAGTGATAGAACATGTTGACCACTTCACCTAGTTGGGAAGTTGTAGCAGCACCAACGGATTGATTGGTGACGAAATCACAGCACGGATCCAAAAAGCTCGGGCTGCTTTCGCTAACTTACACCGTCTCTGGCGTAGGCGTGACATCCGACTATCAACTAAGGGACGTGTGTACTGCTCAGCAGTTCGCTCCGTCCTTCTCTATGGCTCTAAAACATGGCCAATACGAGTTGAAGACATGAAAAGTTGACTGTTTTTGATCATAGATGTTTACGTTCTCTTTCTCACGTTAGGTGGTATAATAAGGTAAGTAATGTTGACGTTAGGCGTAGAGTGTTGGGCAAAGAGGGAAAATCACTCGAAGAGGCTATAAAGTTACATAGATTGAGATGGCTAAGTCACGTGCTGCGCATGCCTAACCATCGCCTCCCCCGACGGGCATTACCAGCTGATATAGGTGCAGGTTGGAAAAGAGTAAGTGGTGGCCAAACAAAAACATGGCCCTCGGGACTCTAAGAATCAATGGCTGGAGACAATAGGTGACATGGCTCAAAATCGTTGTCAATGGCGCAGATGTATTCAGTCTCTGTAATCTTTCATATTCCTTTCTACCATTACTCATTCTGTTTCACTCTTATACTTGTCAAAACTCTATTGATTCTCTTCACTCATTTTCTTGTCTACCTTTGTGTGCTATTTGGAACGTGGCAACTCGAACTGCTGCACTTCGGTGCCAAGTTCTATGTTGAATCCTGACAGACAGAGTATAAAATAGGCGCTGATGAACACACCCAGTTTAGCGATGAAACGTTCATCATCTAATTCGAATGATGGAAATGTTGTACACACCAAATTCCTAATGAGGTTCATTGACAGTTATTTAGTGAAGCTACTTGTATTATTCTGCATGGCTGTGAAGCCTGCGTATGCTTCTCAAATATTTTACTCTCATGATGAATGAGTGAATTTCTGTTCTTCTTTAACTCCGGATTCCTTTGATTTAACAGTTAAATTATATCATGAAAGGTAATTTGCTACACAACCTCGAAAACATTAACTTAGGACAAAACAAGGAAATGCAAATATGGACAGAGTTAGTAATGGAAGAGTAAGAAACCAAAATTTTGGGATTAAAACTTCACGGTTATAAAATACTCTCAGTCGTAACTAACATAAGCCATATACGTATTTATATGAATACAACTCATTTCTTACCATATAGCTTAAAGTTTACAGTCAATGGTTTCGGCTGTATTTGAAAACATGTCGGGGCAATCGATATCTCTAAGTACTACCTAGATCAATAATCAAAAATTCAGTGACTTGTGCTGTGTTTGTTTTGACCACTTGTAGGCTAATACTAGTTCTCTTTCTATTTTATCTAATGTGATTGACAGTAGTCATAACCACTTGAGTTATTTATATTGTCTTTGATTTACTCTTTCATTCAGACAGTACTCTGCGTCATAATTGTACTCTGTGAAGTAGTTTAGAGGATTTCTTCTTGAAGTATTGACAGACGTTTGCAATTATTGTGAAATTTTAACATTGTTTTTAAATTTGAATTAAATGTGCCTTCTGCTACTATCTCAAGACAATCGTCATTTTTATTATTTTAAAAATAAGTAGATAAATAATAACAATGTCACTAACATGAGTACACATTCAAGTCATATGAAAGCGTTTCAGTGAATTGTTTTGGCGCTTATTCACAATATTTTGTTTATTCACATTTAATCCAAATTGTTAACTAGTAATAGTTTTTCTGTAGTGCTCCATAGGTTATATCTTGCATCTTCGTAGCTCTGATCTAATATCACCCTCAAAAACACTGTCCTTTTTAATGTAGTTGTGTTCTCTGATCTGGATGGTTTATTTGCGAAGCTTTCATTGCCCAACTAGTCAACATCTTCAGCACATACTTCAATTCGGTGAAGTGAGCTTTTAGATTTCTCCACAAGTTTATTAGTCATCTCTCCTGGTCACCTTGAGCGCGATTGCTTGTTTTGTGTGTTTTCATACCCTCTAGGCTACTTGTATTGCTACTGATTGTTTCCTTGACCTGAAGTTGACCCTTTGTGTGTGAGATTTCCTTCTTATCGATTGGTAAATTTTGTCTATTTCAATGTGTCTATTGATTGACGATTCACTGGAATACCAAGCTTCTAAAAATTCTCTAGCATTCTTGGTGTTTCCTCTATTTAATATTTGAACGTTGTTCCAGTCGAATTGATATCCGCGGTTGTCTGTACGCAGCGATATGAGGGAGTGGATGTCATGTCTTTTGACGGCTAGCTTATGATCATGGATACGAAGACGAAGGGGACGTCCACTTTTGCCAATGTAGTGTTTTTCGCAGTCGTTGCAACTTATTTTGTAGATGATGTTGGTTTTATCTTCTTTCGCTATTGAGTCTTTTGGTCGACACAGAGTTGAGTGAAATGATTTTGTTAGTTTGTATGCGACATCGATTCCTAGAGGTTTGAAGAGTCTTGCAGTGATTTCTAAAATGTCTTTTACATATGGTAGGGTGATTCATTCAGTGCTTCCACCAAAACAAAGTCCTATGTTGAACCCAGTCAGTCAGTTCCACCAAAACAAGAAAATTCTAGGATTCGGAATTTCTCACCACCACATCGATCTTTAGAGACAGTGCTACATCGTTTTTTTAATCCTTAAACTGTTCAATGTTGGTCCTCTTAAAACTTGCTTGGCTAATAGCCTGATGCATGAATATATGCCTAGTTGGCTTACTATACGCTACTTGCAGTCTACCTTGATAGTTCCAAGGAAGATGCAGACTAAGTATTTTAGGGTAAACTGTATGTTATATAGTCCAAACAGAAATATGATTAAGTCACTGTAGGGTTACGCGTAGTACAAGTCATGTAACATATTTTTAGATGTTGTATAAATTCATCTATGAGCTAAATGTCGTTTGTCCACCAGGAATTCTACTGAGTGTCTTAGGTGGAAGTGACGTTAAGTTTCGCCGTAAAAATTAACTCCAATAACCTGAAAAAGACGTTCAGCAAATATACTTTCTAATAGTGTCTAATAAGCTTTCATGATGACGGTATTGTTGGAAAAGGTGGCATTATGTAACAAGTAATCTGTTTTGTTGTGTATATTACTGAAAGATTTTAGTTAAGAGGATGGTTTTGTCTTAAAACGATCTCATGAAGCCCATATTATGGTGTTTAGTGCTTAATATTTTACACTAAAGTAAAGCAGTCGTCTTAGTCTTCAGGTACCTCTGTTTTTTATTAGTTTTTTTTGCAAAAAGAAATTCTTATAATTATAATTGGGTGTAATTACTCTCAGGTCCGTTATTTATTCTCTGACAAAACTGGAACGTTGACACGTAATGTAATGGAATTCAAACGATGTTCAATTGGAGGTGTTATGTATGGGTAAGTGTCCAATTATACTTATAATAATTTTGCTTTCCATATGTTATGCATGCAACTTGCCAGTCGTCTTTCCTTCAATAGACTCATTCTCAAGAGTTGTATATACTCAGGAGCATGCACGTAACATTTCATTACCAGTTGATTGATCTGTGAAACTCCACAAACACTATTTAACTGTCTGCCTATATACGTACACTATTCCATTAGAAACTGAACCAAAATGCATTTCCATGAATTAACGTCTGTTAGAATAAGTTGTCATTTTGCTATAACTCATCCTTGGAGATAGATGCAAGAATGCCGCTCCTACTGAACAACCTCTGTGAATGACTGCAATACTCTAGTTAACGCCTATATGTACTTATGAGTGATCAAATACAAAAAGAAGTAGTTGTGAAACCTTTGTACTTTCAGATTATAGATGAAAAGCTGGATACGTATTCTTGTACTTCATTAAATGACAGCAGTATTCATCCTGAAGGTATACAACATCACATAGAGTCTATAGTGGAGACGATCAAAGGTTAATAAAATCATAGTAGGTCTCTATAGTTTTGTTTGGACTGATCGATTCAGGTGACTGAATCTGACCTGTTATGGAAGTGAAAATAAGTATTCCAGAAGAAGCACTCCAGACGTAAATTGACCATAAAGTCTATTCTATCCTGTTTCATATCTGTGAGGTAGCTCACATGACTAGAAATAGCATGGTAGGTAGAACTGAGATACAGTGTTAGAGACAAGGAAAGTAAGTCTATCAAGGAGATTTTGAAACTTCTTGGTTATGCATACTGAAGCATCACCGTCCTTGATGAGTGATAATAACTAGAATATTATTTGTTTCCTAAAGTGTAGTGATGTTTCGATCAATGACTTTATCAATCTGTGAAGTGATTTACTGTTGTTTGTGTCACTTATAGAGGTGTAGATCACCTCGCTAGAGCGCTCAAGATACCTAGAATCAATGTTTGGAAACTTTTGGCGGCATGACTCAGATATATTTAATCCTTGTCATCGATCAGATTTCGACAGTCTCCATTAATCATTATCTAAATATTCTTCTTATGGTACATCTTTATCCATTTTACTTTCATTGCATTCCCTTTCTTTGCTTTTATTTGTGCTTCACTGAATCATGGCAACGTGAAATGAATCACTTTTGTGCAAATTTCACTGTTGTCTATTGAGTTATTCAAGTACTGAAAACTCCACATTATTATTATTTTTCAAACCCAATAACCGAATCAGTGTTTACTGTTAAAGCCTTTAAAATAACACTGCATTCTTTCGTATGTTAGATTAGGCCTATGTGCGTCAGAAATGTTGCTAATTCACATGCATACACACATCACACGTGCTTTTCATCACAGTTCCAAATAATGTCGTTTGCAAGTGGATTTTTAACACATTACCTTATTTCTTCATTTCATTCTTAATTCTTAATTCACCCAACTTCTATTGTTTCAGGAATGATAACGAAGATTCTAACGCTTTAGATGATCAAAAACTAATCGACAAGTTGAATAGTGGTGATCCGTTAGTTGATCAGTTTTTCACTGCATTAGCTGTATGTCATACTGTTGTACCAGAACGTCAGTTACCCAAAAGTAACAGTAGTCATAATAATGCTGCTGTAGGTGATGCTGATGACCTAGTGATTGGCGAACAAGCAATTATATATCAAGCATCATCACCGGGTAAGTAATGTCTGAATTATTTAATGTATTGCACATTTTCATTCACGTATATGCCTATGTAAAGTTCAAATTTCGATTGCAATTTTAGTAGTAATTCTTGTGTAATGTGTATATGTCCTTTGGTTATCATATCATATATAAATATTCGTCTGAAATAGTAAAGTTGGTGAGCAATAAAATATAATTGTACAGGTCACTCAACAGTTGAATATCCAACATTCGGTTTGATTTGTCATTTTTTACACTACTTAGTATATCCTGTCCCAGATATTCACAGCTAGTGACCTTTTGTTTGTTTATACAGCTGTCCACTATCTGATCTAAAGATTCACCTAAACAAACATCCGAATAATTGACTTTCAGTACATTGAACAGCATTTAGATGTGTCGCGTGTATAAAGGGTTTTCATGCAATTACTTCACTATCTGTCTAACTTTATTTCATATATTTATTTTCATTTCAAACTTTGCTCTCATTTCACTTTTTTTGAAAATCCAAACAAGTGATTCCGTGAAGAAACTCTTTTCAACTAATTTATTATCAATCTGTACAATCGCGTATATATATATATATATATGATAACATTGTGTATTGTAGCAAAGAATAAGTGGTGGTGTACTTTCTAAAATAGTTCATAAAATGTATGTATCTCAGAGGAGAGGGTTTAGAAATAACAAGATAAGATAATAAGCTTACGCAACAAGGTGGTAATTCTGATAAGACAACATTGGAAAAAAGTATATGTTGAATTAAATAAGTAAGGTTGACAAGTGAGATAATACCGGAAATTATTAAAAGCAAAATTAATAATAACCGATACATACGGCTCGTTTCGCATATGCCAGTTTACGCCGTTCCTGACTTAGACGTGAAATCCAGTTGACTTTCGACCAAAGGGTGTGAGTACTGCTCAGCAGTCCGCTCCGTCCTCCTTTATGGCTGTGAGACCTGGCCATTGAGAGTGGAACACATCAAAAGGCTAGCTGTCTTTGATCATAGGTGCTTGCGTTCTATCTCTTGTGTTAAGTGGTATAATAGGGTGAGCAATATTGAGTGTTAGGCTTCAGTCGAGTGCTAGGTAAGGAGGGGAAATCAATCGACAAGGCTGTGAAGTTATATCGACTGAGATGGTTAGGACATGTGTTACGCATGCCTAGCCATCGCCTTTCTCGACAGTGGGCAATGTTAGCTGACATAGGGTCAGGTTGGAAAAGAGCCAGTGGTGGTCAAACCAAAACATGGCCTCATCAGTCAATGAAATCCACAACAGTTAGTTTAAACCAGCCAGCCACGTAGGAAGGTGTAGACTGGCTTCCTTGTTGGGGTCCTCGGGACGGTAAACACCAATGGCGGCTGGAGACGATTGGTGATATGGCTGAAAGTGATCGTTCTCAATGACTGGTGCAGATGCATCCACTCCTTGTGACTTATAATACCCTATGAAATTATAGTGTTTTTCGATAATACTATTCTTTTTGCCTCATATCTCTGTTTGGTGTCTGTATTTTGCACTTTTTTACTTTCTTCTCTTGTTTTGTGTGCTACTTGGTGGGAGTGTGGTGACTGGAACTTCTGCACATCAGTGCAAAGTTCTATGTTGAAACCAGTCAGTCAGTCAATAATTACAACTGAAACACCAAGGGGAAGATATGTAAACTTAAATAGACAAAACGAAAATGGGAATAGGAATTATAATAGTTCTGCATAGATCAATTAGGACCATTAAAATGAAGGAATGGTTGAAGAAACGTTTTCTGCATACAGTGGTATAGCCTTTCTATTTCGATGGCCAAAGCTTTAATAATACAGATGAGTCAGATGCATAATGACTTGAGCAAGTTATTTTTCTGCCCTGCAGATAACTTTGAAGGAAGAGGCGGTAGACACAGGGTGATCCAGTGTCGACCAGATTTTCAATTATTACCCTTCTTAGAGCACTACTTCAGAATGTCTATTCAACTTGTAGAAGCTCAGTGTGTAATTATTCGAACAATTGATTTGATTATAATCCTTCATCTATATCTTCCGTTTATTTCCCATGAAAATATTTAAGTGATCAACTAAGAATGAGATTTTCAACCAACAATGATCAAACAACAATAATGATTATATAAAATTTGTTAGGTTTTGAACACAAGAAGCCGATATGTCAACCTGAAACCGAGCACTTCGGTCCAATCAATCGACAGGAAAATCTAAATTTCAATTAAATAATTAATATTACCCGTTGCAAAAGAGGTGGCTCTCGTGGCCCAAGTTATCTAGTGGATAACGCTTTGGCATTTGAACTATGTGCACTGGGTTCGGGCTCGGTGGGAAAATCGTCACTCAGTGGCTGGGTAATGCAGGTACATCCAGATGACGAGTCCCAAACAGGACGAACTGCGCATCCTGTATTCCACTGCTAGTCACCATCCACCAATTAACTATCAATAGTTTAGCTTTTAAATGTACGCATACTCAAACTATTATTAATCCTAATTTGATTGGCGTTCATTTTAACTTTTATTTCAGATGAAGCAGCTTTAGTTAAGGCAGCGCGTTCACTTGGCTATGTATTCACCACTCGAACACCAACAGAGGTCATGATCAAAGTTGTAAGTCAAGCGCATAATAACCGTTTATTATCTCTGAAAGTATCATTTTATTTTACCCCCCCCCCCCCCTGAGATTGGGATTTCAACAAAGAGTTTACATTTTTAGCATGGATAGCTTTTTTGGCTGGAATAAAATAATATTTCATTGTCTTTTCTTTCATATTGATTGTTTCCTTACCCTGTTATATAGTATGTTTTATATTTTCATGTTCTATATAGTCTTGATATAAGAACTAACTTATCGACCTCAATCTATTTGTTTATGCATTCTGTTGGACTAATTTTCTCGAAAAATGATGTGTAAACGCTATATCACTTTCGACTTCGTCTACACAAGAGTATTTATCTTCCCATTTCTCACTTTGTATTATTTGTCCCAGATTATTTAGGCATTGATGTGCAATAAATTGGCGCCTGAGCACTTGCTTTGAACTTTGAACCAATTGCTAGTGTTTTCACAGTGTTGTGGTATTATTATTAGTAGTAGTATCAGTATTACTGCTTGCTTTTTTAAGATGAGTGGCAAATCAATAGAGCACTAACTTCTGTTTCCAATTTTTTTTTCATTTTTCAACTTAAAATTGATCAAAATTATGTGGGTTGACTGAAAATGACAAAATTTCCATTTTTTTTTGAAGTAACTAAAGTTTATGGTTAGCACAATGCTTAACGTTGTAAATGATATATTACAAGTGTAAGATAGTTATAACTTCTAACCTAACAGTACAATGACTTCGTAAGTATCTTCACTGATAGAGGAATTATCACTTTTAGTAGTCGTAGTAGTTCATGTGTTTTGTTTTTCACTGTTTTTGAGTAAAGAAGTTACTTTCTATTTTTATCATTTTTCATCTTCAATCTTTTACTGAATAAATTAATCACTTGTACTTTCTACCTTCTTTGTATTCATTCTATTTATGGAGATCCTCTATGATTCACAATCACAAGCTTTATTTGATTGATAGCTAATTACAGGTCTTTATTGTTAGTGATCTATCCACACACACTTGCTTAAACTGTGTTCTAGTGTTACTTTAATGTCTTTTCTTTTATATCTATGCTAGATGCCTAATAATTCTAAAAGCATGTAGTCACGTGATTTTGAGAAGTCTCAGAAACCTTCCGACATGTTATTAGTCTGATCTCATGTATTTATTGTTGTAGAATATGTAAATCATATATGGCGTATATTTGCAATCAACGTCAGCAAGTGCATTCCATCATATATGCTAATTAGTTGTGAAACTGACAACAATGAAAGTTGTAAAAGCATTTCACTAATCCTTTAGTAGCAAAATTTATATAAATAAATGACTGTGACAGGTGGTTGTCTGTGTCTCTATGTGAATAAAGCAATTACAACAGTGATAATTTCCTCAAGGTCGGCGGGGGGGGAGGGAGTAGTAAATTCAGTATTCCCGTTATTGTTCCCCATGATGTATCTTAACTAATCTAACTCTCCTTTTAATCACCTTTGCGTCGGTGGCACAGTGGTTAGGACTCTCGCCGACCATGCACATGGTCCGGAGTTCGATCCCCTGCGGACGCACACCTGATATCTATGGTCGGCCTGCAAAATTGGGCTACCGATATCACATGCTGAAAATTCCATACCTGTACCGAAAAATACGATGTGGAATCAAGCTGTAATCATATATATATATATATATATATATATATATATATATACAGAAAGCTTAAGCTAAATACAACCAAAAAATGGCACAATTTATTCTGTGCAAAACTCTCTTTTTGATCTATTCAAGCTTATAAAAAGCACTAGGTGTATAATGATACAATCGAATAAAGAGAATAAAACGAAACAATTCGGTCGAAATACAGTCTACTGACCTACATAACAGATAAACTCAATATTCATCCTTGTCAATGTCCGTTAACAATAAAGAAGAAAGGTATATATATATATATATTATGGCTTAATTAAAGGCATTCATTAGTAAACATTGTTCTTCGTCTGATTTAGTGATGTACCATACGCTTTTCATCACTTTATGGTTAATTCAGACAAACTGAATTCTTAAATAAGATAAATTTTCGCATCTGTGGGATGTGTCAGTCTCGCACACACAGTCTAGTCTTCACATTCGTGTGTGCTTTTGAAATGAATTTTCTAAACTAACAATGAACAACCATTACCGATGGAAACAATTATGTTGGACAAAGAAATGGTTATTATTATTACTACCATTGAGCAGCTCTTGGTTTTCAATTGTTCTTTATGCTACATGAGTCTCTGATATGAAATACTGTGAAACAAGTTGATTATCCACAGTTTCTTCCGTCGAATATCGCGCATCTCTTTGAATTTACAATATTCCATATAATATTGTGGTTATTTATTTTGTGTGGTGATACGTTGATACGTGGTATTTTCTAATGGAATAATTTTGCATGCGCAATATATTGCTATCTACTAATTAGCCTTTCTGATTCATAGCGAATTTAATATTTAGTATAGCTATGTAAGAAGGTGTAATTGAGTGATATTTACACAAAAGTAGTATGGTGTTCCTCCTTTACCTACCTGTGAAGCATCGTTTCAACTAGGGGCGGACGGAACTAAAATGAGGACATCAAAGCGAGAACTGGGAAAGCAAGGCAAGCTTTCATTACTCTGAAGTCTGTGTGGAGATCAACAGAACTCAGAAAATAAGATTCGAATTCTCAAGTCCAATGTAAAGTCAGTGCTACTATGCGGATCAGAGACTTGGTACCACATCACAAAGGGCACTTCAAACAAACTACAGACTTTCATCAACATCTGTCTTCGCTCAGTACTCAAGGTCAGATGACTGGCCAGAAAAGATCAGTAACAGGGATCTCTGGCGATGAGTGAACCAACTGTGCAACAAATATGCAGGAAGAAATGGAGGTGGATTGGCTATACTCTGAGAAAACCATTAAGTGGCATCACACACCAAGCCATCGCTCGAGCGGAAGCCTAATGGGAAGCGGCGAGTTGGTCTTCAGTGCCAGGGTGACATGAAGGAGGTCATGTGAAGAGGAGATGAAACCATGTGGGTAAACGTGGAGCCAGGTGAAAACGTTGTTGGAGAACCGAACTATAGTGGAGATGTGCGGCTGAAGCCCTGTGTTCCTCTAGGAACTAAAGGAGAAAATAATAAAAATATTAAATAATAATATGATCTTCCAACAATTGGCAAAATATTTCATCCTGCCTGTTGTTTTTTTTCTCTAAAGCGATTTGCTTGGTTCTGCCTGTTATACTAATACGCTTATATTGACTGACGTCTAGAGTTGTATTCCTGTACTCCTCTCTTCATTTGTAATTTTGCTGTGACACCTATTTTGTTAACTGTTTTTGTGACCTCTTTACAGTGATGATCTTATCAAAACGTGGAGTAATTAAGTGAATAGCAATGGATATCTTGCTAAAAATGACAGTATCTCTATCGTACTTTACGCAGCCTTTTTTCTGGGTGTGAGCTGTATATTTAGGATGAACAGAGTGTGATAATGAAAGCTGCTATTATAATGATTAACTGTTGACAGATAGTCTGTTTTACAGACAGAATATCGACATATCCATTTACAAATAATACCATACACTCACATTATTGGTTAGATAAATAAAGTCCCACGGAACGAACTTGTTTTTGAAGTATAGAGTTACGAAAGATCAAAAACTTCTCAAACAGAGAAGAGTTTTTTTAGTTATTTTTTCGTATCGTTGCTATAAACAATGTCTTTAGTTGTAATAGGCATTATTCATGGTCTATAAAAAAAATCATTAATGTAAGGGGTATCACTTTGTATTTTGATGTCCTTAAAACATTTCTTTGTACCTTAGGTTGTTTAGGTCAAGTTTGGTGTATTGTTGGTTAATTTTTCTGTACATTTGTGTGGATACTTACAGGTGTTTATAATCGATAATAATAATAACAGTAATAGTATTAACACCTAAAATACATTTAATACATCTAAGCTGTGTAGTCACCCACATACTTTAATTTATTCAGCTAATTAAGATACTTCTAACAGGTACTGTTATACAAGTAGGTCATTGTCTAATAGTTGGCAAATAAACTGTAATGGTAGATTTGATCTTATAATAAATAAACTTATGAGATGTCACACAAACTGTTCCGATTCATTGTTTCATGCATCATTAATATAATCTACTGCCTCTACATATGATGTACTTAATACTCTAAAGTTTACTTCGTCTTCCTACCTTGTCTAAACATACTTTTGATAGATTAGTGATAAAAATTTACTCAAATATTCTATTGTTCCTTATCTCGATGGTTATATAAATGAAATATAATTTGAATGTGTGAAAATCGTTTCCAATGTCAATTCGTTGGTTCTTTTCTAAGGCAAATTCCATTGTGGGTAAAATTTAGCTTGACAAAGTATCACAGTGTTATACAGTAATGTTTATTGATGACCATGTTTCGAGCACAATTTATCACTGCTCATAATCATATCAAGGTACTCACACAACTTTCTAACTTCGTTTATATAATTCCATTATTTGTCATCGCTTGACTTGATTGGTAGTAGTATTTTTCATATTTCCGGCATGAGCAGCGATGAGTCATCCTATTGCACATGTTGGGTGTAGACTCGATGAACAAGGATTCAGTAATTAACCTCTCTCTCCACCCACCTATATTATTTCTTAGAAGAATTTTAACCCTCCCCCACCCTATTGTGTGATTGTGTGCCAATGCATGAATGCATGCAATTCTTATATCAATGAAATATTCAAAGTAATAAAAAATGTTAGGTCAAAAATTTCACCATCTGCACGTCATTGTTCTATGGGTATAATTAAAAATAAGTTTTTCACCTTCCTTATCATTCTAACTAACGAATAACCATTCCATTTTTCTCTTTGTCTTTATCTCTCCTGCTCAAATCAATTGTTTCATTCTATATAAGTGGAGGTTATTTTTCAGTAATTCTAATATTTACTCTTCTCTCGCAAGTTATTTCTTTCCGATTGATTTTCACTTATTTTATTGGTGGTAAAGGTTTCCCGTGAAATATTATTCTTCCACTTTTTATCAGAGTGTATTCATGATTGTTTCTATCTGTCAATAAAATGAATCATTCAAACTTATCTCCATTTTATAATATCTTTCGTGTTATTCAATCCTTGATTAAGATAATTTAATATTTATTTCTTCATAACTTTTCAATTAATTCATCTATTTTAAATTCAAATTAATTCATCAAATTCAGTTTCATAATTGTGGTTTTTTTGTTGTTTTGTTTTATTTCTAAATGGATAGCGTGGTATTGAGAGACAATACACAGTATTACATGTTCTTGAATTCACCAGTTTTCGTAAACGTATGGGTGTTGTTCTTCGAGAACCAAATGGACGTATTTTAGTTATGGTCAAAGGAGCTGTAAGTAGCTTAATGATTTTATTATGATGCATTTTTTTTTAATGTCCTTTGTTATCCTTCTTTAAATCTCTGACTGTGGCTTGTGCTATTGATAAAATTCATCAGTAGTATATTATATATACATAAAGAGATGTTCATCGGCATAAAAACATCAACGAGCGGGAAGATAGATTTCACGGCAGAGAAAGCAAATGATACAGTATTGCTTAGATACATTGGAGATGTGATCAACTCGTAAAAACATAACTAACCCTTAAAAACCAAACTATAGAAAATTAATCTGATGCTCGCTAGTGACTTGCTACAGGATGGAGTTTCCTGGAGTTCTAGTGAGAAGTCGTGACCAGTGAGGTTCAACCAGATGTCACGTGTGAGGATGGATGTCCCACCAACGACATTGGTTGGGGTCGCGCTAAATCACGAATTGGTAGAAGTTAGAATTCATGAGCCATTGAATCGGGTCCCAGTGGCTGAATGGTCTACGAACTTGCCTTGTAACCGGAAGGTCCTGGGTTCGAACCCTGGTAGTGGGTGCGTACTGCCAATGATTCCCAAACTAGGATGAAACAGCTGTCCAGTACTCCAGTGCTGGTTTTCAATGGTTCTCTAACTGATATCAATCCGTGATCAACTCGTAAGAAAAGAAAGAAGTCATTGAGACATGTTGTACACTATATTTCGTTACTGGTTATAATCGGAAGGTAAGTAAAATTAAATATTTTATATACGCACATCTTTGAATATCTCCGGTGAGTTTTACTCCTATGAGTCGACGGGATGGAATGATTGTTGTCTCAGTCAATAGTTCAAGGTCAACAGTTGCATAACCTCCTACTTCGTCCGTATTTTTGTTTAGAAGAAAGTACTTTAGTGAATGCCATTAGAATCCATTTCGGTTGGCGAATACGACTATAGTGTAACCATTGGTTTACCTTTGAACCAGACAACAAATGCAGTATATACAAAATATTTCAAATTTATTGCCTAACTATTATTTATGTAACATTTCTTCTAAAAATAAATCGTGATTTTATACCGAATTCCGTTCTCTTGTCACGGAATACTCTTCTTTTCATTTCCTTTTCAAACATTTTTAAATCTCTATAGGATACAGTTATCTTTGAACGCCTCGCCAGTACTAGTCAATACTCTCAGGCTACTATGGATCACTTAGAGAATTTCGCCAAAACGGGTAAAGTTTTTTTATTCTAAAACATTGTTGATAAATAATATTATTTATAATATTTCATAGTTGACTTTTGTACATTCTAAGCAATTTTGAAACTACTACTCAAAGGTTTTCAGTAACTCTGGTTGTCAGGATAACGATAACGAAAGTCTTGTATATCACTATTGTCATTTCAAAAGTTGTCTTACTCCAAATGACAGTAGGGATTATTTTGATTTAAAAGTTTAAACTTTTATAGGGATAAAATATTGGCTACTATATTTGACTTGTCAATATGGTGTAAAAAATTAACGTTCATGAATTGAGAAAAATCGATGAAATTCCATATCCCATCATCATGGTGTGCATTCAGTCAGTCTCGTTGTAAATCATTTTTCTTCAATGATTTTGTGTTCTTTCATTGTCACTTTAATTAATCAGTGACTCAGTGTCTGCTGAGTATTTTTATTGATTAAATACACTAATCGATGATTGAGCTTTGTTTCCTGATATGTGTTCGTCAGTTTTCTAGTCTAAATGATTACTACTGGTCTAATTGTGACTGTTGCCATGCTGGATTATAAATGATTAAGTTTCAGGGGAATTAAATCTGTTTGCTTTTTTTCAAAATTGATCACAGCAACAATATATATTCCAAGAGAGGAAATTTCCTCCTTGAATCAGTGTTAACTACCACATCTCTGTGGGAAATTGTATTGAGTGAAATTTCCAGTTGAAAGATGAGATGATTTTTAGAACGATAACTCATTCAGGCTTTTGATGAAATTCTTTGTTGTAATTGTCCATCGTATTTATCGTTTGCTTTATCCTACAATAGTGGTTACTTCGATATTATCACCAGAGTATTTCGGTCTCATTGTTTTCTTTTACTTTACGTCACAATTTTTTGTGTTCAGTATACACATAAATATTTCAGGTGGCACAGTGTGGTGTGTGCTACTGATAAGATTTATCAATAGTATATATATATATAAAGATGTTCATCGGCATAAAAACATCAACGAGCAGGGAGATAGATTTGATTGCAGGGGAAGCAAATGATACAGTGTTGAGGAGATACATGGGATACGTGAAAGGAACACAAAGAAACACAACATGAAGGAAGGCCAGAAATAGCACAACACGGAAGATCTGTGCAAATGGTGCATTGAAGATAAGGTGTACATAATTTGGCTATATAGAGATACCAAACTGCAAATAAACATTTCTTTATCAAGTCTTTCGTCTTCCACCCTTACAGCAGAAAAGTCGCAGACTCTTACTTATTCACAAATCTGTTTATCCTTTTTCCAAACATAGATAATTCTCAGTGCTTTTGAAACATGCTGTACAACATAGAAGCATTCAGTATTCTCTGTCATGAATAATTAATGTATTATATTCCCTATATATTGTTTGTACGGTGTACGCCTAGGAGATTCATGGAAGAATATTGAGTCATACCTAATACAGACATCTACCACTAACGTAGTAAAGCGTAAATTTTCCCAAGTTCGATAAAGGCGCATATATATGTGTATGTTGAGTTGTAGTTTACTACAAAGACTTCCTTCCTGGAATTACATAATCGATTCTATTGATTTTGATGATTATTTTAACACTTCATTTTATGCTTAATAATAAGGAAAACTCTTGATACTACACTTTAACCATTCATCATTATAAACTAAAGTCTAGACTAGACTGAATATAATGTAGTTGTTGTCTTGGTAGCTGTATTCGATGGAGAATTACTTACTTATTATCCGTATTTTCAAGTATTGGTTTTGTAGGGATTTTGTTTAATTGCATGGAGGATTTCATCATGAGCTGACATCAGTTAGAGAACCACTGGAAAACCTGGGAGTACTGGACAGCTGTTTCGTCCTAGTTTGGGACTCTTCAGCAGTACGCACCCACTGGGATTCGAACCCAGGACCTTCTGGTTACAAAGCGAGCTCGTAGACCATTGAGCCACTGGGACCCGATCCAATGCTCCCTGAATTCCAACTTCTGCCAATTCGCGACTTAGCGCGACCGTTTCGCAATGTCTTCTTCGATGAGTTGCTGCCTCATCTTCGACCTGCTCTACCCTACTGGTCACGGCTTCCCACTAGAACCCCATGCAGTTGAAGAGTCCAAAACTAGGACGAAACAGCTGTCTAGTACTCCCAGGTTTTCCAGTGGTTATCCGTATTTGTTAGCTACTAATGTAACTACAATATCGTTTCTATGTTATTCACTTTATGGTTGCACACACATTTATTGATTCATCTTCTGTAGTTGGCGTTAGTGTGACACCTGAGTTTCACGCCTACACTTATGTGCTAACTTAGCATAACATAATACTTCATAAATAACTTCATTTACACTTTGCAAAATTGAAATTCATCAAAGCTTAAAGTGAAGTGGGGGCGCATATGCATTGACTGACAGTGTTATAAAATGTTTACTGTCTGTCAGTTGTGAACCCTATGAATTTCTATAACGCCAACTATTGCACTGATAGACCTGTTGACAGAATTTTTAGCAGATTCATTCCTACGTAGTTCTTTAGATAAAGATATTTGATACAATGAAATGAATAATGCAAACTCAACATTCACGATTGCTCTAATCACTTGATTCAAATTAGTTATGGGGTGTCATGGTAGAGAATAGTTTTTGTAATAAATTATGTGGATTATTTTATTATTATTATAGGTCTACGAACGTTGTGCATTGCTTGGACTGAAGTTGATCCAACATTTTATGCTAAATGGGCAGAAAATTTTCATAAAGCCAGTACTGCACTTGTCGACCGTGAGGCAAAGTTAGAAACCGTGGCAAATGAAATTGAGCAGGTTAGTTTTTTAACTGGTGTTCATTATGTGAACATTTTGTTTAAACACAAACAGGAAAGACGTATAATGTGAAGAAATTTATCTTTTCAACGATTTTATTGTTAAACTGTAAAGTCACTTTCTTATTTTCGACTCACTTGTACTAAAGTGGCTTAGTCAATGTGCATAGAATGTTATAGGTAACTGTGATGAATGAAACTCAAGAATAGTTCTAAGAGGAAATGTTAACCATGTCATCAAGTGTTTCCAAAGTTTGTCAATAATAAAGGTAACAGCATAGTGAAATGAAATAAAATAACAAAAGAGACATCCGGGGGAATGTAAAGCACGGGTTTTCATACAATGCCTTCGAATGGGACTTAGCCTTCTTGTTGACCTATGGGTTTTACTTTAGATATTCATAGACAGTGGAAACGTAGAATAGAATTTTGAAACATCTAGATGTAGTCCAATGAATTAATTCAGAAAGTCGATCGATCGCCAAGTGCTGAATATTATGACTTCATGACATACTCATAAATTGATGTTAATTGGCCTATCTCCAATTTTGTCATCTACATCATGTAATGCTGAGAGATACATACACCTGTCTGAAGGATTTACTTTGCAACTTACAGTCTAATTATCTTTATAAATAAAATAGGATAAAAATATCTCAAAATAGCATTATTAAGGTTGAAGTAAGGATACTATACACTTTATGTTTATTTGCACTTAATTGACTGCACGTCATATAGTGCGCAACTGTGACTGATCAATTTGAGTTAAAGCTGCTGGCAAAATGGTATACTAGTTATTTTTCTTTTGTTATTGACTCATTAGAACTTGATAACGTCATAGAATGCACATATTTTATTTGTCTGAAGCTTCGTTTGCTGGTATATTTGACAATGCAGCTGCTTTCATTGTGTATATTTTTAAAAATTAAACATTCTTAAATCTCAACTTGTTGAAAATAAATACAATGTCACGTTGATATTTTTGTCGGCTTACGGTTATGCTTTGTGATGTTGAATTATATTTAGTGTTAGGTATTTGAAAATTTTGAAAAAAAAACTATATACTACTACTGACTGATTGAAGTGAGTAGTTGCATACCACTCATACTAAACAGTAGTCCTTGCTAGTGAAATCGAGGTTGTCTGAACACTGGACGGTTGTTTCGCTCGTTTTGAGCCTAGCTGGTTAGTGGTGTGCCCGGTTTAACTGAAAACCGTTCAAACCACCAGGCTTTTGACCAGCTACTTGGGTGAACCAGTCATACCATAAATCAAATTCACAATTTGCGAATTGAACTTTATGTTCAAAAAAACTCCTGCAGACTGAAGTCTACGAAGACTTTAATTTTTCTTTACTGGGTTCTTCACAATTTTTCAGCGTTATTATGAACAACATTGTGAGCTATGTAATCTTTGAGAGTTTTAACGATGTTGTGTTACACTATGTGTTCACTTCTTCCATTACGCCTATTATGAAAAGATTTTTCTATAGACAGGCAGTTAACGCATTTGAAATTTGATGGAAACAAAAAAAATAATGAATAGTTATTCCAGTGGGATTCATTAAAAGTATACTTGAGTGTTAAAATGCAGTTGTGTCGCCTCCAACTTCGTGTACGCGATAATTTTCGCAGATGAGTCTCTTACATTATTTTATTATTTGTTAACAATCATCATCACTTTTGGCACTTGAATACAATCTACTCAATTTTATGGTTATTTTTTGTCGCCTCGTTCGTGTATGTATCTTCTTCTTTTCATCGGATATTGCGTGCGTGAAACAGTTGTCTCATGAATTCTGCCTCACTATATGTATCCATAATTTGATATTTTATGCTTTCCATAGATTTATATATATATAATTTTGTTTGCTTCCAGAATCTCAAACTTCTTGGTGCAACTGCCATTGAGGATAAATTACAAATAGGCGTTCCACAGACAATCTCTAATTTAATTCGAGCGGGTATTTCTGTTTGGGTTCTTACAGGAGATAAACAAGAAACAGCTATTAACATTGGTAAGTATGATTTTTTTTATTCCTTTACGTTCCCAGTGGAACATAGGGCTTCAAGCTAGAGGCTTGAAGTTTCGGTAGCAGTGGTGTTTTTATTTTTACGGGACGGGGTTGCTAGCCTCATGCTCAACCTTCCCTCTTTTAACCAGTCTTATTACTGGCTTAGCGAGGTAAAGGAGTGTGTCAGCCGGGGATCGAACCCGTACCGCATGCATAGTTGGCGTTCGTCCTACCACTTTGCCACTGACGCACAGTATGATTAACTATTTCCAGTGGTATTTATTTCGTTTAAATATTGAGAAATCATAAGACTGATAATGTAAAAACACCAAGAAATCCTCAACACAGTGTTGAAATAATAATATAAAGGAAAGAGATGATACTAATTTGGAAATAGAAGACTAAAATAGGTATACATAATTATCGAGTGGACTGATCGATGAACTTTCTACAACTCTGCATCATTTCTCTGTACCTGCAATTTGAAAAAAAAATTGGGGAACAGTCTTAGTGGTACCAGATAAAACACATTTTTTGTGGTAAAATTAACTTATTAAAAAGTAGTAAACCTTTCAGAATCTTGAAGATGATAGGAAGTTAATGCATCTCTGCGTCATTGAGAATAATTATGAACTACTTTACTTTGTATCACAAGGACCCTAGTCAGCTAACCTTAACCCCCCCCCACTCCCTACGTGGCTCAAACCAGAACTAAATGATTCCGCAGATTGGTCCTATGTTTTGTTTATTTTTAGTGGAGGAAGGCAAGGTCTAGGCATGCGTTACGTCTTTACTAGCTCCATTATCTCATCTATCGATGTTTTTCATTGCCCAAAGTTCTCTGCTAAGCTTATTGTTAGTGACAGTATAACTCCACCTAATGCGAGGAACAGAACAAAGGCACCTATGGTTAGAGAACCTCTTATCTTTCTATATCTGCTTCCAGTAGTCATTTTCCACTGGTATAAATTAGGACAGAGTGGACTGCTGTGCAACAAACACATTGCCCTTCATTTCATTTAGTTCGTTACTATATGTTTCTTTCGATAGCTGAAAAACAGGAAGATTGTAATCTAATTTCCGTAGAGATGTATTTAATAACGTCTGGAGTCATATGGTCGCATGATATTTTAGAGTCTACGAAGTAAGTCATGATGCAGAGATTGACGCTCGTTCGGTGAAGCTGTTTTTCACTGCTCGATGGTATGACTACTCTCCGCGTAAGCAAACAATGAACAGTATAGAAGTCACTAGGATGACGTTTGTAACACATGTCCAAACCATTTCCCCCCCCCCCCCGCCTATATCTCCTCTTTTGTATGATTTGATTTGTATTTGTTAACCAGGTTATTCGTGTCAACTACTGACATCATCTATAACCTTACTGACTATGAATACAAAGTCACTGGATCAGACACGTGAACAGCTAGTTAATTTAATTGAAGATTTTGGTGATCGAATTCGAATGGAAAATGATTTTGCTTTGGTAGTTGATGGTCAAGTAAGTATACTTACTTTTCACTGTTACTATTGAGTTATCCAAGATAGATTGCACAGTAAGATAATTATGTCTGTTTTTAAACATGTGAAGCATTGAAAACATTTAGGTCCACCGGTTTGTCCGCTATCTCAGCACATCTTTTTGTTTCTGATTTTCAAAATGCAAATGAATCAGCGTCTTCTGGTGGTGTGAATATATACAATTCCAAGACTTATGAGTAGTTGTCGTTTCATCGAAAATTATTGATGAATTTTCTGTAATAATTTATACTACTGTAGTTAGACTTTGATAATTTCACTCTCGTCTATTAGGCAATTGTATTTCTTGCTACGACTAAGTTTTCTTACAGATTTATTATCTACATTAACTCAGCTAAATTGTACTTTATTTGAATCCAGTGAGGGAGGTTTTATTACTGACTGAGGCCAATTTATCTGCCTCTGTATGTTAAGAATTACTAAGATCTCATGTACGACTAAGTAAATATAAGTGAAATCAAGGAGATGTTTTAATGTAATGTAGGAGTTTATATACTACTTTTATAATTCTCCCTTTAAAAAATAATATTATCTTCCTGCAATGTTACACACTTCTGTTGGTAGGGATGAAGAAGAAATTTCAATGTAGAGAAAAAAAGCCCTATTACAAATCAAATTTGTTGTTCACAATGCAATTTCACTTAAGTATTAGTTTGTAGGGATTTGATTGATTGGTTACAGGATTTCATCATGAGCTGACATCGATTAAAGGACCATTGGAAACCTGGGAGTACTGGACAGCTGTTTCGTCATAGTTTGGGACTCTTCGGCAGTACGCACCCAGTGGCCCGTGAATTCCAATTTCATGGGCTGTTGGATTGGGTCCTAGTGGTTTAATGGTCTACGAGCTCGCCTTGTAACCAGAAGGTCCTGGGTTCGAACCCTGGTGGGTTGGTACTGTGAAGAGTCCCAAACTAAGGCGAAGTGTCTATCCAGTACTTCCAGTTGGTTTTTCAATGGTGCTCTAACCAATGTCAGCTGATGATGAAATCCTGTAACCAATTTCACTTAGTACATCACATTTCATCAGATTCAGTGTAAATACAATTCAGTAATATAAAGTATTTTTGTGTAACAAGGTAGTAGTTATTCGTATTAGTTGTGTTAAGAGTAATTATTATTGGATGCCTAGGTGAACTGATTTCATAGAAAAATTGTGTAGTTTTTAAGCTAGCGTCAACGTCATAGGATATTCACGTTGCTTCCTTAAACTAATGAACATTAATCTTCACGTATTTTGTAAAATATTTCATACGTAAATAAATCTCTGTATACAGACACATGTTCACATGTATACACTTGGCTAGAATTCAGTTACTCGAAGCGAATTTTTAATGTACAGAGGTAAAAGACACGCTTATTTGATGTGGGCTGGTGTTGTTTCCTGGTTGCCTAGGTTGAAATAGAGGTATGTGGGTGGGCTGGATTGGAAATGGATACCTGTTGATCAACATTTTTTTTTAAAATAGCACAATATATTTTTGTTTAATTTTCGTATTGACAAAAAAACAACAACTAAGCTTTGAACAAAACTGAAAATTATGCAAATCTACTCTCCCTCTCTCTCTTCATTATTGAATGACGTTTATAGTTAAAAATTGTATCGTTTGCATAGTGAATATATGGATTCTTTTAATTGTTTTGTTGTTGAATTTTTGTCTCTTAGCCCACTCTTCTTTTTGTTTTGAAGCGTTTAAATTTCAACTCTGACTTTTGTTTTCTCATATACTATCTTTTCATCTTCAAACACATAAACATAAACATTTATGGAAAAACAAAATTTCTGCATATGCATTTATTATGATTTTTGAAGAGAAATATAATATCGTAAAATATTTGCATGTTGTAACCAGAAATGCTTTCATTATACATGAGTGGTAAAGATTTGGGGGAAACTATTGAATAATGTTTTTGCGCAACGCATTTCGGACATTCTGTGACCACACACGTACTTGTCATACACATTTATGTAGGAGGCATGAGTCATTACATTACAGGTGAGATTATCTACAGGTCAAGGTCATAAATAATGGGTAGGGAGATGACACAAAGGTGTGGGTAAGAAAGGAAGAAAAGGGTTAAAAATATTATGAAGTAAATTGAACCTTAGTTCTAAATTGGATTAACAAGGCAGGTGTAAAGTATTGACATATAACTTTTGGACAAATAAGACAGGCTTAAGTCTTTTTATGGCTAAGGCTTCAACGAATTTAAGTATGTGACCCAACGTTGTTTTATATATGGGTTTAAAGGCATTATTGAAATCAACCTTATGACCCGTCTCTATAATGTGCTTCGCTATGGATGATTGACATCTATTTCCGGGATCAATTGCATCCGGCGGCTTTATTTGTTGTTGCAGCCACTCTGGAATATGTTCTGTAGCCCTAACCTGCAGAGACCGATGGTTCCTCCCTATGCCGTCTTGCCTTTGATATAAATGTGTAGGCCAAGTACGTGTGTTATCAGAATGTTCGAAATGTGTTGCCCAAATACATTACACGTTTCAGATAAACTACGTCTTCTTATTGCCTTGTCGAAATTCATAAAGGGAACTCTTGAATATATTTTATAAAGTAAGCTGTATACTGTCGTATTCATTAATCAAGAAATTGTGATTACTCTCGTAAATGTTTAAATATGCGAAAACAGGTTATAATGATCAGTTTTTCAATCAATTTGTGTACCTAATATGTAAAAGATGTCAAGTTCTGTCAAAATGGCCCACGACACTAAGCTATGAACAGAACAAAAGGCTGCTTCTCAGGCTACGCCTAATATAAAAGTGTACGTTGCTTAATTTAGGTTTTCATGATGTTTGAAATTGGCCCAAGTTTATAATTTGTTATACGAGTCATAATCGAGTAGGCATCACAGCAAGTATTTTCTTTTTTGCATTATCTTCAGAAGTCCAAAAAATGAATTGGCTTCCATTTAACTTTCTGACATACTCTCATAGTTCTGCCCTCTTTCTTCATCTGAATATTCATTGAAATTAGTATTATTCCTTAAATGAATCTGTCTCCTTCAACTGACTCTCAGTTAACCTTTTAGTTCAAGGTCACTTGAACCATTCGTTTACTCATGTCCTCTCTTTTCTGCCAAGTTTTCTAATATGTTACAACTGGCCTTAACTTTGGAATGTGTATATTTTATTTTATCAAATATGTAGTTAAGCAACAGGAATACTTGTCTTTTGAGATATGTTTCTACTGATTATCTCAAAATTATGCTTTGTAGAGAGAAATACTCTACAATGTTCTATCACATTATCTTGATTATAAGAATTTCCTAAACCGTAATTTAATTTTCCATAAAAACACAAACCCTGCTTTGCATTTATTTTTGCTGTTTTGCGCGAAATTTCTTTCTGACGTTTGGAAAGATTATTCCTACTTGTAAGCAGTATAAACACAGTTCAGATGTGACGATGTTAGCTAGTGAAGAAACGTTAAAAAAGAGGAAGCACTAGGCTGGATCAATCAATTGACTGTGAGGAACGACAAATAGGGCATACGCTGGACAAAAGGGCTCTAAAAGACCTGGACTTGACGGATTAATTCTGTCTAATATCACACAAACTCAAATATATATAAACAAAAACCGGTAAATTGGCAGCGAAGACTGGACTTCATCTGAACATAGAGGTGATAAAGATATCTAACCTATGACTGACTGGTTTCAACATAAAACTTTGCACCGATGTTCAGCAGTTCGAGCTGCCACACTTCACTTGGCACACAAAGCAATAGAAGAGAACAAAGAAAGACTCAAAAGAGAGATAATAAACAGAGATATAGGGCAAAAAGAATAGTAATATGGGAGAACAATATAGTTTTATTGGATATTATAAGTCACGAGGAGTGAATGCATCTGCGACATTGAGAACGATTGTTGGATAGATATCTGCAGATATCCGACCAACAGTAACAAGCCCCAATCACTATCGATGAAAGAAATATATAGGAAGGTATCTGTTTTAGTTATCTAGATAATATCGTTTCAACTACAGGTGGAATGGTTGAGGAGGATATCAGGAGCAGGACGGGAAGAGCAAGGCAGACATTCATCAATCTCAAATCAGAGTGGGAATCTGCTGCACTCATCGTGAGGAAAAAGATCCTGGTTTTCAACACTAATGTCAAATCAGTGTTTGGTGCATCACCAAAAGCCTTTTCAGCAGGTCACAGACTTTCATTAACAACTGCCTTCACTCTGTACTGAAGGTCAGATGGTTAGACAGCATAAGCAACAAGGAAATCTGGCAATTGGTGAACTAGCCAAGATATTAGTGCCCAGCAGATATGCAGAAGGAAACGAAGATGGATTGGACATATGCGGTGGATACCGTTGGCTGACACCACACACCAGGCACTTAATCGCAACCCGAGTGGGAAGCGACAAGTTGGGCGTCCGAAGGTGGAGTGAAGAAGAGGAGAACCTATAGGCAATCGTGGAGCCAGCTAAAAAACGACTGCAGAAGAGAGTGAAATGGGGATGTGCTGTTGAAGCCCTATGTTCCTATCGGAACCCAAGAGAATAATAACAGTATAACTATTTTATTTTTACCTAGATCGCTTAGACTTTTGGGATGTGGTTCATTGACTTAAGTGTTTATTTTTATAGCTACACGTTACACATCAATTTTGGCCAAGTATATGTAGAGTTGTTCTTGGTTCTGAGATAGAATTATTTTATTCACTGTTATTCCATACAATGATCACTGTTTTTTTATCAGTAATAGTTATCATATTTAAGAAAAAGAAACATCAATTTCTATTTTTTTATCGTTTACTTGTCTATTTTTCGTTCAAGACATTAGAGTATGCACTACTGTGTGAATGCAGAGATCAGTTTCTCGATGTGGCATTGTCGTGTAAATCAGTGATCTGTTGCAGGTATGTGATTTTGTTTGACGCGTCTAAATTATTTATTTAATATGTTATGTCTATCAAAAATTGATTCAGTATACTTTTGTGATCACAGTTACTCATTATATAAACTTCTTCATATATGATGTTATCACTATAAAAATAATAACAATAATTGAATTAATGTAAACACAAGTATTTAAGCCTTATTATTCATAATTATTGAATTCAGTAATCAAAAACCCCATATGTCTAGATAGGTATGTTAGCTATCTTAGGTATCTACGTATGCAATGTCTCTTAATCAGTCGAAGCTATCTCAGTTAGTCTTAACAACAAATCAACACAAAGCACATAAGTGATCAGATAACATTTAACCTTCATTAGTCAAGTGGTAGAGTAACTTGTCCATTTGTGTGCCTACATTCTAATTTGCGTATCTTAACATATTCTGGGTTTGGCTATCATTTGAATTGTTAGACTGCTTGTCCAATATACGCATATGTCCATATATATATATATATATATATATATATATATATTTAATATATATATATATATATATATATATATTAGTATTTTAAATGTAAAGAAATGAATATTTACATGGCACATTTTTAAGTCATAAACACCATACTTGGACATTTCCACTTCCAAAAGAGAATGTCATTGAATTGGAGGATTTTTCGTACTAGTGATTGCCAAATGGACCAGCCTGTTCACCACCCACTGTTTACATCCGACACTAGTAATTCTGTTAATGCTGTTAATTCTCTGAATGATTTAATTAGCATAATTATTATTCTTTAGGAGTTTGGTTAATTAGCACGCGAAGGAATCGCAAATATTACTCAACTCGGTGGTTTATCAGAGAGATGTTTGTCGAAGATCTGTTGCTGTTACTGACTGACACTATTTGAAGGGCTATTGTAAAAAATATGCGGCAATGAATGTCTGTTATATTGCGTATTGGCATTTGTGTGATAAAGCTTCGGGTTGCTTCACTATTGGCAGTCGGGTGATTTCATATTCAAGCAGATAAAATGACCATGGTATATTCTGTTCAGATGACTACATATTTTAAATAGGCAATACCTAATTATCATAAACATTTTGAAATAGATTGATCGTAGAAAAAATTATTATGCCTAAACCTATTTAGGTATAACAGAAGTGTACTTGAAGGCGTATATCGTCATTTGTGATTGTCGAAGTTCTGCCGTAAAACGGATTAGTTACTTATAGACAATAACAGATTGAGCGAAGAAATATATTCCTTTCCAACTAGTTCCTCATCATCGGCTGGCTCTACACTAATATATAGTTTCTTACATCAAAATTTTATCAATGAAGAGGAAATATATCTCATGGACGTCTTCCAAAAGAGTGGATATCCACGGAATTTCGTCAACAGACATCTACCCCCAAGCCAACCTACCAAATCAAAGGCCTCCAAGGAAAGCACAAAGAAAATTGTCCTACCATATATAAATGACATTTCAGAAATCACTGCAAGACTCTTCAAACCTTTAGGAATTGATGTCGCACACAAACCAACAAAATCACTTCACTCAGTTCTGTGTCAACCAAAAGACTCAACAACGAAAGAAGATAAAACCAACATCATCTACAAAATAAGTTGCAACGACTGCGAAAAAAACATACATTGGCCAAAGTGGACGTCCCCTTCGTCTTCGTATCCATGTATCCATGATCATAAGCTAGCCGTCAAAAGACATGACATCCACTCCCTCATATCGCTGCGTACAGACAACCACGGACATCGATTTGACTGGGACAACGTTCAAATATTAGACAGAGGAAACACCAAGAATGCTAGAGAATTTTTAGAAGCCTGGTATTCCAGTGAATCGTCAATCAATAGACACATTGACATAGACAAAATTTACCAATCGATAAGAAGGAAATCTCAATACAAAGGGTGAATCTTCAGGTCAAGGAAACAATCAGTAGCAATACAAGTAGCCTAGAGGGTATGAAAACACACAAAACAAGCAATCACGTTCAAGGTGACCAGGAGAGATGACTAATAAACTCGTGGAGAAATCTAAAAGCTCACTTCACCGAATTGAAGTATGTGCTGAAGATGTTGCCTAGTAGGGCAATGAAAGCTTCGCAAATAAACCAGCCAGCTCAGAGAACACAACTACATCAAAATGAAGTGGTTATTTTACTTAATCAGTTTTATGTTTAGAGGGGGGGGGGTAATTAAGAGGTTAAAAGTCATCAAAACAAATAACTAATAGATGTTAGTAACAAAATTTCTATGTTTTGAAGGATGGGTGAAAATTTATTACGGAATTTAAGATAAGTTGATTCTTAGGCGTTAGCAACAAGTTATTACACAATCAAGAAATTTGTAAAATAATGATGAGTAAGAAGAATAGGATGATTCAGAGGAATTGCGTAAAATACAAACAAGTTAATGGGATTAGCTAGAATTGTAGAAAAAAATAACAAAGTCAAAAGATAGTTACGAGAAGGAGAAGGGGAAGAAATCGTTTTTAAACACTGAATACATATTATGTAGTTGGCCATGGCAAAGAAAGGCGCGCTGTCAAATTTATAGACAAATTTACAAATTATAGACAATAATATCAAATTTCATCTTTATATAAATTTTATTTAGCTCTATTATACCAAATGTTTGAAATACTGAATTTACTTTATTTCATTCGATAAATGCCTAATCTATCTTTTTTTTAACATGTGAGCACTTCACACAATCCATATACCACTTTACTCTCATTTAATTCAGGTTATTTTAATTACGATTTCAAGCCATGAATGACTAATTCGTTCTTAGCTATATATCTAAAAAAGTTGGCGATGTATATGTATGTCTTTCAGTAATCTTTTTATGTTAAAATGCTCACTGAAATTAGCAGAAGTGACACGTACATGCATACAGAGGTGTACATCACATTAAAGTTCACAGACAAATGATTCATAATCATAAACATGCTTTTAGTAAACAGGAATATGTTTTAGTTCAGTTTTCTTTAGCAGTAAGTACACTGTTAACAAAGCCAAACGTACAGTACAGAGAACAATCCAATATAAACAAGTACTAATTCTCTACATATTGTAAACAGTTATTATTCTCTAATATTTCTTCGTTGTATCCAACCATCTAACTACCTTTGATTTTTGCCTTACTTTTCATATAAGCGTAAAACTTTGGCACTATTGTAGAGTATTATTCCCTGTTGTGTTATGTTTATTAATTCCCAAATAACCATATCTTTGTGATCAAAATATCACCTAGCAGGATTTCATCATTGGTTAGAGAGCCATTGGTAAACCTGGAAGTACTGGACAGTTGTTTCGTCCTAGTTTGGGAGTCTTCAGCAGTACGCACTCACCGGGGCTCGAACCCAGGACCTTATGGTTACAAGGCGAGCTCGAAAACCATTAAGCCACTGGGACCCGATCCAATGGTCCATGAATTCTAATTTCTGCCCATTCACGAGAGTCCCAAACTAGGACGAAACAGCTGTATAGTACTCCCAGGTTTTCCAATGGTTCTCTAACCAATGTCAACTCATGATGAAATCCTATAACCAATCAAATTCCTACAAACCAACACTTAAATATCATCTAGCAGTTGAGTAGTCAACCAGCTCGCTACATAGCCTGAAGGTGTAGGGTTCAACCATCGATGTAGTTGTACGCGCTCAACGCTTGAAGATTTCAAAAATGAGGTGGATCACAGTTATTCTGTGCTCTCTGGTTTTCGATAATTCCCCAACTATATGTTGGCTTTTGATGAAGTCTGCATTGTGAAAATCAGCTGATTAATTAATTAATTAATTAATTAGATTACATAGGTGATAAATGACAGTAGTCCTAACTTTCATCTTTACATTGCACACTGCACATAGTTACACGTGATTTTGACTGATTACTTTGCATTCTTTCAGAGTTAGTCCTTGGCAGAAAGCTCAACTAGTAAAATTAGTCAGAGAATCTATAAAAGATGCAGTCACATTGGCCATAGGAGATGGAGCGAATGATGTTGGTATGATACAAGTAAGTTTGTACTATATAGTTTGTTATTTGTCTGAATTGTTGACACTTAGGGGAATGCAAGGCATTCAATTGTATCTATTTTTTCGATGTGTGGAATACATAACAATAACTCCTACGCTTTGGTTTTCAGTCGTTCTATGCCTGTTGCTGTATTCTTATGAAATATATTCTCTAATTAATCGATTTGTCTTTCAGGTCAATGAAACCAGCTAGTTATTTAATAGAATCGAATATTTCTCGATAATGAGATTTTTTCCAACAAAATAATATACATATTTATTTGTGTTCCGACTGAAAATAAAACACAATGTTTATTTCGTTACATACCGCCAGAGTTTTAAAAAAGTGATACAGTAACCTTGTGTTATTTACCAAGTAATCATGTTTGCTAAACTTGTTTTCATGCTTCATTGGATAATCCTATTATAGTTGAAACGAGATGTTACTATTTTGAGTCTCAATGAGAAAATATACTTTAACTACCATACAGGAATATGCAAATGATTTTTTATGGTGGATAATGAAATGCACGTTCTGAAGGCGACTATTAGACTCTACGGAGATATTTGTACCAAGAATGACAGATCTGTTCGGCTGAATTAATCGGACAGTGGGAAACGAGAAGACAGGGATATCCTGGACCGACGTGAAGAATCTAGAAGACCTGGATTTCGCAGATGGTTTATGTTTGATGGCACACAAAATCTAAGACTTACAAGCGAAAACCGATAAACTGGTCAAAGAAGCAGCAAAGACAGGACTCCAGGTAAACATAGACAAAACAGAGGTTATGAAAATAACCAACCAACAACAACAGCAGCAACATCAACCACCAATCACCATCAACGGGAGGGATTTGAAAGAAGTTACTTCATTCACTTATCTAGGGAGCATTGTCTCAACCACAGGAGGAACGGACGAGGATGTCAAATCGAGAATCAGGAAGGCGAGAAACACATTCATCAACCTGAAACCAATCTGGAAATCTTCGTCACTCAGCCTGTATCAACAACAAAATTCGGATTTTCAATACAAACGTCAAGTCAGTCAGTTCTTCTATACGGATGAGAAACTTGGCAGGTCACAAAGAATATTTCCAACAGGTTGCAGACCTTTATCAACAACTGTCTTCGCTCTATACTGAAGATCAGATGGCCGGAAAGAATCACCAACTAGAAACTATGGGGACAAACGAAACAAGAACCAATCGCTCAACAAATATGCAGGAGAAAGTGGAGATGGATTGGACACTCGCTGAGGAGGCCGTTGGGTGACATCGCGCGTCAGGCCAACGCTCGAGTGGAACCCGAAAGGGAAGCGGCGAGTGGGACGTCAGTGCAAGGGTGACATGGAGGAGATCGTGTGAAGAGGAGTTAAAACAGTATGGACTAACATGGATGCAGGTGGAAAGTACAGAAGAAGACAGAAACAAGTGGAGGCGTGCAGTTGAAGCGTTATGTTCCACTAGGAACCCAAGGGAACAGTAATTATTGGACAGTTTAGAATTTAAAAATTTGACGTGTAATAACACACCAGTGCATTTGTTCAACTCTTCATACTTCATAAAAGCACCAATGGTAGGGAAACTGCTATAAACAGGCATGTATAGGAGAAAGAATAACAACATAAGTAATAACGAAGATTTTCAGAATCTGGAAGATTACAAGTACTTAAAACATCTGAGCCATTGAAAACGATTTCTAGCCATGTCATCAGTAATCTTCAACCACCACTGGTTCTTGGTATCTCGAAAATCCCAGCTTAGCAGTATACACTTATCTAAGTAGCTCAAACTGACAGCCAGAAACTTCATAGACTGGTGTTGTGTTTTGTCTGACCACTTGCAACACTTTTCTAATCTCATCACCTACCAGCTAATTTTACTGGTTGAGGAAGGCGATAACTCAGCATATTTCATAATCATTTCAATCGATGTAGTTGCACAACCTGATCGACTGACCCTTCTCTTAACTCTATACCTAACCTCATTATTACTGATAATATAATACCGCCTAGTACGAGAAATTGAACACAGATATCTGTAGTTAAAAATAAATAATTAACGTCTTCACACTTTCTACTCTCATTAGGCATCTTGCATGAAAGGCAGGGCCAAGTGTTTCACAGTCCACACGTCCGTTGATGAGTAGTCGGATTAGCGCCTTCGTCAAAGACGATTCGATTTACCAAACATCAACCTAGTCTTTTGCATCTATTCTAAGATTTCGTCAGCAGTCAGTCCATCAAGACTGATGTACATCCCTGAATAAGTGAAATAGCATAAGGATAAGCTCTGCTATTGTGCATAATGCTCCTCAATTTTTCCATTATGGGTAAATTTTATTTTGATAGAGTCTCACAGTGTTATACAGTAATATTTACAGTACAGTAATATTTATTCTTATATCAATGACTCCTCGATTTTTATATATACGAGTCGGATAAATTTTGAATTTCGCATATTTTGCTTGTAAAATTAAAATTCTGTCAAATCAAAGCTATTTACTCATAAATTTTTAATCTCCAAAGCTATTATATTCCGTTCTGAGTTTCTTTTAACCAACCTTCTCTCATGTTTTTTTCTTCTTTGTTATACAATAGGCAGCTCATGTTGGTGTTGGCATCAGTGGTATGGAAGGCAGACAAGCAGCTTGTGCGTCAGATTATGCAATTGCTCAGTTTCGTTTCTTGAATAAACTATTATTAGTACATGGTGCATGGAATTACAATCGATTAACCAAACTTATCCAGTATTCTTTTTATAAAAATATTTGTCTTTATTTAATACAATTTTGGTTTGCTCTACTCAGTGGATTTTCTGGTCAAATTATATTTGAACGTTGGAGTATTGGTTTATACAATGTGGTAAGTTTTTTTTATATGTTGGATATATTTAATTATACTTTAGAAGTGTGTTCATGCATTCAGTTCAATAATGTAACTATACACATGTTTGGGAGGAAATTGATTTCTTAAGTAATTACACGTTTCTTATCAGGAAAAGAATAAAATGGAATAACGAGTTTTTTAGTTTATTTGATGATATCCGGCTATCGACCTAAGGGTGTGTGTACTGCTCAGCACTCCGCTCCGTCCTCCTTTATGGCTGTGAGACCTGGCCATTGAGAGTGGAACACATCAAAAGGTTAGCTGTCTTTGATCATAGGTGCTTGCGTTCTATCTCCCGTGTTAAGTGGTGGTATAATAGGGTGAGCAATATTGAGGTGAGGCGTCGGTCGAGTGCTAAATAAGGAGGAGAAATCAATCGACGAGGCTGCGAAGTTCCATTGACCGAGATGGTTAGGACATGTGTTACGCATGCCCAGCCATCACCTTTCTCAACTGACGGGCAATGTTAGCTGACGTAGGATGGGTCAGGTTGGAAAAGAGGCAGTGGTGGTCAAACCAAAACATGGCCTCATCAGTCAATGAGATCCACAACATTTAGTTTAAGCCAGCCACTCACATAGGAAAGTGTAGACTGGCTTCCTTGTTGGGGTCCTCGGTATGGCAAACACCAATGACGGCTGGGGACGATTGGTGATATGGCTGAAAGTGATCGTTCTCATTGACTAGTGAAGATGCATCCACTCCTTTTGAGTTATAATACCCAATGAAACTATATTGTTCTTCGTTACTACTATTTCTTTGTCTATATTATACATTTCTTCTCTTGCTTCATGTGCTACTTGGGGGAGTGTGGCGACTGGAACTGCTGCACATCGGTGCAAAGTTCTATGTTGAAACCAATCAGTCAGTTTATTTGCCTGTTTAGCTTAAAGTCTTTAACTTTCTATTTCTCTTATAAAAGTGATAACAGTGCAGATGAATATTTCCTCTAACCAATACTCCTTTTTCAATGTTATCACGAATATAGTCAAATTCAGCATGAGTATCGGTGTGTAATATGTCTTTTGGTCATCTCAATTATTCCAGTTGGTGTTGATCTCACCAGGAGGATAATTCTATCTAATTAAAGTTTCTTCCAATGCATCAGTACAAGCTGGTACTTTCTTTTTATCGAAATAAAGCACCAATAGTACAATATTCAACTCGTAGTTTGTGTTTTGTCTTGCAGTAGTGCAGAGGGGAAATCACTTCAAAACCTGTGGGATTCACTGACAGGAATTTTACTAACAGTTTAAAATGAACTTGGAAATGTAGTAGTCTTATTGATAGTATAATTATAAAGATATGCAAGTATAGTTTAAATTAATGAAAATGCATAATTTTTGTAAATTTGTGACCTTGTTATTTTAAATATATAACGAGAGCAAGCATTTAGTAGAGTGTGAAACAGTAAATGTATAAAATATCTCAGGATAATTTTATCAGTGTAGTACACACAATATAGATATATCAAGTTTCTGATTATAAATTGATGCGGCTTTTTGTATATACATTCTTCACCGAGAGATCGTTACCAATCTACTCAAACATTTTTTTCGTTAAATCAATTAGCAAATTTTTTTCTCTCTCAAAGTTTTTATATGTTTACGTCTTCGGTTATTAAGGTCATTGTGATCATAAAATATATATCCAGGGGAATAACTAATTTGTAATAAAGTTCCTAGCCAGCAAAACTTTTTACTTTCAGGATTTAGTTATGAACTGACATTGGCTAGAGGACCACTGGAAAACCAACTGGGAGTACTGAATGCAGCTGTTTCGTCAGCCTAGTTTGGGACTCTTCATCTGTACTCACCCCTGAGGTTCGAACCCAGGACCTTTTGGTTACAAGGTGAGCTCGTAGACCATTAAGCCACTGGGAACCGATTCGATGGTCTATGAATTCCAACTTTTGTCAATTCATGACTTGGCGCGACCACTAGCCAATGTCATCCGTGGCGAGTATTTGTCCTCACACCCGACCCGCTGTACCCTCACTACTCACGACTTCCCACCAAAACCCAGGTAACTCTACCTACCTGAATAGGGCCAGTCGCTAGTGAGCATCAGATTGATATTCAAGTGTTGGTTTTCAGGGATTTGATTGGTTTCAGGATTTCATAAACTTCTTACAACTACTTTTTAAAAAGAAAGTAATTATTGTTGTTTTCTTAAACAGTCATGTGAAATAATCCTGACTTGTTAGAGGCTAGTAGCGGAACAATTTTGTGCATTCGAATGTATTATTCTCTTCTGTCTCTCAAAATGTACGCTCAGGTTACTCGAATAAGTTTCACTTGATGAATAGATGCATGAAATGAGCCATTTATTTTGCAACCTGTCCTGTTATACACGTGATATGCTAGATCGATAGAGTCCATGAAAATGGTAAAGATTTTAGTGCACTGATTGAGTTACTTGACTTATTGAGGTATAACAATTGTGCTTTTCTTATATGTATTTGTCTCTATTGTCTCCCCTGACTTGATTTATCACGTATCATCTTAGATATCTCCTTTTAATCACTGGCTCATGTGTTCGAAAGCCATCTTGTATTTTCCCAGTATAGGTGACATACAGGGAATACGCGCGATAAATTTTCAGTAATTATCTGTTACACACATCTTTGTACTTGGTTGTTGAATGAATATTTTATGTTCTTCCATCTACCTTCATTGATATATTTTTCTCTCTTTATTACTTAGATCTTTACTGCAGCCCCTCCAATGGCTCTGGGATTATTCGATAGAAGTTGTAGTGTTAGTAATTGTTTAAAATATCCAGAATTGTACAGAGATACACAAGCATCTGCTTCATTCAATCGAAAAGTAAGCTGGAGTTATAACCTGTTGTGTTATTTAACCCCGACAGTTTGTCGAAATGTTCGCGCATATATATATATATATATATATATTGTTAAGTTTACGTGCACACATGTGTTGTCTTCTTTTCTTCATGAATTCTCACTTTTAAACACATTGTTTGTGATGATATGAAACAATTACAAATTGCTTTTTTGGCATCAAGTGAATATTTTATTCAAATAATTTTAGTAACATTTAAGTTGATTGATGTTTCGCGGTAATATGAATAAACGAATTAGATTTTTCTTTTTACCAATCTCGTTAACTTGAAAATATATTAAAGATATAGGTACAGTGAAACCTTAAATACCTCCGAGCATTCCTCATGATTTCCAAGGATTTATTATTGTCTGCATTTTACTGCTTAAACACTTCTAGTGTGTTTATCTGACTGATTCAGCTAACCTACTTTAGCATTAAAATCACCTACAATGAAATAAAGGAGCTTCGATAAACAAAGCAAGTTGTGTTTCCTTGACGGTTAGAAAGCCTTATCAGCTGGCCCGGAATTCAGAGTCATTTACACCTAGGGATATTTATATTGAAGACATTATCAAGTGTCTATATTCTAAAGGTAGTTTCTATTATGATGTAGCTATATCTTTTTTGATTGGTTGGGTGATTTCATCATGAGCTGACTTCAGTTAGAGAACCATTGGAAAACCAACTGGAAGTACTGGACAGCTGTTTTGTCAGCCTAGTTTGGGACTTTTCATCAGTACGCACCCAGTGAGGTTTGAATCCAGGACCTTCTGGCTACAAGGTGAGTTCGTAGACCATTCAGCCACTGGAACCTGACCCAATGGCCCGTGAATTCTAACTTCTGCTTTTCGTGAAGGCTCATTTTCTAGTTTTATGTATATGGTTGTTTCATATTCTCACAATCTTACCGTCATAACCACGAATTACCTTTCTCTTGATGTCAAATATCATATTTCTTTATTATTCGGGGTTGTGTAATGCCTTAATTTGTGTTTACCATTGAAGAATGAGGAAATGGAGGAATTAAATTCTTCTAGTTAATTCTCTGTTCCATGTCATATTGCTTCAGCTGTAGTACAGCACACGTGAGACACTTCTTTGTATAAAGGAGGTCGGGTTTGCTGCACAACATTGCACTCTATTCTACTGGATGGTTGTGAAAAATTACAGGTGAACTACTATCTGCGAATTCCCCCCTCATTTGACAGTCATTGTCTAGTGGAATTATCATGTGATGAGCTTAGAAATTAGTCTTAAGTAATACACAGGTTGTTCACTAATGTTTTGAACCAACCTCCTCTCAGATAGTAGAAATATTTATGTGCGTCGGTGGCACAGTGGTTAGGACTCTCGCCGACCATGCACATGGTCCGGGTTTCGATCCCACGCTGACGCACACCTGATATCTATGGTCGGCCTGCAAAATTTGGGCTACTGATATCACATGCTGAAAATTCCATACCTGTACCAAAAAATACGGTGTGGAATCAAGCTGTAATCAAAAAAAAAATATGTCTATCCACCGTCCATCTCAATATATTATTCTAGTGAAGATAGGATTAGTAGAATAGTTATGTACTGCTTATCTAAGTGTCAGCTAAGCAAAGTAAAACTGTACAAACTCAGCAAATGTTAGGATACAATTATAAACGATAAAGTGTGTTCTAAACCCCCTTATCCTGTACAAATTTATCCAATATACAATCTAATGTGAAAGCGCATACTATCAGCGTGCAAGTTCTATACATACACATGTACAATAGACTGTTTTCTCGAGATTTCTACCTTGCCTCGTATATATTGACTGTGTGGTAATAAATACACTTCATTTGATTGTTGATGGATAGTATTCTGAACTTCAGATTAAAATCTTTTTAGCAGTGAATATCTCATGACTTTTGGATAAAAAGTTTTATTGTATGGAGGATTTCATCATGAGCTGACATTAGTTAGAGAACCATTGGAGAACCTGGGAGTACTGGACAGCTGTTTCGTCCTAGTTTGGGACTCTTCATCAGTACGCGCCCACCGGGATTCGAACCCAGGACCTTCTGGTTACAAGGCGAGCTCGTAGACCATTGAGCCACTGGGACCCGATCCAATGGTCCTTGAATTCTAACTTCTGCCAATTCACGACATAGCGCGACAAAATCCCCTACCAAACCAATACTTGAAAAAAAGTTTTATATCTAATCACACTTACAGAAAATAAAATTAAAGGAATATCCCTATCCACTTTTACATACTGATTAATACTTGTTCTCTGACTTTCACTGAGCATAATAATTTAATAATATTCTCTAATTTACCTTAAATGAATCAATTTGAAATTCTGGATATTGTAGTACATTGATTGGAAGATTTACTTTTCAGCCTAGATTTGTATGTACAGCCAGCCAGTAGGCACCCACCCACCTGAGTAGCAATAGCTGAATGTAGATTCGGCACGATCCAACAACTAGAGATCATTGAGAACTAAAAAGCATTGAACAGCTGTTTCGCCCTAGTTTTGGACTTCTTGGCAGCTTACACTCATGACACCACTAGATATCGAACCCGGGACCTTTAGGTTACGGAAGCAAGCTCGTTGTTCATTCAGTCACTCTGTATGTTAGTATTACGTTACGTTTGTTTGTATGTATTACCTTACTATTTTTGGCGACAGCGAATTGTTCTCTCAATTTTCGTATTTACTGTCGACAAAAGCCAACCAGTGTTATTCTATTGTCCACCTTACTGTTTATTTAACCTTGACTGGGGGTGAATAAAGAAAACACTATTCGATTTTGGTATTCGAAAACCTTAAATGTCATGAGAAGAAATATCTGGAGTTTTACTTTCATTTTAAATCAATGCTAATCACATGATCATAAAAGCGATATTCTAACATGTGTGGAAACCAAGATTACAACTATTATACTGTCTGTATATTACTTAGTTAGCAGTGCTTAAAATTTTTGACCTCACAACTGTAAGAGTGAAGTATTTAAACTTTTACAGTTGTTTAATACTCTAATGAGTAATTTTAAAGGGTTTTTAGTCGTCTTATTAGGTATTTTGAGAATGAGTTTTCTGCTGAGAAGTCATTGAAGGATGAAAATATCCGGAATACTGTTAATCTGTTCAGATAAATTGGAATAATTATACCTAAATTTTAGTTCACTCTTAATCTTTTGTTTAAATGAACTAGCAATTTGTTGAATACTGTCATTCATCCTTGAATAGTAAGGGAATCAGTTTTCTAGAGCTGATATATACAAAGTAGTGGAAATCTACTTTACTTTTTTTTAAATTTGGGTAGTTTATTTCATGTAATAACATTCCTGAATATATAAACGAAAATGTTCTTATTCTCGCAATATTGTAAAATACTAGATACCTTCGTTTTCCTTCCTTGGAAACCCTCAGCATTGCCCAGCCACATTCTCATCAGAGATTAAACCCCGTCACATGATGCCTTCGGTTAATTTGTGAAGCATGATTATTCTATCTAAGTGTGCGTATTGTTTTATATATAATATTTTGTAGACTTTATGCGGTCGAACTGCATTGAAGTGCATAAACTCACTCGACATCGCTGTCATTTACTGTCCTCTATCATCTCTTCTCTATTTAAAAAAAATATCTCTTAGGTATTTTTATGTTGGATTGTCAATTCAGTGTATCATTCCTCACTCTTGTTCTGGGTTTCATTGATAGCCTTTTCTACAGGTAAGTTACTAGTGGTTTGCTGTACAATCACTTTTCAATGTGTTTGGAATAATAATTAATTAATTTGGTCATCTTGGTAACTGTCTGAAGCTGTTGTCTGCTGCCTGCTGCACTCCAAGGTTGGCTAGATTATGTATGGATCTGAAATTCATTTTATCTGCTGAGATTTGCATAGTTTGATAACATTTCAGGTGGCATACATCTACATCTGTCGCTTATTGACCCATGTCAATTATTGAATTTAGGTTTATTGATTGTCATGCTTGTTTTTATGTCTGTGGAACGTACAATCTTCGATTTCTTTTACAAATGCTTTTAATGGAACTTAATGCTTAGAGATTTTCAAGTGTTGGTTTGTAGGGGTTTGATTGGTTACAGGAATTCATCATGAGCTGACATTAGTTAGAGAACCATTGGAAAACCTGGGAGTACTGGACATCTGTTTCGTCCTAGTTTGGAACTCTTTAGTAGTAGGCACCCACCAGGATTCGAACCCAGGACTTTCTGGTTACAAGGCCGGCGAGCTCGTATACCATTAAGCCGCTGGGACCCGATCCAATGGCCGATGAATTCTAACTTCTGTCAATTCACGACATAGCGTGACCCCTAGCCTAGCTTAGAGATTTAATATTTGGACTACGCAATAGTCTGTAATTCTCAATCATGGTATGTTGTTTATCGTCAGCTTCTGCTGAGAATGTGTGTAATGTACCTCTACTATCTATCATATGGATACAAATCGAACATAAAACAGTTAGTTTGCTACCATCTTTCCCTTGGGTCCCAAGTGGAACATAGGGCTTCAAAGGCACATCTTCATTTTGTCCTGTTCTCTGCAGCTGTCTTCACTTGGCCCCACGATTGCCCTCCTAGCACGATTCCCTCCATGTCAACCTCGGACGCTCAACTCATCGCTTCCCACTTGGGTTCTGCTCAAGGGCCTGGTGCTCAATGTCACCAGACGGTCTTCTCAGCGTGTGCCCGATCCATCTCCATTTCCACCTGCATGTTTGTTAAGCAATAGGTTCTTGATAAGTTCGTTCCCAGGATGTCTTGTCGCTAATTGTTTCTGGTCATCTGATATTCAGTATGGAGCAAAGAAAGTCGTTGACAACAGCCTACAGTTTTCGAATTTATATGACATTAAACATAAATCGTCCGCGAAATCCAGATCTTTCAGAATCTTCTTATCGGTTCAAAGTGTTCCTGTCTTCTTGCTGTGATCTGATCTGTAGCGAAGGTATCCCCTGTAGTTTTGTCCTTCAGTTTCTGAACGCTGAACTTGAGTTGTGGTCTGTCTCCAGTTGTTCTGAAGGATTACAGCTAGATGATAGTCTGAGCCCACATTTGCTCCCCTTCTCTAATTTGTGTCCACCATACTGGCTGCGTCTCCTTTTCCTTGAGCAATATTGAGATGAAATGTCAGTGTAATGCTGTGGTGAGAGCTGGCTGCTAGCCAAAGTTGCTAGACAGTAATTGACGTCAATGTTTATGTCCCCAATATTGGTGGTGAGAAATTGAGAACAAAGGCTTTCCGTAGGCGGATGCAGTTAGCATATGGATGATCTGACACAGCCACAAAGAGATGCAAGGTTAACTTTCTGTGAGAAACAACCAATCAAAAGACTGTATTTTCTACTAACAATAATGTACATTAAAATCTATAAATATGTGTTGATTTTCCTTAATAATTGATCTGTTGCCTGGCCCTTGTCTTCTGTTGTTACAGTAGTAGTAATAGTGGTAATGATACTAAGTAGGCGAAGACAAAGTGTTCCTAAGCTTTTTACACAGCTAACTCAACAGCCTTTTCAGTGTTGCTCAGTTTCTTCAGTTTTACGTTTGATTTCTTTAGATGAATCTTGTTAGTCGACCGTTTGCATCAGTGAAATGAACCAGTCATCGTATTTATTCTCTCATACACACTCACTGTCCACTACATTTTGTTATGTATGTTATGGTGTAAGAATTAAGCTAATTCCTGTTTCAATATGTGTTCTCATCTAACTCATAAATCAGTCCATATTCTTGTATTTCTTATGTGTTATTCATCAATAAAACTTCCATCTGATTTTACACTAAAATGATGCTTGCACTAAATGTGTGTGTGTATCTTTGTGTAGTGAGAAGGAGGAAAAGAAACTGGTGTAGTATAGAAATGCGCACATGACATTCTAATTGTATTTTTTAAAAATATTTTTCTTACAGATACCATCTATGGAAATGGTCAAACTTCAAGCTTATTGGTCCTGGGCAATAGTGTGTACACAGTGAGTTCTGGGGTTTTGTTAATATTTCTATTCTTATGTTTACTTTCTGTGTGTGTGTATGGGTGGGTGGGTTTGTTGGTTTGTTTTTATGCTTAAATTTCAATATCTTGTTTCTTTCTCCTTCAACTGCTGACAATTTTTTGTTCAATTCAAAATTAAAGTCTGTAAATTTTTTATTGTTCTGAAAATTGATATATGTGAAAAAATTTTTGTTATAAATGATGAATAAATAATTTAAAAACAAACTGTCTCTAGCGCGTACATTGAGTAATTGGAAAATGTTTAATTATGCACTTTTTTCTCCAAATTGCATTACTTCCACTTGTTTTGCATATTGACTATATATATATATATATATATATAGAATTAAAAGTTAACATTCACGGTATATTGAACAAGTGATTCGAAATTAATTTAAGTGTTAAACAGACTGTAGACATCATCTTGAAAAAAAATTGATGATTGACAATTGACTTAATGAGTCGTAAATTGGTATAATACAAATTTAAAGTTTCCCAGTGAATTTTTAAGCAAATATTTAGACTCAAGATGATACTTGTGGGGAGGGAGAAGGTACCAGTTTGTGCTATGATATCGATAGGAAGGTTATTAATGTGGATTTTGCTATTCTGTATTCTAAATTATTAAAATTAGTATTTCTTGCAATTAGTTCTCCTGATATATTTGAATAATCACCGAAAATACCCATTGAATCATGAAGAAAATAAAAGATAATTCAGCGAAGAAAATTCCCTGCATCGACGAAATCATCTTCAAAATCTGTACAGTCATGTTGATACTTACCAAAACTGTATAGTAGTCTATTATTGGGTAATAGGTGGGTGACATAACACATCGAAACGCATCTCTGAACATTATCCGGCATGGTTAACAAAAGGACAACACAAGACAGTTACTAGCCCGATTCTTGAGCACTTAGTGAACTCAAGCCACGTAGCCCCACCAGAGTCGTCTTTCAAGATTATCTACAAGGTGAAACCAAACAGTATCAAAGGCGTCAGGTTTCGGCATTTGTTTATGGTGGAGGCGTTGGGAATTCGTCAATACAACCCCGAACTCTGTATAGAGAAAAGTTTGTCCAGTCTCTTATTCCACCATGATCTCAACCTCTTCACCAGTCGTCCCCTGTAAATTTTTTAATTTTGCTTTTAGTTTGTTTTCACTTTAATAATTAATTCATTATTATCGCTCCCATATTTGTTCCTTTTGTATATTTTCTCACCTTCTTCACACTTGTTGTTACATTGACACTCAACCACCTTTCTTCTCACTCAATAACAACTTTAACCTTATCAGATTTCTAACCCTTCCTTTCTCTGTGCCGTTGAGTACTGCGTAACTTACAACTTTTATTTTTACTTCTAAAGCCACTTTTGAGTAATTATATCAATTATGTCACCCCTCCCCTATTACTCAATAATAGACTACTATACATTTTTGGTAAATATAAATACGACTGTACAGCCTTTGAAGATGATTTCGTCGATAAAAGAAATTTGAATAAGTTATTGAGAGCAGCCTTTACTGTTAGATGAGGCTATACATCTCTGAGGCTTAAACTCTTTGACATGTGTTTAACGATCCTGGTAAATGACTCACCATCATCTCCCTGTGTACTTGTTTTTTCATGTGAATTGATAGACGCAATCGGAGTTGACCAGAGTTGAAAATTAAACGAATTTTGACTGTGTAATTGAACATGTTGTTTTATCCAATAGCAGCCTGTAGAGGTCCTTGATGTTGTACTTCTTTACGTCCGTTCCTCTTTTATTCAACCTCGTCAATTTAAATCCCAATTTAAGAAACACTGGTTTCTTGTAGATGGCAGTCCTGTTGCCACCTTTACCGTACTTCTTTACTAATTTTATTAGATGAAACCTATTTCTTTCTGAATGCTTCTCAGGGCAAAGATTTTCTGCTCCCTGGTGAAATGTCCTTACTAATCCTATAGCCTTCAGTGTAAAAGTGTTTGTAGTTTAAGTTCGGTCACTCCTAGTTGTGTTTTTTTTTGCTGTAGATCTTTATTTCTATTTTGCTAGCTTCACTACAGTTGGCTCGGTTAGCTTTTCTGATAGACTGTCAATCATCTTGCGTACCAGATTCAGATTGGAAAATTTGTCCGTGCAACTGGATTCTGAATCTTCCTCTTACACCACTGTTGATAATTGTACTTTCTTATTATAATCCTCATTGACTTCACTTCTCAGCCTTCAAGTAATTAAGCTGAGACGGTAATTTTTCATGCATAACTGCATTTCACATTTTATAATGCTACATGCCTCCTAAATTTGCGGTCAGTATGTTCACGTATTTAGACAATTTTGTTATTTTATATATCATGGAGTTCATTTTTCCCTCAGGTTATTTCAATTTTCCTCCTTATTTTAGTATGTAGTTATTACAGTCTGTTTGAAAGCTGGTTTGGAGCACACCGCATGGACGTGGTTGTCTCATTTGGCTATATGGGGCAGTATTGCTTGTTGGTTCCTTTTCCTTGCTATCTATCCACACGTTTATCCAACATTACCATTGGGTTCAGATATGGTTGGAATGGTAAGTTATCTATTTTTTTTGGCATAATTAAAATAACTTTCCTAAAATTTCTACCGAGTGGTATCCAGTGAAATAGACCTCAGGTATTCTTTGACCATCTACTTTATCCTACTACACAACCACAGAAAATGCTACCTTCTCTCAATAGTATGTACATCAAATTTGACAATCCAAGAAGCAAAAACGAATGAGATTTTACTTGTTTTTCAATAAATATACATACCTCATGATTTAACAGTAATGAGCACTATTTGGACTGTTGGGAATATTTTGAAAGCCTGTATTTTGTGCATAGTATATATTTCTTTTTATTGTTTAATATTCATAACTACTTAGTCTGTTTTATTCTTGTATGAAGAAGTGTCATCAAATATCCATTAGATGGTTGGAGACAATTGCAGGCATTCGTGGACCTAAATTTCATGCTTGTTTCTCACTCGTTAGCAAGGTAACCATGAAGAAGGTGATGTTCTATCATAGGTTAAAATTCACGTCACTTAGTGGTACTGCGGTCAGAGACTCTTCCACTGAGTTATAGGGGCTCCCAATCTATCATTACATTACAGTTCCGAAAACAGTTAGTCGTAAGCTTTCATAAATTAGTGCAAATTAGTCCGACTGCAATACTTTGTGATGTGGATGTTGACCTTTGCGGAAACATCAGTTGCTTTTTGGTTATAGATATATCTTGTTGAGAAGTGCTGGTAAACATGAAACACAAATCTAGGATTTCTTGCTGATTGCTTGTCTCTAACCATCTGACATGAATTTATAATGAACCACTATGGCAAATTACCCAGCTTGGTAATCATACAATGCAAACTTACAAAATTTGGTCAGTAGCAACACTGGGGACTAAACCATGATATTGGTTTCATCCTGTCGATTAATCACTAAATCGAATGTCTTTCAACTCTCAAAAGTTTGTGCAGTAGGATATAACAAAAAAGCACCTAATCTGTGTATCGCTGTATTACACTGACCATTAAACTACCCCTAACTCGGGTCCGAAAAATTGAAAATTTCCAAAACGCTTCCAAATGATAGAAGAAAGCGTAAAATGGGTTTTAGTACTTGTGACCATGGAGTTTTGAGCTTGTCTGGGCCTAATAGCGCCCAGCTAGGCTGTCTTGCTTATTATCCATAAATCCTATAGTAATAAACACAGCATAAGCTATATAGACGATATCAGCGTGAGTTAAACCATTCTCATGACTTGCTTATATGACTGTGTATGGTTTTCTATAGTCTTGGCAGACGTATAGAAGCTATTTGCATGTTAAATTGGTTGGCAGGGATAACGATTTTATTGAATTTGGTGGGTGCTGGCTCCGTTTATGGGGGTCAGTGGTCACCATAGCGTCCATACGCGTGCTACTTTTGCATACAATAATACTTTTGGCTGGTCTTGTATGCGAGATAAGTTCTATTGGGCTTGTCTTTGCAGTGCATAATTGATTGATGCGACCAATGATCGGCGTAACGATGCTTACCTATGCATTATTATGTGTACTAACGGTGCTAATGGTCCATTGAGCGAGAGGGCTCTCGAGTGGTTGCGCCACAGGATGATACTGCATGCCGGTCTCGTCTCGCAAGAGAGGCAGGGATGGGTGTTTTTGGTTCTCCTGAAAACCAATACCCAGTCAATGGGTGTATCATTATGTGAATAAACTAGTTGATCCTGCCAGTAGTCATATGCTTGTCTCAGAGATTAAGCCATGCATGTCTAAGTACATACCTTAAAACGGTGAAACCGCGAATGGCTCATTAAATCAGCTATGTTTCCTTAGATCATATATACTACATGGATAACTGTAGTAATTCTAGAGCTAATACATGCAATTTAATTGTAATCGTAGTTATGCTTCTTTCTTTCCTGCCTGTGTAAACTATATCAATTTCATAAAATAAGAACAAGCTAGTATAAATTTTATTCCAAGTATGCTTCTAATCTAGCCTTAAAAACTGAATACTTTGAGCATCAATCAATATTCACCATTCATTCGTTTACTTTGAGAAGGATAACTTGTAATCTTCCTACTCTTGAATCCGCCAAGGTGGTGGAATGTCTAACACTGACTTGATGTTAACAGTCAAGACAAGAAAATAAAATGTAGAATAACATTTTTCGGGGTGGCTAATTGTCACTACCTATTTCCAACTCATTTTATGCATATAATTTCTCCTACCTAATCACAACCACAATCTTTTCTCTCTTCTACTGTTTCCCCATTAATAAAATACAATAGGATTCGGCAGTTTACGGATGTGGTATTTTTTGGTTTGGTCTATTACTGATTCCTACATTTGCGCTTACACGTGATGTTGCATGGAAAATGTGAGTTTATTAGACATTTTGTGTCATTGTTGTTTGTTATGATGTATTGCGTCCTTTTTCTTTTGTGTGTCAAAATTAAAAGTGTAAGTGTGCAACACTGTGCATCGCTTGTTGTTATTTGATCTATATGACAATCCAATGGTCACTGTTCTGTTCAGTGTAACTACAATGTTCGTACTATTGTACTTTGTGTTTCTATCTCCAGACACATTACTGTATAAAGTGTAACTCTCCCTTTCCTCATCTACTAAATTAGCTGTGTAGACAAATAAAAGTTATTAATTGAGAACCTCATACAAGGGTGCCACAATTTTAAGTCATATCACAGTTTACTGTCTAGCACCTCGTGAATCCTAGGTGAAACCTATGCGGTTTACTGCACAGATTGTTTTTACTTGGAAATATTGCAATATACTCAACCACAAGGTTAAACTGGCACAGAGATTTGTGACCTCCGTTGGCTTAAGTACTCAACTTTCAAATACTGTTCCACTCGCCTGTGTGCCACCGGTAAGAATATCTGACGATACAACAGTCCCTTCAAGGTTTCAGATATACCTTACTGGGGAATGTCAATAAATACGAAAGCCTAGGCTTGTGTTTTCTTGTCACTTGCCGGCAACCACTTAACATCAATTCACAGTCTTTAGTATCTGTGACTAGGCTTTTTCAATAACTAACTCATTGTAGCTCGACTTATTCATCGCCTTTCATTCCCTATCCACAGTCCTGCTAAATTTAAAAGCATAATCTCTCATTTGAGAAGGTTGAGTGGATTTTTTTTCTTCTTTTCAGATAATTAGTCATGAGTGCAGAGCTTTGTGGTTATAAATGTTAACATCTCTACCAAGTTTATTTATTTTCAGTGAACACAAAATATCTTATTTAATCATTTATTTTTTGCGCATTTAAATATGTTGTAGGGCTAAACGTATCGTAGCTGGCACACTACGTGAACAAGTTATGCAAATGGAACAAATGCAGGTTGATCCAGGTCGACTGATTAGATCCAGTTTTCGTCCAAAGTAAGTTTTTCTTTTTTTTTAGCATCATATATGATCTCCATTTTTCAATACACATGAATGTTTGTGCTGTTGTTGAAATTCCTCTTTTGCATAATAGAGCCAGACGTCTTTGATGTTTTTATCAATCTGTTGTATATCTGTCTCTCCACACCTGCATACCAAACATAAGTTCTTTAGTGTAGGAGTTATTATTACTAATTCATCTCTCAGTTTTTCAGTATCCAGTATTTACATAAATATTCCTAATGAGAACTGTGTTAGTGGCGTCATTTTGAAGCAAACGCCTAGAGCAAATTTTTGTGTGGTAGCAGAAAACAGTGTTTCCTCATTATTTCACTGTTTACTCTGTTTATTTGTGTGCTTATTTTCCATAATGCTTCCTGTGAACAATTTATTTTATTGATTACTTGGAGACGCTTAAATACGTCTAGTAGTAGTAGTAGTTGACTGGCTACTTACATTGTCTATAAAAAGATAAATTGATTGTGGATGAATATTTTTTTAAATGATTAACTGATATCTCATTATTGATATTGGTCAGTGTTAATTTGGATCCATATCTCCAACGTCGGTGGCATAGCGGTTAGGACGCTCGCCGACTATGCACAGGGTCCGGGGTTCGATCCCCGGCCACTGACGCACTCCTTTACCTCGCCAAGCCAGAAATAAAGCTGGTAAAGAGGAAAGATTGGGCATGAGGCTAGCAACCCCATCCTGTGAAAATAAACACCACTGCTACAGAAACTTCAAGCCACTAGCTTGAAGCCCTATGTTCCACTGGGGAACGTGAAGGAAAAAAAATCTCCAACGTGCACCTGTGTACACATACACACACCACACACACACATCAGAATCAGTATTATTTATTATTGATACCCAAAGAAAATCATTCTTGTGCTAAATAAAGATTAGGATTAGGACTCTTTCAACTAACCTATTAAGTTACATAGATTTCTAGCTTGTAGGTGGTAATATTGACTTTCACACTAGTAGTAATCGAAAGTTAAGTGCAATAAAATATATTGGTGTTCTGTCTATCATTCAACTGCATTTTGTAGACATTATAGTATGTTTCTTCATGATTGATAAAATTTTAAAAAAAGTTAACTGACAATAGATAAATAACAATGTGTTAACATGATTTCATATCTAACATTGATTGATACACAGTTGTGATAGGCAGTCGAGCTGCTAAACTCTTGTAGTCTCAACAATTTAACTTCGTCTCAATTATTTGATTGATCATATCTCCTGAAAGTATTTGAATTCTGCAATTGTTGTTGTTTGTTTTTTTTCCACACACACACAAAAATACTCTTGATGTAGAGTTACATAGACAAATTTGAACAACAAAAAGTTGGTATAACCTCAGTCACATCTGATCTGTAAATGTACCTGTGAGAAGGTGAACATGATAGAATATAATGAAATTTTGATGATATTAATAATAATAATGATAATATCATCACCATTTGTAGAAGTTATGAAATAATGAAAGGAGAACTAAGAGATATTTAAATTTTTAAGCTTTAGATGATTATAACTGACACTACAGATATCAGTTTTATGTCCAATCACCTAAAGTTTTTAAGGCTGTACTCTTAACCATCTCACGGATCTTGGCTTGAACTCACTTGAGTGACTAAGTTGATGATTTATCAAAGATTTTATGAATTGATGCAGTGTTTTTGGTAAAGTCATGATTGATTATCTTTTTCCACCATTGTTTTTCAATTCCAATATTAAATCATGTCTCAGATAAAAGAAATCGGTTGTTTAGTAAGATGACTATTCAGAAGATTTTTAAATTTCATTGTATTTTAAACAACATAATAGTAGAATGTAACTATTACCACCACTTGTATGATATATATGAAAGCCAATCAAAGTCCTACACTTCCAAATAAATTAGTAAAAAGTCATAGTTATTAAATGTGTAGTCTCAAGTATCACACTTAAGTAGTTTATGTTGTTAATATTAACGTTAGTATTATTTTGCTATATAGGGCGCGTTATGTTTTCTTATGAATTAAGTTTATTTTAAAGTGTTCAATATATTTATTAATCATAACTTCCTATTTCTTCTAAATCGGCTCCATTGAAAGTAATAACATGAATGTTTGAATGTAGTACTCTCAAGTTAACTCACTCACTTATTAAAACACTTGATAAATAGAGTAAGAACTTGTCAGTTAAGTCTTCATAGATGAAATCGTCACCTGCTGATTTCTAATTATGTGCATTAATGTATCTGTTCATTGGTATTCATACCTTTTGTATACGCTTAACAGTTTTGTGCTGTCTGATATAGGCCAACCTGATGCATATTTTCAGATATATATATACATATATATATATATATATATATATATATGCATATATACTGGGATATAATCTACATTGAATGAACATCTAACTACTTCATAAATGTAATTGTGTATCCATGCTTAGAATCTAAGTTTAGTCATGAACCGTTTCGTCCTTATTCGGGACTCTTCAGTAGTACGGGTTCATGAGCCCACCAGGGATTGTGAATCTGGCACCTTAAGGTTACAAGACGAACTTGTTTACCATTTAGTCACTGGGACTGAACCAAACAAGGGGAAATAGCTGTCTAGTACTCCCTGATTTTCAGTAGTTCTCTAACTAGAATCCATTCGTGATCAATCTCAGAAATCAATGAAATCCCTAGAAGCCATCACTTGAAAATATTATTTTTTTTTGGTTAACATTTGTTTCAATTGTGGATTTTTACATACTTTTGTTACACATTATAACATCATGGTTATAACTATGTTGAACAATTATCAACAACACTAACTAGCTCAAAGAAATTAATTTTAGATCATTCTTAAGACGACGGCTTTCGTCAGTGTAATGTGCCTAGTTAGTAGACTTCATGACTATTCTCTGTTAAACAATAATAAAGGCAAAGTTAACGCAGGATTCACTATTTGATGATTAGTTATGATTAAACATGTATGCCAAAATTGTGTGACTCAACTGAGAATCTTAAGTTTAATTAAATCCACGCAATCAGTAAAATAGTGTTGGTGTCATGTCTAACTAACTGTTTGTGGAATTTGTTATTTTAAACTCTTTTATTCACTAAATAATCAAAGGTTTAAAAATTTGGGGTGATTTATCATTGTTAACTAGTATATCAAATGTGAAATAGCTAACCTGTTTATTTGGCTGGACTACATAAAAGTGTATGAGCTAACTTTTCAAATGTATTCGATCGTTATTATTATTATTTGCTTCTTATCTTACTATATCTTCATCCATCTTCTTTTTATAATCATTAGGCTTTTTTTCTTTTGTATATTGTGTGGACTTATTATTCACTGGGTTGATTATTCGATTCCTAACTAACTGATACATAAGTTTTGATAGCGTTATTAGAAGACGGAGATTATCTGAAAAATGTGATGTATTTGCGCTATACATTTCGACTTTCTTCCTCGCATGTAAGACTAATATGATTCTGTACAGAGTTAAGTCTGTCTAATAGACGACTTGCATCTTACATATATGCTTCACTGCAAACCTTAAAAGTGCGCAAGTGATTATATCACATCCCATACAATTTACCAATTTTCGTGTGTGTGGACATACATGCATAGGGAGGAGTAATCGCGCGTTGCACATGAGGTTGGGAGAGCATATCCCAAAGTGGTTAGAAAAACAGATGAATTGTGACAAGCTAATAGATGCAGGTGTCAGACTACCAACTTCGTCTATAGCTAAACATCTAATCGAGATGAACCATAAGGTTGAGGTTAACTCAGCCTTTAAGGTCATCTATAAAAACGGTCAAGGACGTTTACTGAAATACTCTGAGGCTATAGCAATTCATAAACTTAAGCCCCTCTTGTGTATTCAAAAACAGTTTGTTATTACTCTTAACCTACCTTGGTAATCTTTATTTGATTGAATTACCAAACGTTTGTGTTAATTATTCTTAATTCCTTTTTTGTCACTTTGTTTAACTTAACTTTTCCATATATATTGACTTGACAAGTAAATGTGTGATCAGATTGTTCGAAATGTATAGCGCAAATGCATCACATTTTTCAGATAATCTCCGTCTTCTAATAACACTATCAAAATTTAAATGTTTTAAATGATACATAAGTTCTAACCACTTCTCATATAATAGTTTGAGTAGCTTTCTCAATAAATGTGACCTGCAGTCTAATTTTATACACCTTAAGTGTAAGTAATTGCATTGCATGTTTTAAAGATGAAGCTCAAGTTGACTGATTTGTGTAAATGATTTAATGTTGAATTCTTACTGGGAAAATTGATTTTCATGCATACTGACTAGATTCTGCCCCCAGAGAAGAAATATTAACACTAATCAATTTATAGTCGAATAAAACTAAATTGTATACAATGGAAGAAATCAGTTGGGAAATAATTCCCTGATAACAATCAAATCAGTGGTTTAAATGCATACAGTTATTTATAGGAATCTTCTATAGTACTGACATAGGTGTTATTGTAGAAGTTTGAATAATTAGATTTGTTGCAGACTGTGATTTATTCTTCATCAGTAGAAACTAGAATGAATCTGATTTGGAAGAGTAATAAAACCTTGAGTTGAAATTACCTTGCTTAATTGGTCTGTTGCATGATGTGTCAATTCGGTCCGGCAGAAATTAGTGGATACGTATTTAGTAGATGGTTTACTAAATCTGCGTGGATTCTGTCAGTCTGTTTTACCGATTCGTGTTGTATATTCAAAAAGTCAGTTGGCTTCGGTGAGGGCAAATAAACTCTTTATATTATAAGTTTATTCATTAAGCATAAAATTGATTTTCCAGGTGAACTTTTTGCATTTTTTTTTAAAATTGAACATTTCATGAATCTAAAAAAACATGTTAGATAAGTTCATTTGTTATAACACCAGAGCGATACAATGTTAACAACTGGATGATATTTTGAGGACAATTTATTGCTCATAATCATAATAATGTCACAAAAACATGCTTAAACCAGGGTTATCAATAATAAATGAATTTGCAACCAGTAGTAGTGGGTCGTCAACACTCCCCGAACGAACTTTTCTTCAGCAACGAAGTTGTAGTCAAGTACTACAGTGGTATGCATGCACAACACTATTACTAATCCTCATAAAAATATTGTACTTTTAATGCATTTCTTGTGTGTTGAAGTTTTTCTAGCAGTTTGATAGCTTTTGTGGTGTAGGGTCGCTGGCCCCACGCGCATCCCTTCCCCTTTACCCGGGCTTGGGACCAGCTAGAAAACTAGTATACTAGTAAACAGCAACTAGCACCAATCACCAATCAAATGGAGGGATTTAACAGAGGTTACCTCCTTCACTTACCTCGGCAGTAAGCATCATTTCAACTACAGGCGGAACGGATGAAGATGTCAATGCTAGCCAGAATCGGAAAGGCATGATACGCCTTCATCAACCTGAAACCAGTTTTGTAAATCTTCTGCACTAACTCAGCAAGCCTCGGATTTTCAACACAAATGTGAAGTGAGTCAGTCAGTTCTTCTATACGGGTCAGAAACTTGGCGTGCGTGTCATGAAAAGGATTTCCGACAGGCTGTTGCAGACTTTTATCAACAGCTGTCTTCGCTGGCTCCATACTCAAGATCAAATGGCTGGCTACATGGAAAGAATTAGCAACAAGAAACTCTGGCTGGGAACAAACCAACCAAGAACCTATCGTTCAACAAATATGTAGGAGAAAATGGAGATGGATTGGGCATATGATGAGGAGGCCGTCGAATGACTTCGCGCGCAATGTAGGCCATCGGTCGAGTGGAATCTCACTGGGAAGCGACGAGTGGGTCTTCGGTGTGAGGGTGACATAGAGGAGATCGTGTGGGTTAGAGGGGGCATGAGAGATTATAGGCAATCGTGTGGCTAGCCAGCTAAAGAGGACGGCAGAAAATGGAAGAAAGAGGAGATGTTACAGGATTTTCATCATGAGCTGACATTAGTTAGAGAACCATTGGAAAACCTGGGAGTACTGGACAGCTGTTTCGTCCTAGCTTGCGACTCTTCAGCAGTAAGCACCCACCGGGAAGCCCTATGTTCCACTTGAAACTCAAGGGAATAATAATAACATAAAAATATTATACCTCCAAATTACCATTTGAAGATATGTTGCTTAAAATAAATTAGTCCTACTGTCCACAGTCTCATGTCTAGATTGTCTATATGTAAAAGAAGTATACGCAGTCATTTTATTTATCAGTTAACTTCAGTTACCATTTCATAAATCTGTCTTACTAGAAAAAATCCTTTCATCATATGACAGTGTACACTTTCCTTCAACAACTTTTTGATTTTCAAAACTCCAATGTTTTTTATTCTCATTGTATCCTCCTTTTTGATTATTCTGATGGCATCGAGCCTTTTTTGAGATTTCTTGTGTAGAGGTTTCTATGAGGATTGTTACTATATATGTCAAACTATGACTATTAGGGGATTTTCTTTATAGAAGGTAACTAACCTTCTTGTAAAACCATCTTTTCTTTCACTACTTTCTATGACCAAGTTGAAATATTCTTTCTTAAACATGCCTGTTTACTACCATAAGGGTTGAGTCTATTTTCTTTATTTTTACTTATCATAAGATATAATGATCACTTTTTTTCTAGTTTTCAGGCACAAACTTGCTTTCTACCTTTTATTAATTTCCATTCTTAAGCTTTTGTCCAAATGATTTACAGTCTTTTTATTCTTCTTATACCACTGTAGCTATTGTTTATTTTAATAATAAAGGCGTATTACTTTTTTTTATTAAAGGTTACACCGTTAGTCATTTTATTACAACCTAAGAAGATTATTTTAGTTAGGCGTCAATCAGTATTATAAGCAAAAGTTGTCGGGAATTAAACCTCCCTTATCTCTATAATAGTTACTGGTAGAACGTAAGAAGGATGTCTATCTGACTGACTGTGTACACTATAGTCTAAATGTATCTACTTTACAGATATTACCTTTTTGTGATACAGAAAGCGTGTGATACTGTAGCAACAGAAGACAAGGGCCAGGCAACAGATTGTTTATTAAGGAAATCAACACATATTTATAGATTTTCATGTACATTATTATAGATCATTGTTAGCAGAAAAGCACAGTCTGCTGATTGATTGTTTCTCACTAAAAGTTAACCTTTCATCTCTTTGTGGCTGTTTCTTGAATGTCAGATCATCTATATGCTAACTGTATCCGCCTACGCAAAGTCTTTGTTCTTATTTTTCTCACGACCAATATTTGGGACATAAACATTGACGTAAATTAATGTCTACCAATTTGGCTAGCAGCCAGCTCTCACCACAATATTATCTAAAAGTGTTGTCCAATGGGCATTGAGTTCTGATTCCCCTCCTAAAATAAGTAGTATAAGTGTTGTTACAAGTAACTGACAAGGTTATTAACGTTTTAAGGCTTGAACTAGCCATACATGAATCTATACATTCCATTTGATTTTTCCTAATAAAACCAAGTTTATACTACTCATTTATCACATAATATCCCATGATTTATAATATACCGACCTACTGTAACCAAATTGAGACTTTTATTAAATGGATCTTTTATGCTAACATTATCTGATCTGTTATTGAAGATAGATGATGAGTAAATTTAATCTTCTTAGTTTTATGAAATATATTTCTATGTATAGTTTGGATGTTATCAGAATTAAAAATAGTTTATTGTTGGAAAAAATAGTGAAGAAAGATATTCGTTCCAAAGAAATTAAAATTTAGCTTCGAATGTAAATATTGTTTATTATCATCATTAGTTTGAGTACTTTGATGACCTATGCATATACTGCTCTTGTCTTGTTTACTTACTCTTTATTCATTTTGTTAGTTTCTTCCTTATATGTTAACATTTGAAATTCTTCATCGGTTATAATAGCATGGTTTCAAAAGGCACTGACAACGGTAAGTCTGTTTACCACATTAGCCAGTCATGTGCTAAACATACACACTTCAAGTTACATGACCGGAAATCGTCGAAGCATCTGATCTGCACAAGGAGCCGACATGTAAACCTGAGATTGAGCATTTCGGTCTAATCAATCAACGGGAAAATCTAAAATCGAATTAAACAATTAATAAAACCTGTTGCACAAGAGGTGGCTCTCGTCGCCCAAGTGGTCTAGGGAATAAACCTTTGGAGTTTGAAACTATGTACACTGGGTTCGAGCCGCGGTGGTGGGGGAACACCATCACTCAGTGACTGGGGAATGCAGGTACACCCAGGTGATGAGTCCCAAATAGGATGAAATGTGCGTTATCCTGGATTCCACTGCTAGTCACCATCCACCAATCGACACACGCACACACATATGGATTCGTAATTTGCTGAAACAATAAACAAACATTCCTTTGCTATAATGCCCTTGAAACCGTGCTTGTTAATAACCTACTTTCTCAGGTTGATGTTTCGGTTTATGCAGTCAAATGTATATCCAGTTGGGGAACATTCACTATGTGTAAATTATCTTTACCAAGTTTGTTGATAAGTGTTTTCGGAGAATGAAGATTACACTAAAGTAGTAGAGCTATCTTGTTGGTCTGTTTGATAAGGGAAACTGTAATTTGTGTTTATTTGTCACTACGAATTCACTTTTCTTATGAAACGGCAAATGTTTAGCACATGTGTGTTGTATTGAATATTTCTCTAGACTTGTATAAGGTACGAGGACGATGTGGTAAGTTGTTTGTTGTTCTTTTTTTCAATTTCTTCTGATGAGGTGAGGAAGAAATTGATTATCAGCACTAAGTTTGAAGCTTGTTGTTGCTATTTCCTCATAAACAACATTCAGTTGAAATGATACCAAGAATATATAAGTAATATGTGAGAATTTATTCAACTTAAAATAACTCTTTGACCTGCTATGTATTTATGACACAGACATTCATAATTGTTGTTTTATGAAAAATGTTTTGTATTAGTTGAGATTAAGTATATCCGGTGGCATAGTGGTTAGGACGCTCGCCGACCATGCACATGGTCCGGGGTTCGATCCCCGACCGGCTCACTCCTCTACCTCGCTAAGCCAGAAATAATGCTGGTGAAGAGGAAAGGTTGGGCATGAGGCTAGCAACTCCATCCTGTAAAATAAACACTGCTACAGAAACTTCAAGCCACTAGCTTGAAGCCCTATGTTCCACTGGGGAAGGTGAAGGAATAAAAAAGAGGATATCCGGTTTGAGCTGTGATTGTGAGCTGTAACTGCCTTGTTGCCTATTGTTTTGTTGTTGTTGTTTTTTAATTTTCTCCGTCGAGATTTTAACTTTCATCTGGCTCTTATTTTCGTCTCTGCTTCATGACCACTCTGAATTCTCCTCACTATACGAAACTTTTCTGTCAATCCTCAGGAAAAGAAAAAAAAGTCACTTGTCATAATTACTAATGTGTGTGAGAATTCTACTGACTCAAATTAGCCGGTAAAGCGATTGACCAAACTGCCTCTTTTATAACTTAACCATTTGCCCCTGCCCCTATATGTAATATGCTGGATAAAATTATTATATTGACTATCAAAAAATACCATGTATATGTATGTATGTATGTGAGCCATCAAATGAATGCTAAACATACTAAAAAATTGGCTGATAATTGAAATATTCACTTTTGTGCAAGGATTTCGACTAATTTCAGTTTAGGTTTCGCCACAAACCGACGTTAGTTAAGAAGTCATTGGAAGCGAAGGAGCACTAAACAGCTGTTTAGGTCTTTTTTTAGCAGCCCACACCCATGACCTCAGCAGGGGTCAAAACCAGGACCTTCAGTCGGAATTCACTGACCGATGGCATTAGTTGGCGGTAGAGCGAATTGACAGAAGTTAGAATTCACCGCTCATTGAATCGTAACCCAGTGGCTTAATGGTCAACAGGTTGAACTCGTAACCTGAAAGTCCAAGGGTTCAACATTTGGTGCAGTCGTGTGTGGGTACACTACTGAAGAGACCGAAATAGTTGTTCAATGTCTCATCATTTTCAATGATTCTCTAACTGCGATGTCGTTTCGTGACGAAATCTAAACTAAAATTTAACAAAGCCACAATTTCACCATGAAATCCTATCTCATTAATGGCTATATAATAGATGTCTTGAAGTTTCAATGAGACGTTATTGTCGCTATTAGTTAGGCCTGTCAAAAGAATTCTTGTTTGTAGGGAATACCAATCAAAATCTAACAGAAAATTTGTAGAGATTAAGGAGTTAATATCAACAAATGAGTGTAAAACAACTAGCATATAGAGGAAACGTGTCTTAATATAAAAAATTGAAAGTCGTTTACTTCAGTAAAGTAAACAGCAGGAAATTATAAATATAAACAAACACCAAGACTTCGTATTAATCGCTTAACTAACTTCAAGCTGTCATGTAGCACCACGCTGGAGGAAACCACTAAAATAAAAAAAAAATAGGGGGCATAATGATAAACAGATCAGTCCTAACAAAGACCCAGCAGGAAGTAATAAAGGTGATGGAATTTTCAAGATCTGTGTGAATATATTACATCCGTGTATTTGCGTCAATTCGATCGGTTTATGGACATATCCACTAGTTTCAAACCACCGAGTTTCATCATATCTTAAACGCCATTAATTGGAGACTTCACGAAGTATTACCATCTCTTATTTTAACAGCTTACAACAACTAAAGTATTCCACCAGCATCAGTGTTGTCCTTACCTACCTGACATAAATTTACAAAAGTCTACTTGTTCTTTATCGAGTATTCTATTCTTTATCTGTGTGATACTGTTTTGCTGTGTACAAACCATTCTGAGAAGGCGTATGCCTAATCTCAATCAGTGGTGATCGAAAGCAACTTGAATGAATAGTACAAAATAGGAGAAAATAAATGCAGCATATGTACATCTAAGCAACGTGAAGTCAAAACCTTTACATACTCATCGAATCTACTGAACATGTAATCTGCACAAATTATGTTGCTAAAACTTTTAATATTTAACAGCAAAATAAATACTCTGACTAATCTGACCTAAGCGATATTTATCTTAATATGTATTGTTTTGTGATATTTTGAAAGAAACATACATTTATATCATACGGGTTTCATCAGCTGGAACAAATTGTTTAATTGATTTGTAAATCCAACAGTTAAAACATCATGAATTGATGACATTCGCTTTATCTCTGTAATTCTTCACCCGTTAAGGAATGTAATATCTTAGTATATGTTGCATATAAGTTAACAACTTCAGTGGATTTAATTGTTTCTCTAATCTACTTGTTGGAAACTTTCACAATATCTAGACATGCAAGCACACTTGTAGGGATCTCGGTTCAAGTAATTTCTTGTACTTGTGAGTACTGTTTCGAGGAATTGTGTGACCCCCAGTTAATGCTTAAGCTTTTCAGTTTTCACTTATTTTCAAATATTTCAATTTTGATTACAAATTGACTTCAGTAAGAGAACCATTGTAAACCAGGTGTTTCGTCCTCGTTCGGGACTCTTCAGCTACAAGGCCAACTTGTATATCATTCTAATAAGTCACTGGCATCATAAGTCATATGAATTCATAAGTATCAAATACGTTTCTGTCATGATATACTATTTTTTGATTATCCGGATGATTGACTGACTTTCAGTTACTTTGCTCATTACTGCCTATCTGGATTTGTCTGTAATTTGGATTGGTCTAGTTCCCATTTCTATTGTTACTACTCATCTCTTAAACTCCTGTGTTCTTGTTTCCTTTTTTTTTGAATATTTACTTTTTAGGACACCAGAGAGCATTTCTGATGCATTAAAGTAAAATGTGTAAAAGCACCTTATAACAAACACGCTTGCACATTATAAATCTGTATACACATGCGTATATGTTTATATGTATTTTACTTCTAGACAGTTTTAAATAACTCTGAGCAAAAGTTGAGGCTGAGGGTGGTGATCATCTGCTGAAGTTGTTGCGCGTGCACACACACACACGCGCGCATTTGTATCTCATCATGTTACCTTGATTTTATTTATTTTTTCCGCTTCCTCTTAACGATCAAATTGACTGACCCAGAGTACTAATTAATTCAGAATATTTATTATTTTTGTATAATATGATTACCATTCTAATACATTTGTTTTTCTTCAGTTTAATTAGTTAAAATAAACAAACAATAACCCATGTCATCTCACAGCTAGAGCTCACTTAATGAAAAGAGATATATGGTAGTAAACTGTTGATTATTCTCTGCCTTGGTTCAATGCACTTTACACTCTTTCATAAATGTAAAGAAAAGAAAAACTTTTTATCACTGACTTTATTTCTGAGAAAGAAATAAAAATCTCTCTCTCTTTTTCAACTTTTTCTTCATTCCTTTCGCCTGTCTTTCATTTTGATGAAACAAGATCGTCTTCGCTTAATGAGAACAAGTAAATGTGTTTGAAAGATGCCTTTTTGACCAAGACAAAATAAAAACAAAACAAAACAGGATGACATCTTGATGTTATACTGTTTTTCTCTATCTAGTATTGTCTGATGTCTCTTCATGAAAGTAATTTTCCTTTATATAGAAAAAAAAACAAAAGAGTTAAACACCTACTCACAACCAGTCAAAATTCACACACTTTTTCCACTGTGATATCGAGTTACGGTAAGCATTTAGTGCCTAGAGAAAACATATCAAGAGTTTTTAATTACAGATGTTGTTTGGTGTTTCATCCATATCTATACTGAGACATACATACTTCAACCTAGATATAAGTATAAAACTAGGGCACTGTGGTAGAGTATAATTCCATAATGGATAAGATTTTATTTTGATAAATCACACAGTGTTGTCATCAGTTAATATAACTGTACAACAAACACTGTGTGATTTATCAAAATAAAATCTTATCCATTATGGTACTTCAACCTAGATTTTGTCACAAAGTCATTTCATCAGTGTGTGTGTGTGCGTCTCAGGTGGATCTTGTTTTCTTTTTTTTTGACAATTGTCTTGACATATTCAAGCAGCAACAGGTGGTTGCACAAACTATGTCACACTTACCTTTTTCTCTAAGATTTAATAATCCACTGGAGTAGGTTTCAAGCATCGAGTTATCTAGTTAACAATGTTGAGTGTGTTTTTTGGGGCGGAGGGGGGCGAGACTGATGCAAACTGGTTCCAACATCATGTCTACTAGTTAGTTATTTACTGTTTAGTTTATTTTTTTCGGTTTTTATTTATTATATATTCATTTGTGGTATTCACATCATAATTTATTTATTTTTCTTTTACTCACATAAGATTTCACTCATTTTTTTGTTGTTGCATATATATTTCAATTGGTGTGGAATAAAGAGAGGATTATAACTCTATATTTCGTTTTTATCCCACATTCAAAATATTCATAGTCTTGAAAGTTAAGCAGGCTGTTTTGTTTATATCATTTTAAGATTTTGCATAAATCTATGAAGATGTGAATTCATGTTTACGATCAAATGTGAACTGGTATTTAAAATTGATTTGTATACGGATTATTTTTGGTTAGGGAAACAATCTAGGTACTGTTTTGGACTCATTAGATTATTGAACTACTCACTAGGTAGGTGAATTGATAATGGCACCCACGTTTGCATTTGAATGGATCATTTAAACTTGGTTCGAGGTGTATTGCGTCGGATAAAAAGAGGAAGGAATGTATATATATATATATATATATGTAATGGATTTAAACCAATTGGATTTCTTGTAGTCACCTTTTCCATTTACTTCTAAAAGAGATGTTTGCGATTCCCGCGAATACAGGAAGGTTGAGGAAATCTACTACGTTTATCAACTCAGAAAGGCCTTCGACAACGTTGACCGATAAGTAATTTGGAAACTGCTTGAACACTACGGCGTACTTCAAGTCTTTATTGACCTCATTCCAGAGCCACGTGCCAGGTGATCCACAACGAGCCACTTTAACGAGGCGTTCAAAGTGAACACGGAAGTAAGACAGGGCTATCTATTATTATTACCCATGATATTCTCAGTTGTGGTGGACTGGATTATGTCTCAGACTGTGCGTTGGGAGTGAGAAGACGGGAATATGCTCGACCACCGATAAGAAGACTATATAAGATTTGGATTTCACACGTGGGTAATTTATGTTCAATGTCACACAAATTCGAAGACTTGCAGGCGAAAACCAACAAATTGGTTGAAGAAGCAGGCAGGCAACGAAGATAGGACTCCAGTTGAATATAGAGAAGACGAAGATGATGAAGTTAACCAACCAACAGTAACAACAACAGCCAGTGCCAATCACCATCAAAGGGAGAGATTTAACAGAGGTTACCTCCTTCACTTATTTAGTCAGTAAGCAACGTTTAAACTACCAGCGGAACGGATGAAGATGTCAATGATAGCCAGAATCGGAAAGGCATGATACGCACGCCTTCATCAACCTGAAACCAGTTTGTAAATCTTCTGCACTAACTCAGCCAGCATAATCAGCAAGCCTCGGATTTTCAACACAAATGAGAAGTGAATCAGTCAGTTCTTCTATACGGGTCAGAAACTTGGCGTGCGTGTCATGAAAAGGATTTCCAACAGCCTGTTGCAGACTTTTATCAACAGCTGTCTTTGTTCCACACTGAAGATCAAATGAATGGTGGAAAGAATTAGCAACAAGAAACTCTTCAGTGGAACAATCCCTATGTTCCACTTGAAACCCAAGGGAATAATAATAATATTATAATACCATGTTCATGACTTTGAGTCTGAAGATTTGAATTTTTGGGTTTATACTTTCTTCTACAGTCTACTTGTAACTACTATTTTAATATACATTTTCCATGGCTTTCTCTCTATATTTATTTTATTCGGACTTGTTATACATAATGGCTCATACCTTTGATTAATTTTGTATTTATGCATATAATTCTCTATGTCATTCGTTAAAGCATATCACGGAAATTAATCGATAATTCACAACTAGTAAACATTAATTTACTTATTATGGAAACCACTAACCTCGAGATTATTAGAAGTCATAATATTCTTTTATTTTTATAATATCCTATAACAATTTTCGGTATATATAGTCAGCCAATTTCCTATCTGCATAATTATTTATCTTTCCCTAACCAATACATTCAATATTTAATCTGGGTAATTTGGTTGGCTTTCAGGGTTGTTTTCTGTTTGTTTTTTTAATTTTCTACGAAAAATTTAGATCGTGAAATTTGATTTCATTGTTATTAGTGTTATTATTATTATTATTATTCGTGGTGATTTTACTTTCATTAACTCTTCTCCAAAAACTATACTAAAAATTGATCGTTTAATTTAGGTGACGTTAATGATGAATACTTACCCATTTTTATTCAGTTAGATGCACACATTTTTGGCTGTTTCGGTAAACAAAACTAAAAGAGATACATAACATAAATGTCTGTATAATTATTTTTTGGTGAATTCACATTTCATTTCTCAAAACCAACTTCATGTCTTTCTCAAATATAATGGTGAAAATATCTGTGTATATATATATTTACAGATTATCAGATCGTTCTGCAATCCAGAGGATTATGCGTCGAAGTACAGGTTCACAGGCTTTACTTCATTTTTGCCTTGGTTCTAGTGTAAGTGAAAATACAACACCGACAGCCATACGGAATTCTCGACACACAGATCGTAAGTTTTTGATTAATTTTATGTTCAAAGTTGCACTTAATAGTGCAGTCTTTTTGTTCTACTAACAATACTTTATTGAAAATTTGGGAGTACCTTAATAAGTGTTTTGAGTCAGCGTTTTAGCCCTCCTGAAGCGTTCTTCATGAAACTTGACATCATTATTGAATTAACGGATAAGAATACAACTGATAATAAGGTGGTAAAAAGCCTAACCTGTCTTAGAGCACTTACCCTCATTTTTACACTATTCTGCCAATAGTGTCACGAATTCACACACAGTTACTTTTTGAAGCTAACTGCTCAACGAGAACATCCTGAATTTCTGATAGAAGTGTATAACCTGTTTGAGGGTAACCTAAATTATTCATGATACCACATACTACTGACTATTTTATTTGAACAATCAGATACTACTCACAAGTAGTAGTGCTTGTTAGCCAGCCAGCTAGCCGGATCGAAGTGACCTAAACACCGGATGGCGGTTTCGCTCGTCTGAGGCCGACCTCACCAGCAACGTGCCCGCATTCGATTAGTTTCAGACACTTGAAGCAGCTCAAACCGAAGTTCTGACTAGCTGCTCTAGCGAAATGCTAGTACTTTGGATCACATTTGCAAATTAGTTAATACTCGCATCAATCAGTAGTGTATGGCACTGTACATTTATGCTTGCTTCTTTTAATTGTTATTTATGGCAGCAAGCAGATCACACTATGTAATCGGAATAATTTCCGTTTCCTAAGGAAACTGTGGTAAAACATCACTTCTGCAAATCGCAAATTAATTTTCAAATAACGAATTTGATCCTAGCCTAAATCAAGATTTTTTACATTGGGAATAGTTTCGCGTAACAGTTAAATTGTCAGAAAATATTTATTCTTAGATTATCAGTTGTTGTTGTTGTTGTGTCGTTATAAATGTTGCTGGATAATTCTTTGAAAAATTTTCACAATTTCATATCGTATGCGTATCATTATTTGTAAACAAATTGGAAAATAATTCTGAACAGGTTTGATGCTCCTCATTTAACGAAAAGTCAATCCCTCATAACAAGTAAAAATGTATATATATGTATATTATTTTTTTTCTCGTATCCACATAAATTTTTCCAGATGGTTATGCCTTTTCTCAAGAAGAACATGGTGCTGTAAGTCAATCTCAATTGATTCGTGCCTATGACTCAAATCGTACAAAGCCAGAAGGAAGATAAAAGTTAACAATCAAATACAAAACTCTTTGTTCGTGTAGAATAATGATTATTGTCTTTATCAGTAAATATTCCAATTGCCTTTTACTCACGCTTTTTCAGTCTGCTTAATTTTATTTTATTTTCATAGGAAAGAGTTTCTTCAACTGAATTTCTTGTTCATCCTCATATATATATATATATCCGTTTCTAACATTCTCTTCTGTAACATTGGCCTTTTCTGGTGTTTGTACATCCATTGAACACTGTTATTGTAATAAATGCTTGTTATAGAAAAGGGACATATGTGAATTCTTCAGCTTTTATGGGTATATATGTAGAGTAGAATGTGTGTATAGACAAGATCATTTTCTATTGTTTCATTCTGACAACAAAATAAAGCATATTATACTTATTTATTATATGGATAATAGTGTAGTCTAATATGCGTCCATTTATTGTTTTCCTGTTGTACATTTCACCATGTAGAATAGTTCGAAAACAATCATCTAGGCTTCCTAAAATGGGATGTCTATAAAGAGAAGTGCGAAAGCAATAAACGATGTATGTATATATATTTCTCTTCAGAGATATTCTTTGTCTTCTACTGATTTCGTTGTTTCTTTACTGTAATAGTAAAAGTGTGTGTATGTGTTTTGAAGTCTTATCGACTTGCTTTCATCTCACTGTACTAGTGACGAGTGGATGAACGTCTAGGATAAATTGACTACATAATTATTACCATTACGGATTACTGATTTTGTAACAAAAACACTCACATTAATACTTATCCTTGTGCATATTTTTTTCTTGTTATCGTGTATACACTTACTTGTGCCAGATAAATAAAGGATGATGTGTAATTGCAAAATTTCTGTAATGTAATTACGATTAGATAGATCTGTGTGTGTAAATTAATTCTGCCTAACTACCCCCTGTTGTATTACTTCTATTTCCTGTCCTGTTTGTCTCATTCAACTTTTTTAACAATTATGGCTGTCACTATTAATAGCATTATTGTTAGTATTATTATTATTATTCGCCTATTTAAACGATTGGCATGTCCAAAAATTTATATATATATATATATATATATATATATATATATATATATATATATATATGGGATAATAGTGTTACTGACATGTTTGTTAGTTTATTTGTGTCAATCAGACATTGTGGTTATCAGTGTTTCGCAATAAATGGATTCATATTTATACATGCACATACATTGTATCCTTGTTGGTGTGTGTGTGTATGCGTGTGTTTGTTATGAGGTCAAGTTTTTTCTTTCTTTCTTTCTAAAGCAACATTTGTGAGGAATCAATGAAGATATGTTATTGTTTGTTTTTTAATGACCTATATTGTTAAACAATTTGGTATAAGATTTTGCTTATATATTTATGTAAATTACTGTTTCTTCCCCGCCTCCCCCCCCCACACACACCCCTTTTTTTCTGTGTCATTTTTCACTTCTTTCTTACCAATATGATTAGTAAATCTTCTTACATCTTACAAGTATCTTTCATTTTTGAAATTGACAAATACAATGAGAAAGTCAATGGAAAAAGTGTACATCGAAGCTTTCTGAACTCCATTTAGTATTATACCTATCTACCACAAAAAAAATAATAATCAGACTGTAATCTCTAAACTATATATTTTTACGTATTCATATGTATTTCAGTCTTGTAAAGTTAATATTTAAGCAAATAAAAATATCTGAGTAATTTGAAGTTTTACTTTTTGAAAAATAAAGTATCAAACACAGCCAGATGCAGAGAAGAAATCAGCAGAGAGAGAGAGAGGAAAAGGAAATTACACATATAAGCAATTAGACAAAAAGGTAGGTTATTTAGAGTGAATAATAATAAGGCTTTATTTCAGACAATATGATAACACACATAGTACAGAAAGTCTGAGCGTATATAGTTGCAAAATATTTCCTCTTCGTGCAGCATCTACACCTACAAGTAAAATATTATGTGATAGTGTTATTCCATACTAAGAAAGTGTAACGACAGAAGACAAAGGCCAGGCAAAAGATCGCTTATCGATAAAATCAAGCGATACTCATCGATTTTTATGTAAATTATTGTCAGCGGAGAAGCAACGTCTTCTGATTGGTTGTTTTCTTGCTGAAGGTTATTCTGTACTGCTTGTGACCGTTTCTTAGATAGTTATGCTATATATCCACGAATTGTATTTGCACACATTAAGTCTGCTGTGATTGGTTAGTGAGTTCCTCAAGATTAAGCTTTGTCATTGATTTTTCTCATGACCCCGATTCGGGACGTAAATTTTTGTCTACAATTTTGGCTTGCAGACAGCTCTCACCACAAAAGAACCAGTTCTTTACGATACTTTTCTTTTATTTCCATCAAGAATCGCATGATGTTTTGTTGAAAGTTGATTAAAAACGTGCACGAGTTCATGTGGAAATACTTGCATGATTAAAACGAAAAGAAATACGGAATCGCCTAAGCACTGTGATGGATGCAAATGTTGATAGCCCAGGGATTTAGGCAGGTCGTCGTAAATATGAATTCCCAATGACAGGTCTCTAAAAATTTTGGTTAACTTATGTATACCTGTTTTTGAGAAGTAGTGCGTCGAATTTATCACGATTGATTTTAGTTTTCTGAAGGCCTCAAGCATGTAGCATTACACAGTTTGGACGCTTACTACTGAACAGGATACTGACTGTTTTTGACACGAAGTCATTTTTTGTGATTATAACTACACAACTTCATTGATCAGATTGCCTACTTCACTTTTTATTAAACCACACCGTAGGAAATCGAAAACAACCAAACACTTATTATTATTGTTATTATTGTTCCCTTGGGTTCCTAGTGGAACATAGGGCTTCAACTGCACTCCTCCACTTGCTTCTGTCTTCTGCTGTACTTTTCACCTGCATCCATGTTAGTCCATACCGTTTCAAATCCTCTTCACACGATCTCCTCCATGTCACCCTTGGACGTCCCACTCACCACTTCCCTTTCGGGCTCCACTCGAGCGTTGGCCTGACGCGCGATGTCACCCAACGGCCTCCTTAGCGAGTGTCCAATCCATCTCCACTTTCTCCTGCATATTTGTTGAGCGATTGGTTCTTGTTTTATTCGTTCCCATAGTTTCCTGTTGGTGATTGGTTCCGGCCATCTGATCTTGATAAAGGTCTGCAACCTGTTGGAAATATTCTTTGTGACCCGCCAAGTTTCTGATCCGTATAGCAAAACTGACTTGACGTTTGTATTCAAAATCCGAATTTTGTTGTTGATGCTGAGTGACGAAGATTTCCAGATTGGTTTCAGGTTGATGAATGTGTTTCTCGCCTTCCCGATTCTCGATTTGACATCGTCGTCCGTTCCTCCTCTGGTTGAGACAATGCTCCCTAGATAAGTGAATGAAGTAACCTCTTTCAAATCCCTCCCGTTGATGGTGATTGGCGCTGGATGTTGCTGCTGTTGTTGTTGTTGGTTGGTGACCGGAATAGATTACTGTCTCCCCAGTTGATAGTTGGCACCTTCCACATCCGTTCCATCTGCTCTCGCAGATTCCCAACACTTCTATTCCATATCTTCTCATTTCTGCGGCTACCTGGGCAGCCTTTCCAGCTTCGTGCATTGTACGGACATTCCACGTCCTCAACCTTTTTTTGCTTTCATCGAAAGAAGGCACATCGGCTGACTGGGTTCCCGAAGACTTTCACCAGTCTGCGTCATTTCACTTCCCTGATTCCAGCGAAAAATAAGGTTACTGTTTATATTTTTAATATGTTTGTGCGTTGAAGTTTCTGTAGCAATTTGGTTAAGTTTTCGGGTGGAGTTGCTAGCACCACGCCCCAACCTTCCCTCTTTATCCGGGCTTGGGACCGGCTAATACTTCTAATATTCATTAATCTATTTCTGTTGGTTATATTTTATATTCATAACATACATAAAGGCCTCATATTATGCACTACACCAGGAGCCATATTTCAGTGACTAGGCGTGAATTAGTGAACAATTCTTTACCTCCCCCAGTGTTGCGAAATTCCCGGAATTCATTACATCATTACCATTGTTTTATTTTGTAACTTGTTTTCAAACGAGGTAGAAATGATGCAGATCACTCTTGAAACAAAATTCGCATTTTAAAATCGGGAAACATAGTAAGTATCTTCGAGGTACTCAAAAGACTACGTTTTCACCTACAGAGATCAATGTCGTCTGCACATTTTACTTTACTTCCAGACTCCTGAAAGATGAGTATGACATTCATGTGTACTTGTGTGATTTGTCTCTTATTGATTCTTTTTAGTGTAAATATCTGATATTACAAATGTTTAGCTGTGAAGTCTTCAGTTAAATAATGCACTCACTAGACATTTCTTTCTGTAGAAGATAACATGATAAGTGCAGGCGATATTTTAAAAAGTGCAGTTAGTTACATGTAGTCTGGTTGGTTGGTTAGTGACTACGTCCACAACCAACTTTGAAACTTGTCTGGCTTTTGCAGTATTCTAACACGATGATCTTGAAAACTATATCGATTAAACTTATTTCTGCTTTTATTTTTCTCAGGACAGTACTCTCATGAGTAATAGCTGTTGTTGTAGCCTATCAGTACTCGCAAGCCTTCCTATCTATAGTTAACAGCTTTCCTGATTTTTGTTAAAACCCCATCAATTTAATGTACGGAAGATTTCCAAATTGAGTCATACACAAAAAAGACGTAACAGCAAAGTATTCTTTCCAACGAATGATTTTCAAGAGCTGTACAATAGTATTTATATTTAAAAAGGAATCCATAAAACCATTCAGATACTGGTAACTGTTTCTTAGAAGACGTATTATACAATATGGGTTGTTATCAAGAACTGGATGACTAAGAGAAGATTAGAAAACAGGAGTTGGAATTACACAATAATCGTGAAGAATTAATTAATTAGTCAATGTAAACGGACAAAAGCTACAGAAATATGATAAAGTGTTCATATAAAATCTGTAATGTTATTATTAAACATTAGTATTTATTTATTACAAAATCATAATAACTAAAATATCAAACAAGTATGTCACTCTGGCCATGGTACGGCGAGTGAATGTATGCAATGCTTTTGGATGCAGAGTTTCGTTTTCGGAAACATATGAATGGCATATTCGAATTCCCTTTGTACGATGTTGAGTAACTCTGCGTATCACTGCGAAGCAGTCATACAGGGGTGTCTAGTGTCCAGAGTTGACTAGGTGATTAAGGAACTGTTAGTATTCTTCGTTTATCCTCTGGCTAGCCAGGGTGGTCAATGTTCAATAATACATTTACGGACATGACGATGTGTAATGCTAATATGCTTTACTCCGCTGGAGAAACTAAGCCGATGAATGTACACTGAGGTGACCAAAAGCGGTATCTTGCTCTTAACTCATGACTGGATTAACTGTCTGCTGAAAAATGTGATTCATAGAATGGCCGCTTGGAATATCTTCTTCAGACACTTGAAGAGATTGCCTAGATTGAATTTTTCATCACAAATTATAAACGTATCATCTGCATATTTTTTGTACAGCTGCAGTTGATTGATCAAAGGATAGAGGTTTCCGTGTCCAAGACTTACCATGAAACAGTCAGCTAAGGGTGAATCATGAGAAGACCATATAGCCACACCATCTTTCTTTAAGTAGAATTGTTCATTGAATCTATATTAAATATTAAATGAACATCCGAAAAGTAGTTCCTTCAGGTAGTTCGTGGGAAGAGGCGCTTCTAGGTCATCGGAATTGATATAGTCGCATATGAAGCATACTGTCTTATGGGAGTGCATGTGAGAAGGGAGGCGACGTCTAGAAAAAGCATTTGTCTTTCAAACACATTGACATCTCTTACTGATTCAATGAAATCAAATGAATCTTTATGACTTTACCTTGTCATATTTCTTTGTTAACCATTTCGCAATTTTATAATAAGTCGAGTTGAACATGTCTATAGTAGGTCAGAGTGGGACATCCTTCTAATGTACTTTGGGTAGCCATATAGTCTTGGAGTAGTTGGGCTGCATGGTCGCATTTCTTCATACGCCTCTGATACTATGACTGACTCTTCTTTCATCTTTAATAATTTTGTAAAATTTTCTACTCTACCTATTATGTCATTCTGATCGGAGTATTTGAAGAATATAGTCTTGCATGTAACTAGGTGTATTAATTTATCGATATAGTGTAATCTGTTCATCGCTACGATGCCGTCACTTTGGTTTGGAGAAACAAGGACTAAGTGTTTATTCTCTTGGAGTTTTCTGAGTTGTTTGCTGTGCTCTTTCATTAGTAGTTAACGATGACTAGTTAGTGCTTGCATGCATTTGTGACAGCTATCCAGGAATGAAGCAATGAACCTTTCTAGATCTTTTCTGGAATTCAGTAACGAATTAATTGTCTGGTTGATTAAATTCTCAAGCTGAACTTCGGTCTGCGGGCTGTCAATTTCGCTGGATACATTACAGAATTTCGGCCCAAGCTCTAGGACTTTACTTTGGATAGGAGTGAGAGGTAAATTTAAATGCTTGAAGAAATATGATTCATGTTTCTGCGGAAACAATGAAAGAATTTTGGATGATTTCAGACTTTCTGTTAGTCGGGAACTATTGACTTCGTAGCGTTTTTTGTATGTTATCAGACACATATTTCTGAAATATCTTTCGTTCAAATTAAGTGATACAGAGATGTGAAAGTTTCTGAATATCTTATAATTTACTATAACACATAAAAGCGAGTGCCAGAATAGAGGTGTGTTTCTCTAAATGTATCCAGTTCACCTGCATATTTAGTCCTAATACCTTTATTTTTAATTTGTGTCCGTTGGGACTTGAACGTGCAGCACACAGTTGCCTAAACATGAACTTCAAGTATATCTGTTTTTAGAAGAGTTCAGTGTTTCCTGGGTAACGTAACATTGTCTCTGTGTACAATTTTAGAAAGAAACTCATCGAGATGAATTTTCATTTTTCATCTGCGTTACATGCTTAGACACGAAATAATAAGAAGTTCAGCAAAGATATCTTTTCGGCGATTTCATTTTCAAAAGCTGTACAATCGCATTTAAATACATAATTTTACATGGAGACAATTCTTGTTTGATTCTACATAATTATGACAGCGAATAAAAGGTGATAATTATTTCCAACTAGATATGGTTATACGAGAGGCTTAGAAACAAAAATTACGCAGGATTAGAACGGATATCAAGTGTGTAAAAATGAGCATGGATACAAAATTGAAATAATAATTTTCAACTTGAGATGGGAATCAGGAGGTGCGAATATAGATTACAAGAGCCTTAGAAACAAAATTACATGGAATTTAGCAAATTACAGGTGTGCAGAAAGTGAGCATGGAAACAAAATTGATATAATAGTTTTAACTTAAAATGGAAGTTAGGAGGTGTGAATATAGATTACAAGAGCCTTAGAAACACAAAATAATTGCACAGGATTAAGATATAATTGCAAATTTTTTAAAACGGATTATAAATGTGAACAGGAAAAGCATGGAAACAAACTTAAAATAAATGTTTTTATAACTGGAAAAAAATGGGGTGAATCGAATGAAGACTGAGGGAGTAAGAATCACACACATAGCGAACGAAAAGGGATCAAAAAAACAAAAAACAAAACAAAAAACAGAAACAAAAATGGAAGCTACGGTAACATACCGAACTAAGTCCATGGTAGTTGTAGAGGTTGAACTAATTTCTTTTGGACACACAGCTCCGGCTTCTCGATGCATATTGCGAGGGCTTCTGCAGTACAGAGAAGTCGGAAACAAACTGCTTTCGGTAGGTTTCTGTTGACCTTGTAAATTACTTTGAATGAATCAGTTGAGATGTTGTGGGAGGTATTGATCAGATGCTCAATAATGGCACTTCTGATTGAACCGGTGCCTCCTCTTTGCAGCCACGCTGGGTAGTGTTCTCTAACACGTTTTGAAAGGACGCGCATACAACGACCTATGTACCTTGCTCCGCACGAGCAGGTGAACTGGTAAATGCACATTGAATTGGCCATATGCGACAGTTTGTCCTTCCCATTGCTCCGAAGAAGTGGGCGGCTAGAGAATGTCACTCTTAGAGTTGCTGCCGGAAATGTCTTCTTTTTTTTCCTTTTCGCGCTATGTGTGTGATTCTTACTCCCTCAGTCTTCATTCGATTCACCCCATTTTTTTCCAGTTATAAAAACATTTATTTTAAGTTTGTTTCCATGCTTTTCCTGTTCACATTTATAATCCGTTTTAAAAAATTTGCAATTATATCTTAATCCTGTGCAATTATTTTGTGTTTCTAAGGCTCTTGTAATCTATATTCACACCTCCTAACTTCCATTTTAAGTTAAAACTATTATATCAATTTTGTTTCCATGCTCACTTTCTGCACACCTGTAATTTGCTAAATTCCATGTAATTTTGTTTCTAAGGCTCTTGTAATCTATATTCGCACCTCCTGATTCCCATCTCAAGTTGAAAATTATTATTTCAATTTTGTATCCATGCTCATTTTTACACACTTGATATCCGTTCTAATCCTGCGTAATTTTTGTTTCTAAGCCTCTCGTATAACCATATCTAGTTGGAAATAATTATCACCTTTTATTCGCTGTCATAATTATGTAGAATCAAACAAGAATTGTCTCCATGTAAAATTATGTATTTAAATGCGATTGTACAGCTTTTGAAAATGAAATCGCCGAAAAGATATCTTTGCTGAACTTCTTATTCTTCTCAATCTAATGTTCCAATGGGTATTTTCCAAGATTTGAAAAAATGCAAGGACCCTACGACAGTGAAGGAACTCAATGCGTTTCTACGTTTCTCTGTCAAACTTGCCGAAGTGAATGCGAAGTTAGACTGCTATGAAGACTGCATTAAGAATCATCGATATCCGAAGTGGTTCTAGAAAGCTCTCCGAAGACACCACATTTATCCCAATTCTAAAGCTCTCCAACGCCACACAAGAAACCTTATTGATTCTATTAGCTCGCGTATATTCGAGTTACAGAGAAATATATCACAGAGGTCATCTGCTCTTTCCGAACTATCATCAGGTGAAAGAGAATCGTTTAATGAATATGTTATCTTGGTGCAAAGCAAACGAGCTGAGAATATCAAATCCGAATTGAATAGGAGCCTCAAATCCGTCGAAGTACAGAGAAAGTTTCCCGTCGACCCCGATAAATTTGTTTTCAATCACTCCTCCGTCAGCTTGTCTAACTTACAACTAGAAGCCCTATCTTTAGGGTTGAAATTTTGTGATGTAAATCTATACAGTAACAGACTACACACGTATGTCCAATTTGAAAATCTTATGAGTCAAACAAGAGACATCACACCCGTCTCTGATGCAGATCTCTTACATTTCAAGTCTACAATTTCTGACTGCTGCAATCAATACCTCAATTCAAAAACTAAAGCCCGACACCTCCTGACAAAAGAACACAAACAGCAGCTTAAAGACTTGAGAAACAACAAAGACCTGATCATTACACGTCCAGACAAAGGTTCGGGAGTGGTCCTTATGGACCGAGATGTGTATATCAACAAGTTGACAGCTCTAATCTCTAATGATAATAAATTTTCAAAACCAGACAATGAGAAGAATAAGACAGAGCAGATGGAACAGCAACTGACAGATGTTCTTAGGAGAATGAAGAACGACTACCTCATAACTGAGGACCTATTTGAACGTCTGAGACCAACAGGATCCATCATCCCTCGACTATATGGTCTGCCAAAGGTACACAAAGCAGGCCTACCACTTCGACCGATTTTGGACATGGAGGGATCACCGTACCATCCCATTGCCAAATGGTTATCCGAGATGCTGGAGCCTGTGAGACGACAACTCTGTAAGTACTCTCTACGAGATACGTTTGAATTTATTGAGTGCATAAAAGACCTGAATGTAAATGGCAAACGAATGTTATCACTGGACGTGGAATCTCTATTTACGAATGTGCCGCTCACAGAAACAATTTGTTTCCTTTGCAAGTATATTGATGACAAAAACCTGAGTATCGGAATACCAACCTCATACCTAAAAGAGTTGTTATTAAGATGCACACTCAACGTACAATTTACGTTCAACGACGTCATCTATAGACAGAAAGACGGGATTGCTATGGGCTCTCCCCTTGGCCCACTCCTAGCAGACTGCTTCATGGCCAGCATGGAAAACGGCATCCTTAAACCAACAATGAACAAATTGTTGCTGTACAAAAGATACGTCGATGACACTTTTATAGTTTGTCAAGACGATTCCGATTTAAATTGCATCTTACAGGAGTTTAATAACTGTCATCCTTCAATTAAATTCACAATGGAAGTTGAAAATAAATCAAAGATTCCATTCTTGGACGTCGAATTGACAAGAAGAGACGACGGAACTCTGAAAAGATCTATCCATAGAAAACCAACATGGAATGGCCAGCTGACAAACTTCTACAGTTGGGTACCTATCAGCCGTAAAAGAGCTCTCATCATCTCACTAGCCCACCGCACCAGAAGAATCTGCAGTGATGACTGTTTAGAAGAAGAGCTCCTATTCCTAAAAAGCATCCTGATTCAAAACGGATACCCGCCACGTTTCGTGGAGAAGAACATGAAACCAAGGCCAAAAAGAGAAGAATACATTTCAGTGCAAAAGAAGACACTCTATCTGAATCTGGAATTCAGGGGAGACCTGGCAGCAGATATCCTTAAAAGGAGAATCTCCAAATCCCTGAAGAAGACTTTTCCGGCAGCAACTCTAAGAGTGACATTCTCTAGCCGCCCACTTCTTCGGAGCAATGGGAAGGACAAACTGTCGCATATGGCCAATTCAATGTGCATTTACCAGTTCACCTGCTCGTGCGGAGCAAGGTACATAGGTCGTTGTATGCGCGTCCTTTCAAAACGTGTTAGAGAACACTACCCAGCGTGGCTGCAAAGAGGAGGCACCGGTTCAATCAGAAGTGCCATTATTGAGCATCTGATCAATACCTCCCACAACATCTCAACTGATTCATTCAAAGTAATTTACAAGGTCAACAGAAACCTACCGAAAGCAGTTTGTTTCCGACTTCTCTGTACTGCAGAAGCCCTCGCAATATGCATCGAGAAGCCGGAGCTGTGTGTCCAAAAGAAATTAGTTCAACCTCTACAACTACCATGGACTTAGTTCGGTATGTTACCGTAGCTTCCATTTTTGTTTCTGTTTTTTGTTTTGTTTGTTTGTTTTTTTGATCCCTTTTCGTTCGCTATGTGTGTGATTCTTACTCCCTCAGTCTTCATTCGATTCACCCCATTTTTTTCCAGTTATAAAAACATTTATTTTAAGTTTGTTTCCATGCTTTTCCTGTTCACATTTATAATCCGTTTTAAAAAATTTGCAATTATATCTTAATCCTGTGCAATTATTTTGTGTTTCTAAGGCTCTTGTAATCTATATTCACACCTCCTAACTTCCATTTTAAGTTAAAACTATTATATCAATTTTGTTTCCATGCTCACTTTCTGCACACCTGTAATTTGCTAAATTCCATGTAATTTTGTTTCTAAGGCTCTTGTAATCTATATTCGCACCTCCTGATTCCCATCTCAAGTTGAAAATTATTATTTCAATTTTGTATCCATGCTCATTTTTACACACTTGATATCCGTTCTAATCCTGCGTAATTTTTGTTTCTAAGCCTCTCGTATAACCATATCTAGTTGGAAATAATTATCACCTTTTATTCGCTGTCATAATTATGTAGAATCAAACAAGAATTGTCTCCATGTAAAATTATGTATTTAAATGCGATTGTACAGCTTTTGAAAATGAAATCGCCGAAAAGATATCTTTGCTGAACTTCTTATTCTTCTCAATCTAATGTTCCAATGGGTATTTTCCAAGATTTGAAAAAATGCAAGGACCCTACGACAGTGAAGGAACTCAATGCGTTTCTACGTTTCTCTGTCAAACTTGCCGAAGTGAATGCGAAGTTAGACTGCTATGAAGACTGCATTAAGAATCATCGATATCCGAAGTGGTTCTAGAAAGCTCTCCGAAGACACCACATTTATCCCAATTCTAAAGCTCTCCAACGCCACACAAGAAACCTTATTGATTCTATTAGCTCGCGTATATTCGAGTTACAGAGAAATATATCACAGAGGTCATCTGCTCTTTCCGAACTATCATCAGGTGAAAGAGAATCGTTTAATGAATATGTTATCTTGGTGCAAAGCAAACGAGCTGAGAATATCAAATCCGAATTGAATAGGAGCCTCAAATCCGTCGAAGTACAGAGAAAGTTTCCCGTCGACCCCGATAAATTTGTTTTCAATCACTCCTCCGTCAGCTTGTCTAACTTACAACTAGAAGCTCTATCTTTAGGGTTGAAATTTTGTGATGTAAATCTATACAGTAACAGACTACACACGTATGTCCAATTTGAAAATCTTATGAGTCAAACAAGAGACATCACACCCGTCTCTGATGCAGATCTCTTACATTTCAAGTCTACAATTTCTGACTGCTGCAATCAATACCTCAATTCAAAAACTAAAGCCCGACACCTCCTGACAAAAGAACACAAACAGCAGCTTAAAGACTTGAGAAACAACAAAGACCTGATCATTACATGTCCAGACAAAGGTTCGGGAGTGGTCCTTATGGACCGAGATGTGTATATCAACAAGTTGACAGCTCTAATCTCTAATGATAATAAATTTTCAAAACCAGACAATGAGAAGAATAAGACAGAGCAGATGGCACAGCAACTGACAGATGTTCTTAGGAGAATGAAGAACGACTACCTCATAACTGAGGACCTATTTGAACGTCTGAGACCAACAGGATCCATCATCCCTCGACTATATGGTCTGCCAAAGGTACACAAAGCAGGCCTACCACTTCGACCGATTTTGGACATGGAGGGATCACCGTACCATCCCATTGCCAAATGGTTATCCGAGATGCTGGAGCCTGTGAGACGACAACTCTGTAAGTACTCTCTACGAGATACGTTTGAATTTATTGAGTGCATAAAAGACCTGAATGTAAATGGCAAACGAATGTTATCACTGGACGTGGAATCTCTATTTACGAATGTGCCGCTCACAGAAACAATTTGTTTCCTTTGCAAGTATATTGATGACAAAAACCTGAGTATCGGAATACCAACCTCATACCTAAAAGAGTTGTTATTAAGATGCACACTCAACGTACAATTTACGTTCAACGACGTCATCTATAGACAGAAAGACGGGATTGCTATGGGCTCTCCCCTTGGCCCACTCCTAGCAGACTGCTTCATGGCCAGCATGGAAAACGGCATCCTTAAACCAACAATGAACAAATTGTTGCTGTACAAAAGATACGTCGATGACACTTTTATAGTTTGTCAAGACGATTCCGATTTAAATTGCATCTTACAGGAGTTTAATAACTGTCATCCTTCAATTAAATTCACAATGGAAGTTGAAAATAAATCAAAGATTCCATTCTTGGACGTCGAATTGACAAGAAGAGACGACGGAACTCTGAAAAGATCTATCCATAGAAAACCAACATGGAATGGCCAGCTGACAAACTTCTACAGTTGGGTACCTACCAGCCGTAAAAGAGCTCTCATCATCTCACTAGCCCACCGCACCAGAAGAATCTGCAGTGATGACTGTTTAGAAGAAGAGCTCCTATTCCTAAAAAGCATCCTGATTCAAAATGGATACCCGCCACGTTTCGTGGAGAAGAACATGAAACCAAGGCCAAAAAGAGAAGAATACATTTCAGTGCAAAAGAAGACACTCTATCTGAATCTGGAATTCAGAGGAGACCTGGCAGCAGATATCCTTAAAAGGAGAATCTCCAAATCCCTGAAGAAGACTTTTCCGGCAGCAACTCTAAGAGTGACATTCTCTAGCCGCCCACTTCTTCGGAGCAATGGGAAGGACAAACTGTCGCATATGGCCAATTCAATGTGCATTTACCAGTTCACGTGCTCGTGCGGAGCAAGGTTGTGGCGGCCTAAAAACATATCAAATTATATGTTCACGAAAAAAAGAAGGAATTCAACCTAAAAAACCTTGAACCGCGCGGAAGGAACGAATCGTTCGCCATCTCTCCGGCTGCTCGCCCAGCACATCTGCTGACCAACGCTGCCTCGCACTGGTTGACACATCCCCGTCAAGAACTTTGCTCCTATCTGCCTTACTCTACGTGGATCCTTCCAACGGTTGACAGCGCTAAGTTGTAGTGGAGAATTTGTATAATCAAGAGAAGGACAATTACATTCCTATAATTTCGTACGTCTATAATTTGTGTATTTTGTGACTGTTATAGTTTTCTTCAAATAACCTCAGTCCTATTTTTGTGTATATTAACTTAAGTGAACTGAATATTTTATATACACGTATTTGTTAGTACTTGTTCTGTCCTTTTAATTGCGTTTATATACTTACCTAGCTACTAGGTCCACTACACTTAATTGGTGAGCCCGTTTTGGAACACGGATTGTTTTCCCGTATCTATATACTTATTTTTGCTATTTTGTACTTTCATTGCAAGTTTTTGTTGGTGGTCTCATATTTGTATTCCCCTTTGTATCAATATTCTCACACTTATAATGTCGTCACCAATACTCACCGCCATTGCAGACTTAGCGGCAAGGCTTGACAAGTTGGAAACACATAGATCTGATCGACGAGTCGAGAGGCGGAGTTCACAAGCACGGTCACAGTCACATAGAAGATCTCTCTTCCGGCAGCGGTCCCGAATGTCTTCTAGGGACAGTAATATATGTTGGTATCATAGGAAGTTTGGACGTCATGCCTTGAAATGTGTCAGACCGTGCATCTTTAGTGAAGAGAACCAGGCTCAGGGGAAACGTCTCAACCAGACAGTGATGGCGACAGCTGTTACTGGCAACCATTCAAGTCGCCTTTTCTACGTGAAGGACAAAACCACAGGCACATTATTCCTGGTAGACACAGGAGCCGAAGTTAGTGTAATACCTCCTTCACTCTCCAGGCGGTCTTCTAGCACAGCTGCAAAACTCTCACTTCGAGCAGCTAACCAAACTAGCATACGGACTTACGGCGAACAATCACTTATTTTGGATCTTGGTTTACGTCGTCGATTTACATGGATATTCATAGTAGCTGACGTTAGTCATGCCATATTGGGTGCCGATTTTTTAAGCAATTTCAATCTGCTGGTTGATGTCAACAAGAAAAAGCTGATTGATAACTGCACCCAGCTTCAAGTCCACGGAATCATCTCAAACTACTCTGTTTATAACATATGCATCGAGAAGCCAGATGACTGCATGTTCTCTGCATTACTGCATCGTTTCCCAAAAATTTTAAAGCCATCTTATAATATCGAAGATGTTCCTCATTCTGTCACGCATAAAATTGTCACAACTGGTCAACCCGTCAGAGCACGTCCTCGTCGACTACCACCTGACAAGTTAGCAGCAGCCAAAGCTGAATTCGAACACATGATGCAATTGGGCATCATCCGGCCATCCAACAGTCCCTGGTCCTCACCATTACATATGGTACCAAAAGCTGAGCATGATTGGCGACCGTGTGGGGATTACCGACGTTTGAATAACGCCACTGTTCCAGATCGTTATCCCATTCCCCACTTGCATGATTTCTCTCTAACACTGCAAGGTAAAACTATTTTCTCCAAAGTGGATTTAGTCAGAGCTTATCACCAGATACCAGTTGCTCCAGAGGACATCGAGAAGACAGCCATTATAACACCTTTTGGCTTGTTTGAATTCCTACGAATGCCTTTCGGGCTGAAAAACGCTGCACAAACTTTTCAGCGCTTCATGGATCAAGTCACGCGGGGCCTTGACTTTGTATTCGTTTATATCGACGACGTACTAATTGCTAGCAAGTCGGAAGAGGAACATAAGAATCATCTTAGCACTTTGTTTCAGCGTTTCGAACAGTATGGTGTCGCGATAAATCCTAAGAAGTGCATTTTCGGTGCCTCTTCTATTCAATTTCTGGGACACTACATAACTGCCGAGGGAATCAGGCCTACTGAGGAAAAGATAGATACAATCAAAAACTTCCCCCAACCAGACTCTTTGAAGAAAGTCCGACAATTTTTGGGGATGTTTAATTTCTATCGACGTTTTATTCCTTCGTGTGCCTCTATCGTCCAGCCTTTAACCGATCTCCTTAAAAGTGATCCTAAAAAATTTCAATGGTCAGAGCAAGCACACGAATCTTTCTGCAACGCGAAAGACGCTTTATCTAAAGTCGCTATGTTGTCTCACATCAACCCCGACGCATCTCTTATCTTGTGTACAGATGCCTCCCAAGTAGCTGTGGGCGCGGTGTTACAGCAGAAAATTAATGGTGACGTTACTCCACTTGCTTTCTTTTCGAAGAGGTTAGAACCGGCTCAGACACGTTACAGTACTTTTGGGAGAGAATTGTTGGCTATATACCTAGCAGTCAAACACTTCAGTTACTTACTACAGGGTCGTCATTTCACTATTTTTACTGACCACAAACCTCTGTGCTATGCTTTCACCACTTCGCTGGATAAACACTCCCCAAGAGAAGCCAGACAGTTAGACTATATCTCCCAATTTTCAACTGACATACAATACATCAAAGGGGACGCAAACGTGGTAGCTGATTCTCTTTCAAGAGGTGATATACACCAGCTTGAAACTTCCGTAGACGTCAGTCTTGACCGGATGGCTCAGTTACAAAGAAACGACTCAGAACTTCGAAAGTGTCGCGAAAACTCTTCCTTACAGCTCAGGGACGTACCTATTCTCTTATCAGATGCCACTATAGTTTGTGATGTCTCTACCGGCACTAATCGTCCGTTTGTTCCTCTCCAATGCCGAAGAGCTTTATTTGACCACTTACATTCGCTCTCTCACCCTGGAGTACGTGCCACCGTCAGACTCATCAGCGAACGTTTCGTGTGGCCTAAAATGAACTCTGACATTCGGAGATGGGCACGAGAATGTCTCCAATGCCAACGCTCCAAAGTACATCGCCACACTATCACAACGCCAAAAACGTTCGATTTACCGGACAGGAGATTTCAGCACGTTCATATAGATATCGTAGGACCATTGCCAATGTCAAGAGGATATACACATATCCTGACAGCCATTGATAGATTTACTCGTTGGGCTATTGCATGCCCCCTGAACGATATATCGGCCGAAAATGTTGCTTTGGTTTTCCTCGACCGCTGGGTGTCAAATTACGGTGTACCAACTACGATTACATCCGATCGAGGTGCTCAATTCCAATCGACGCTGTTTCGTGAACTGACGAGACTCCTGGGAGTTAAACATATCTCCACAACAGCCTACCATCCGGCAGCGAATGGTCTTGTGGAAAGATTTCACAGACAACTGAAAAGCTCCCTGATGGCACAGAGTGATGCATCTAAATGGAGTGAATACTTACCTCTGATTCTACTTAGCATACGATCAACTGTTAAAGAGGACCTTGGTTGTACACCCGCACAACTAGTTTACGGCACTACCTTAACACTGCCAGGACAGCTAGTATCCTCTCATGACTCTCAAAATGTGAATATTTCCGAGTTTTCTGATCAACTGACCAGACGAATGTCACAACTTCAACCAATAGCTCCGAGACAATGTCCCCGCAGAGAAAACCTAAGTAGCCATCTACAAACCTGTAAATTTGTCTTTATACGGATCGACAACGTCAGGAAAGGGCTACAACCTCCATATGAAGGCCCATACCCAGTAGTGCATCGCGCGGAAAAATATTTCACAGTGAGCAAAGAAGGTAAAAAGATGACGGTCTCCGTGGATAGACTCAAACCTGCTTACACAGATGGCGACGACATCCCAACAGCGACTTCAGCAGACAAACAAGAAACCGCCAAAGCTCCAGAGGTGCCAATAATGCTACCTCCCCCTTGCATTACTCGTAGTGGCAGACAGGTTAATAAACCTGCCCGTTTTGTACACTTTACTGATTAATATCTTTAAGGTTGTAACAATTTTTTTTTTTACGTATACATCATTGATCATTGTTGTTAATTATTGACTTACGTAGTTTATTTGTGTCAGATACGACATCATTTTTTGTGCCGAAGCATTGCTATTTTTTTTTACTACCTCAGTACTGTATATGTGTATATATGTATTCACAATTGTTCTCCCATAATTACTACTATATTGGTTAGCGTTTTAACGGACATTATCCTTATTATTATTATTATTAGTGCCATTCAGTTTGATGCCATCGTTCCAATTAACATTGATCTCTTTCGCAATTTTTTTTTTTCTTTCATGTGTCATATAAACAGAGCTGACATATACTCACCTGTGTTTATTCAGAGAATATTTTTTTTTGTTTGTTTTGTTTTGTGTGCGTGTTCACTCTCCGTAATATGTATCCATTGTACTCCCACCCACTTCCAGTTCAGAAGTTGATGTTGAACTATTCACTAAAGCGTAAAAAAAAAAAATCTTTTCCATTTTTTTTTCGTATTCTCATAGTGTTCTGTAGCATTATAATTATTTTTCTTCTCACAATTCTACTGCAAATCGTCGGTAGCAGTTCCTCCGGACTTCTAAGAGGGGGAGCCGTGTGGCGGCCTAAAAACATATCAAATTATATGTTCACGAAAAAAAGAAGGAATTCAACCTAAAAAACCTTGAACCGCGCGGAAGGAACGAATCGTTCGCCATCTCTCCGGCTGCTCGCCCAGCACATCTGCTGACCAACGCTGCCTCGCACTGGTTGACACATCCCCGTCAAGAACTTTGCTCCTATCTGCCTTACTCTACGTGGATCCTTCCAACGGTTGACAGCGCTAAGTTGTAGTGGAGAATTTGTATAATCAAGAGAAGGACAATTACATTCCTATAATTTCGTACGTCTATAATTTGTGTATTTTGTGACTGTTATAGTTTTCTTCAAATAACCTCAGTCCTATTTTTGTGTATATTAACTTAAGTGAACTGAATATTTTATATACACGTATTTGTTAGTACTTGTTCTGTCCTTTTAATTGCGTTTATATACTTACCTAGCTACTAGGTCCACTACAAGGTACATAGGTCGTTGTATGCGCGTCCTTTCAAAACGTGTTAGAGAACACTACCCAGCGTGGCTGCAAAGAGGAGGCACCGGTTCAATCAGAAGTGCCATTATTGAGCATCTGGTCAATACCTCCCACAACATCTCAACTGATTCATTCAAAGTAATTTACAAGGTCAACAGAAACCTACCGAAAGCAGTTTGTTTCCGACTTCTCTGTACTGCAGAAGCCCTCGCAATATGCATCGAGAAGCCGGAGCTGTGTGTCCAAAAGAAATTAGTTCAACCTCTACAACTACCATGGACTTAGTTCGGTATGTTACCGTAGCTTCCATTTTTGTTTCCGTTTTTTGTTTTGTTTGTTTGTTTTCTTTGATCCCTTTTCGTTCGCTATGTGTGTGATCCTTACTCCCTCAGTCTTCATTCGATTCACCCCATTTTTTTCCAGTTATAAAAACATTTATTTTAAGTTTGTTTCCATGCTTTTCCTGTTCACATTTATAATCCGTTTTAAAAAATTTGCAATTATATCTTAATCCTGTGCAATTATTTTGTGTTTCTAAGGCTCTTGTAATCTATATTCACACCTCCTAACTTCCATTTTAAGTTAAAACTATTATATCAATTTTGTTTCCATGCTCACTTTCTGCACACCTGTAATTTGCTAAATTCCATGTAATTTTGTTTCTAAGGCTCTTGTAATCTATATTCGCACCTCCTGATTCCCATCTCAAGTTGAAAATTATTATTTCAATTTTGTATCCATGCTCATTTTTACACACTTGATATCCGTTCTAATCCTGCGTAATTTTTGTTTCTAAGCCTCTCGTATAACCATATCTAGTTGGAAATAGTTATCACCTTTTATTCGCTGTCATAATTATGTAGAATCAAACAAGAATTGTCTCCATGTAAAATTATGTATTTAAATGCGATTGTACAGCTTTTGAAAATGAAATCGCCGAAAAGATATCTTTGCTGAACTTCTTATTCTTCTCAATCTAATGTTCCAATGGGTATTTTCCACGTTACGAAATAATAAGTCAAATTATCAGTTCATAATTTCAATCATCTTAGTTTATTTTTTTTTGTGTGTGTGTTCGTTTGAAAAATAATAGGTAAAATATATTAGTTTTAATTTACTGTTGACTCATTTAAGCTTTTGAATCTAAGACAAGACATGGGGTCTCCTCACCTAACAAATAATAATCCCATTAGGAAAGTGATATTGAAGAAAAGCCCAATTATACTTTTGCATATTTCTGTAGGAGAATTAACTCTTAAAGTAGTCAAGCATAAAATTTTTGATCATAGAAAGTGATCTAGTTTGTCACGTCGCCAGTTACACCCAATGTGTCGGATACATTTCGTTCAAACATTATTAAGTTAGTGCTTGTACATGTAAGACAAGTCCGACAAACTGGGACTTGTTTACTGAACAAGCTCTCGATAACACAACTAGTAACATAACACATTATCTTAATTTCTGTCTTGATGTTTGTTGTCCAAAAGAGACAATCTTCTTAAAATTCGACGGCTTCTCCTCTTCTCAACTCAAAAAGCTTCGCCGTGAAAAAGAGAGGTTGTACAAAGTGAGAAATAAATCTGGTGTTAAGAGAATGAACACTTTAATTAAAGCCGAATGACAAAGACTAAATGCTCTCTATAACCAGAATTTTCTTTCATGTAAATCCTCATCTAATATGTGGAAGCTATTAAAGGAAATCACAGGTAGTAAGCAAATAATGAATGATACTTCTGTTGATGTTGATATGCTTAGTAAATCCTTCATATTTATCCCTGCAGATGTTATGATTCCCAAATCTAATAGTATAAATAATGACTGCTTCTCATGTTTTAACACGAATGATGTTCTTAAGTGTCTTCAATCTCTCAAACCTACTCAGTCCCTTGGTCCTGATGGAGTTCCTGCTGTTATCCTTAAGAATTGTGCTGACATCTTATGTTTCCCATTAACCGACATTTTCAATGAATCTTTTTCCAAAAGTATTATTCCTGACTCATGGAAAAATATCAAGGTTGTTCCAGTGCCTAAATCAACAAGTGTTAAGTTTCGACCGATTGCTATTACCTCACCTTTTTTAAAAGTTATGGAAAGACTTATTTTACTTGATCTTGAACCCTCTTTAAAGCCTTTTAATGACCCCAACCAGTTTGCTTATAAACATAGTAGGTGTACCTTAGATGCCGCTTTTGTTCTATATCATAATATAGTCTCTAGTTTAGATAGAGGAGCCAAATATGTTCGGTGTGCCTTCCTTGATTATACATCTGCATTTGACTCTGTTCCTAGGTCTCTCTTGCTAAGTAAGCTTGCTGCAACACAGAGTGAGAGCTGGATAAATAAGTGGTTTCATTCCTATTTTTCTGATAGGTAGCAGTACACCGTCTACAATGGAAAGTCCTCCACTACCTCACTTACTTTAGCTGGTGTTCCTCAAGGTGCTGTCCTTTCTCCTTTTCTGTTTTCTTTTTTCTTACATGACTTGCCCCATTCTGGTGTAGCCACTTTCGTCAAGTATGCTGATGACCTCTCTGTCTCCATGCCTGTCAACTCTCAGTCAGACTGTTCCAAATTAAATCACTTTCTCTCGGAAATTAGTCAGTGGTCCTCTTCAAACGGTCTTAGGCTAAATCCGTCTAAATGTCAGGGAGTCAATTTCACTTTCAGACGAAAACGTGACCTACAACAACTAGCTAGCTCACATGGTCCCACTATCATTGACGGCATAGAGGTTGAAACTACATCTAATGTCAAGTACCTTGGACTGAGTATTTCCTCCGATCTTTCCTGGTCCTCTCACATCTTGCTAGTTACTAGAAAGATGTTTCGCTTAACGTTCTACGTTAGGAAGTTAAGGCAGTCTGGTATAAAGCAGTCTTTGCTTTCTCAGTTTGTCAGTTCCTGTATTCTACCCATCCCTCTTTACTGCTCCCATTAATCTTCCCTGGACTACTTAAGAAAGACTTTGCTTTGCTGAGAAGGGTACTAAAAGCTGTTAGTAGGGGAAGTGGAATATCGTTAAACCAACTGGTTAACACCATCGTGGATAGACATAATGTCATGTAAGAAACTAGCGAATTCTATATTGTCACACCCCGAACACCCTCTCTATACGCAGCTCTCTCCTTGCATTTCATCTGGTAGAACTAGAAACAACTATAGGAGGCTATATGCCAGGACTACCAAGTACAAAAAGTCCTCAATACCTTATCTGGCACAGCTGTTATGTGATGAGAAATCCGTTAGGTATGACACGACCAACTTACTGCGGCACTCTAACAAATAGTTCCCATTAGCTTTTCTTCTCCTTTCTTTGTTACTATTATATTGTTGCTCACATATTCTATTACACACTAAATTTATATTTCATATCCTGTGGTGCATTGTTTAAATATGTGAATACAATGCTGTTCTTTTTCTTATTTCTTTTATTTCTCTTTTTTTCTTTTTGTTGTTGTTGCTTTTTATTTTTAAAATCTTATAAAATTTATGAGGTAATTAGATGCAATATTGTAATGCACGCTGAAAATTCCATACCTGTACCACAAATACTGTTTGGAATAAAGCTATTATTATTATTATTATCATTATTATTATAAGTATAGCAGACATCTACCACAAAATAGGAATAAGATGAATATGGTACATATTTCACCTGATTCCTTTTCAAAATCTAAAATATAAGAGTAGGTATGCTGATCATAATTTGCATTTTTTTTTCCTAACTAGCGAAGGTTGTTCTTGATGAAATCAGACTTATTGTATTCTTGCATTTAAAGAAATAAAAAGATTCACTTGATTTCATGCAGCAGAATTAATTTCAGCTGCCTGAAGATTCTCATAATATTACGGATCGGCCATATTACGGAACAAAGATTGTTCTTTTCTATAGCTTCCTCTTCATATTTTACAATTGTCTATATTGCATTTCACCTTCAGTTATTACCCATTATGGAAACAATATTCTGCCAACCCAAGACTATCTAAGATAGTCTCACCACCAAGTTTTTTCTTCATTATTGTTATACTGAGTAATTAGTTTCCCATTTTATTTATAGGGAATCATTACTATAATTGATATTAGGATTAACAAATTGTAATTAAAGTATTTAGTCGGATTATGAACTTCTTATGTAAAATTCAGGGAATAGGTTATGGTTGTGTTAACTCTATGGTCCGTCGGATTGTCGGAACATAGGAATTTAGCTAAGGTAAGAATGGTTAACTCTGACAAGATAAGCAATTTAGAAAAAAGCTCAACGGTTGGACTGCGTGTATTAACAAACAATCACACAATAGGGTGGGAGAGGGTTAAAATTCTGAGAAGTAATATAAGTAGGTGGAGAGAGAGATTGATTACTAAATCCTGGTTCATTGAGTCTACACCCGACAAATGCAACAGAAATGACTCAATGCAAATACCAGAGATATGGAAGATATTATTACCACCAGACAAATCAGCGGAGAATGAAAAATAATCTTAAAATTCTATTTCAATCCACGTACATCATGACATTCTAACAAGTTACTTATTTTGACTATAAAAACACTCGTCTTATTTCCCATCTGATTGTATTTGATCAATAACACTGATATTATTATTTCTGAATGTACATTATCCTATATTGATTTTTTATTCAAATATCTAATCAGTTCCATTCATGTATATAAATGAAGAAAAAATTTGTGTAACTTGATATGATTGTGAGCAATAGTTTGTGCTCGAAACGTCATCAACTAATACTATTGTATAACACTGTGATTAATTCTCAAAATAAAATCTTATCCATAATGGAGTTCCGCTAACACAGTTGGACGCAGGTAAGCTATCACTAGAAACTTCTTTACGGATAAAGCGTATACCTCTGGTTAATAGTGAAGGCACTATCCTATGTGACCTGTCCACCGGCAACCCTCAGACCTATCGTCCCGCTATCTTTACGCCTCATGGTATTCGACAGTCTTCACAGATATACGAGCATCAGATAAACTGGTATCAACTAGATTTGTCTGGCCTGGCATTAACCGTGACGTGCGTTGTTGGGCGCATGCTTGTGTGCGGTGCCAACGCGCTAAAGCTACCAAGCACAACATCACACCGGTTGGGTCCTTTCCAACACCAGATGCCCTGTTTAACCATGGACATCTTGACATCGTGGGTCCACTACCCTCTTCGACTGGCCACTTGTACTTGCTTACACGTGTTGATCGTTTTACATGTTGGCCAGAAGCCGTTCCAATCCCAGACGTAACGGCTGAAACTATCTGCCACGTTTTCATGGAACGATGGATTGTGCAATTCTGATGCCCTTCTACAGTGACTACTGACCGTGGGCAACAATTTGAATCAACAATTTTTAAGAAGCTTTTAGAGCTGTTGTGATGCGAACGCATCAGGACAAATGCGTATCACCCATAGGCAAATGGACTAGTAGAGCGCTTTCATCGCCAATTGAAATCCTCGTTAATGGCAGTAGACAACAGCAGGTGGACAGACTCTCTGCCTCTAGTCCTACTCAGCATTCGTTCTACACTCAAGGAGGATCTTCAGTGCACCTCAGCCGAGTTGGTATATGGCACCACTCTCCGTTTACCGGGTGAGCTTATCGCTCCTGAAAGTTTTGAGCCAAACGTTACTGATGTCAATTGTTATGCCCAGAGTCTAAAACGCTTTATGCAGCGACTTCGACCAATTCCCACACACACTTTCACAACAATATAGTACACGTAGATACTCGATCCGATGATTGTACACGTTTTCGTGTGTTCTGATGCTGTGCATAAACCCCTACATCCTCCATATGATGAGCCACTCATGGAACGAAATATTTTCGAGGAGGCTCACAATAGCTTTGTTGGTCTTGGTCTATTGTGAGTGTATATGCTTTAAAGCAAACTGAGACTTCCCATGACTGAACCATGCAGAAAGATGGTGTGTTGAGAAAGTGGGAAGCTGCAGGGTTATGGCCATCTGCGCAGGAGGGCCGTTTTCAGGCATCATTAATGTAAGACATTGAAACACAGCGGTAAAACAAATATAAATAAAAACCTGAGAACCGGAAATTCTATCACTCTACGTGCAAAAATAATCAATTTGAAAAGGAGAAATATTGACACGTAAAGCTACAAATACGAGAAACGGTGAAACTCAGTCTCACCAACTATAGGTGCTGATTGTGCTTCAGATAGACCTCAATTAACCGCACCTACTAAAGACCTCTCTTCGTAATACCCTTATCAGTACTGTACCAAGCATGTAAGTACCGATTAACGTACTCAAAGTAAAAAAGCTAGAAACTGGGCAGTGTGTCCTGATGAGTTATATTTTACACAGAATAAATATCAATCTAAATAAATAAGAATGTTGTACAACTTATCTACTGTCTGGCTGGGTAGTAAGCTCTAAGAGCGCGCTCAATGGTAGCACAACAAGGGAGCGAACCACGTTCAAACAGTCACGCCGGAAATATAAAGGTGGCGCGGTGCCATAGTGCATGAATGCTTTAAAACAAAAGTTAAAATATTCACTCTGTGCTTCGTACGGATACAACTGTTTCAGTAGTTAAATATTTGATTGGAACTGCTTCATTCCGTCGTGTGAAATGTTTGATGCATTTTAGGATATAGGTATATCAATGAGATCCTTGAAGGTGTCCAATCTGATCTACGTTAACGTAATCGAAACGAGCATCAGGGATAAGAGAGTTGCCGAGAGTTCTTTTGGTGTGTCCTACCGCCCTGCACTTTTTGCAAGCGAAGCACGTGTAAGCCAATTCCCTTCTTTATTAATACAAGGCCAACAAAACCGACCTGTTTTGAGGTGGACTTTAGTTCGACTACCTGGGTGAGATAAGTCATGCAATGTATTGAAGACGTTACGGCGATAACTTTTAGGCATGGAGGGGCAAGTAGTACTCGTGTAAATGCCATACAGAATAGTGTCTTTTCCTATATCTAAGGGTTTCTCAGCTAATTGTTGTTGTTTTCGACAACTCATGTTGAACCTCAGTATCTTCTTTTTGAAGACGAGCCAGTTTCACAAGGTCTGTGCCATATATTTAAATGAGTGAAAAATAAGCGACAAGGCATCTGCCACAGTGTTGTTCACTCCGGACATATGATGAATATCCAATGTAAACTGTGAAACATAGTCCAGTTGTCGTAATTCTCCAGGTGAAAACTCATCTGAAGTTGAGTTCAGGGAGTACGTCAGAGGCCTGTGGTCAGTGAAAATTATAAATTCACAACCCTCCACTAAATGTCAAAAATGATGTATAGCACAGTACATAGTCAGGAGTTCTCTGCCGAATGTGCTGTACTTCATTTCTGCCAATTGAAGGCGCCTCGAGAAAAAGGTGAGTGGTTGCCACTCTCTGTTGACTAGTTGTTGCAGAACTGCGCTGATTGCAGTGTCTGATGCATCAACCGAGATACTTAACGGTGCCGTTGGATCCTGATACATTGGAAGTGTGGCATTCGCAATGGCTTTTTAACCTGAGTGAGAGCATTTAGATCAGACGCGTGAAGTTCGATGGACTTGTGATTCCCTCGAAGAAAGTCTGTCAATGGCTGAATCAGAGAAGCACAGCTGGGAATAAACCGTCTATAATAACTTACCCAGCCGTTAAGAGTGCGCAGACTTTTCACTGTCTGTGACCCCGGAAAGTTCAGTATCGCCTCATATTTACTAGCCAGTGGGTGAATACACTAGCAATCAAAGGTGTGGCCCAGAAAGCCGAGTGAATCAACGCCTATCTGTCACTTTTGAATATTCATGGTAACACCATGTTGCGGGCATAACCTTTGGTATGCCAGGTCCAAGTGCATAAGGTGAGTTTCCATGTCTGGACTGGCAATGAGGCAGTCGTCTAAGCATGCGTATACAAAGTCGAGACAGCGAAATACTCCGTCAATGAAGGGTTGAAATGTTCGTGCTGCATTCTGGAGGCCGAATAGCATACGCAGATATTCGAAAAGTCCGCAAGGCGTAATGATAGCCGTTTTCGGAATATCTTCTAGGGCCATCGGGATTCGGTTATACGCTTTAACCAAGTCCATTTTCGAGAAAATAGTTGCACGAGATAATTTTGCCGTCAAGTCGTGTATGTGAGGCAATGGATAGCAATCAGGGGTTGTTTTGGCGTTCACTCGCCTGTAATCACCAGTGGGCCGCCAATCGTTGCTATCTTTTTCGGTACCATATGTAGTGAGGGTGCCCATCGGCTATTCGATGGCCGAATGATGCCAAGGTTGAGCGTATGGTCGAATTCACTTCCAGTGAGTCGTAGTTTGTCAGGAGCAAGTCGTCGTGCTTTAGATGTCACGGGTTGTCCTGAGGTTGTGATGTGATCCGTAACATTGCTGGTTATGCACGGCAGTTTTTTAGACGGGCAATGAAGTTCCGAGTATTTATCAACAATCGGTTGGAATGTTGGATCAAAGATCTCCTTCTTCTTAACGAGTGACAAGCTGGAACCAACGCAGGTGATGCCTTTGACAGACAGTCTAGTAGTACTGTTTATCAGTCGTTTTCGGTGGACGTCTACGAGTATATCATGATGATTAAGTAGGTCCGTGCCAATGATGGGTATTGTGACGTCAGCATGAAGTAAAATCCACTGAATAGGTTTGCGTAAACCTACGTTCAGATGGATGTATTCCCTACCAAAGGTTGCATTGGTTTTTTATTCGCAGTCTGTAAGTCGAAGGTAAGCGCCTTCTGCCGATCTGCCGCTGTGACAGGAAGGACGCCAACTTCGACACCTATGTCTACTAAGTACCGGGTCTGGTTGACCACATCATGGATGTAAAGTAGGCGACTAGTGCCACCAGTGACAGTTGCCGCTAACACGTGCCAGCGGGATAGTTTCCCATAGTCTTTGAGACTGCCAAAATTGCAGGGATTTCCGCAATACCTCACTTCCTGACCACAGCACAACTCAGGGTTTTTAAGTGAACGTGGCTTGGAATTAGACCGACCACATGGGTTTCACCGTTGAGAGGAATTCGGACGACGATAGGAGTAATTACGGGGATTATTTGACCTAAGTGGTTGCTGGAGGAAGTTTCATAGCTCTATCACGGCAGTGTCCCTACTCGAAGTCTGTTCAACAATTGAACATATTTCAGTGACTGCCCTTTTTCCTATTTCTAGAATTTAATCGGCAGAGGTAGCTCAGTCGTATATAATAACCTGTTGGAGTGTCGGAAGCACAGCCTATACTGACCGTAGCAGTTTGGATAGAAACAGTCCTCTGAAAAGTCCCTCATCGAACTGACGTTGGCCGATAACTTCCCCCATTCTCGTTAGCATGTTTACAGCCGACTGATCACCTAACTCCACGTTTTGAAATAGTTCGTCAAGATGCTGTCGATCCTTGATATCGTTTCTCTTTAGAAGGGTGTGCTTTAAGCAATTCATTCGAGTTACTTACCTCTGGGCAAGCAAAGCAGCAGACACACAGTCAATGAAAACAGAACACGAGCCGTGGAGGGAACGTTTATTCCATGAAATCAACTTTTAGGAAGTGCGGGATTTCAGTCTTGGAGTTAAACCGTTTTATTGGTCTAAGTTAAAGTTTAGGCTCTGCAATGCTTGTACTTCCTGGACCAGATAACTGACTTCCGAATATCTTCCTGCAAGTCAAGGAAAATAAAACATTGATCAGTGTTTATAACATAAGTTTTGTTTTTATTAAACTGCCCCCTTCCTCTAGAAGCACTGTCCTCAGTGCCGAAAGGCGGAACTGGGTAGCCTGCACCCCCATCAGCTGGAACTTCACATTGACAGGTGGCGGGTGGTGGTTCATCGGAGTGGGAAGATTATTGGATAGAGAGATGCGATGCGGCACAAGTTAATTGTAGGGGGCAGGAATAATATCGGCATTCGTCTGCTGAGTGTTTTTCAGAAAGTAACGTGTAGAAGGGCATGTCCGCACAATCTCATAGGGTCCTTGCCATGGGGAGTAAAATTTTGAGCTCAGCCCAGGGAGACGGTGAGGCCAAACATGACCACCAACAGAGTAAGTTGAGCCACGAATGAGGCGATCGTACACATTCCTCTGATGATAGCTTGACGACTTTTGTAGAGTGCGCGCCAGATCACAAGCGATAGCCAAACGAATGCGTAATTCCCGGACATAAGCAACATAGTCAATCTGTTCAAGGGGTAAGGGACGAACATGAACGTCGATAGGAAGACGTATTTCTTGAGCATAAAAAGTTATGTAAGAGAGTAATCCAGTTGTCGATGAACACCTTGGCCACGCTGTTTGCATCTTGTTGCTTCAGAGGTACCACCTCACTCCATTTTCTAAAGTAATCAATCATCACTAAGATATATGAGTTACAGCTTTTTCAGGTTGAAAGTGGCCCCATTATATCACTGCCGACGCGCTGATTCGGTTATTGGGTTAATATAGGTACAAGGGGGTGCTCTAGGCTTCTCTGTGTGCTGCTTGTTGTGGCTAGAGATGTCACAGTTTCGACAGAACTCTGTCACATCTCGACGAAGCAACGGCCACCAAAAACGCCGACAGATAGCGTGTTTAGTTTTGTGTCAACCAGCGTGCCCCAGTTGGTGGAGTACCTGAGCCACCGTACTTTAACGACTGAAACTAGGAGTTGCGGGTCAGAATTCAGTTCCAACATTTAGAGGGCATTATCTATTAGTAAACGTAGGCCCCATATATCGCTGATACACCGCGTAGCTGCTGGTAGATCTCGCAATTCCATATACATCGGTTTATCGTTGCCATGCTGTTAATAATTATAATTAAAAAACTCCTAATGAACGGATAAGTTTACAAGAATGCATGCCATTTTTACAGGCACGACCAGTAGCGTTATAAATTACAGTCGTGAAGTGTTGTAATTTATTACTTTTTCACTGGTATAAAGGCGCATTCAACAACTGTAGTCCAGGATGCGCCGTGTGGGAAGGTGATGAATAATTCACGAGGCAGTTGTAGGATATGGGACCAGTAATGTTTGCAGATCATTTGTCATTGTAAGTGGTCAAATATCTACATTCTTTATTCTCACTCAAAAAGTCATAAAGAGGATAAAATGGTGAGAGAGAAAAGAAGACAAACAACAGCAGCAGAGAAAATAGCAGCACAGAAAGGAGAGTCCTCAGAGAACGTTAAGTTACTAGAGTATCTGATACGGGGGCGTTGATATGGTATATTCCCTGTTTGAAGTAGCGCCTCCAGCTTTACCGTGAGGACATTTGCGCGGTCTAGTTGACTTGGGTTTGGCTGATTTGTTTCTTTTGATCTAGGTAGCTGCATTAGACGTGATTTTGGTTTTTATTTGGCTTGGACCGTGTTGATTTTGTTAAGAATAGTCGTCAAAAGCTGTCTCTATGATTGTAAATGATGACAGAGATAGGTTTAGTTATTGGCTCGGAGGAGTGCAAGAGAAGATTAGTTAGCTTGTAGTAAAAAATCAGGTTTAGCTTAAGACGTCTTTTCCAGAGTGGTTCTAAACTTAGTCTGTCGCAACGTTCATAGTATTGGAGACCACTTTCTAAACCAAGAATTCTTAAGGTGAATTGCCGTTGCACTCCTAACTTAAGCTTGTCATTTTGTCTGAGTCCGCTAAGAATAAACGGGCAGTATTCTAAAATAGGTCGGACACATACTTTATATAATAAAACCCTAGTTTCACAACAAAAGAAATTGCGAGTTATGCATCCTAGGAGCCTTCGTGTTTTACGTCTGGCATAATCAGTTTGTTCAGAGAACGTTAAGTTACTAGAGTATCTGATACCGAGATCTATGACTGAGTTGAACTCGGCTGGTTTTCGCCCATTTGCTTCAAGAGTTAGGTCACAGTTACTGTTTCCGATGCATATCCAGCCGCATTTGTCCATGTTAAACTTCAGTCAGGATCCAGCACACCATGTCGCAAGATCACTTAGTTCAAAATGTATTTCATTTACCATATCGTTGAATTCATGACTGTAGCAGGAGTAAACGCCTTTGAGGTCGTTAGCATAGAGGAATGGTTCACCTGAGGTGAAGCGGTTACAAATGCTGTTAATGTAGACTGTAAATAAAAGTGGCTCTAGGACATTACCTTGCACAACCCCACTTGAGATCTGCATAGAATGGGACAATACAGATCTGATTTTGGTTATTTGTACTCTGTTGCTTAGAAACGATTTTAACCAGCTCAGTAATGGGTTGCGAATTCCACATGAGTACAGCTTCTCAAAGAGAATACTATAGGATACCAAGTCAAATGCCCTAGATATATCGAAGTAGAGAACAACGACTAGCTTACGTGCTTCGCGACTACTAGTGATGCAGTTGAAAAAGTCGAAGTGGCAAGTAACGCAGGACCTATTTTTGAGAAATCCGTGTTGAGACCTTGTAACAAGATCTTCCGTAAGTAGATAGTCTGATAATTGATATTTGACAACTTTCTCCATGATTCGCGAGACAACTGGGGTTATATTTCTAGGTCTGTAATTACGGACGTTTGCCTTATCACCGGATTTGTAGTGTGGAATTATGAAGCTAGTGTTCCACTCATTAGGGTAAGTGCCAGTGTCCATAGATATTGAGAAGAATTTAAGAAGTAGTAGGGGTATATCACACCCACCGTTTTTGAAAATTATAGAAGCAAGGCCATCTGGTCCCGTGCTAGTAGAAGGTTTAAGGCTTTGAACTTCTTGTCCCATTAATTGATTGGTAAACACTATGCTGCCAAGGGGAGAACTAATAAGGGGTGCTGTTGGGTCTAAATCCGCAAGCTTGTTCTGATTTGCATCCAGTAAAGATTTGACCTGGTCAATATCAGAACGGTCTTTGTAATATTTGAGATTGGCAGTGTCATGCCATCAAAGTGACTTCATTTTTTCTGAAGTTCATTTACTTGCCTTTAGATATCTTTCACAAGGAGGTCTAATTTACAGATCTCAGAGTTCTCTAACAGAACATCTTTCATCTGTATCACAGGAGTGAGAATTGCACTCAAGCCATTTTGTGAGCTAGTAGTTAATGCTGTATTACAGGGTGGTAATGCAGTTATAACCGAGGTTGAGCCACTATCTAAAACAACTGTGTTTCTACAATCATGTCATTTAGAAATTTGGACCATAATTTTAAGGATTATATATTAATAAGCAACAAAAGAATGTCAGAGGAAACACGTGCAAAAACGTCACCAATTCCGAAAGTATTGCGTCTACTTGTCGTTCATAGATAGGTTGTATATCTGCGTCCGCCGCCTGCAGGGACGCCTGGACAATGTCAGCTGCGGCACCGAGTAACACATTCACTGTGGTTTCAAAATTAGGCAGGCGTGAGACAGCATCAAGTTCAGTATGTTTTTTTCCGGGAACGTATTCACAAGTAAAATTAATCACCTGTAGACTTCCTTGACGGTGAGCGAGTTGACCCCCTGCATCACGAAAATTCAACAGCCACTGTAACGCCTTGTGTTCAGTCCGGACCGAAATTCGCGCCCCAACAAGTAATGGCGAAAGTAAGTGAGAAAGTACACAAGAGCCAACAACTCACTGCGAGTCGCAGAATACCGTGTCTCCCTCTTGTTCATTTTCCGGCTAGTGCACGCTATTACTCACACCTGTCCGTCGGGCGTTATCTGTGAGGGGAGAGCTCCTATCGACTCTGCATTGGCGTCAGTATCCAGGCTAAAGGAGCCACTGTCAGGCGATGTATCTGGGAATGCTAAGACAGGGAGAGGAGTCAAACATGTGTAAAGCGCATTAAATGATACCTGGCATTCGTCAGTACAAGCGAATTTCCGTTCCTTTTTCGTTCAATCGATGAAGGAGGCTGCTAAACTGGCCAAATTTTTAACGAAACGATGGTAATAAGAAGCAAGCCTATGAAACTGCGTACGTCCGCAGTTGATTAAGGGATAGGCCAGTTGAGGGTCACTTGCACTTTCCTTCTATCTGTGATAACTCCCTGTGAAATAATCTCATGACCAAGGAAAGTAACAGATTTCTGCAGGAAATGGCATTTCGAGGCTTTCAGGTTAAGATTACCATCGTACAAACGTTGGAATACGGCTCGGAGGTTGCCATGGTGTTCTTCAAGGGACTTTCCGAACACGACGATGTCATCCAGGTAAATAAGGCTTTGTTTGGGGACTAACCCTGCAAGCACCGTCCGCATGAGCCGTTGAAAAGTAGCAGGGGTATTAGACAGCTCAAATGGCATGGTTTTGAATTCACGCAACCCTGTAATAATAATAATTTAAATTTTCATATAAACATAAATTTACATGAAAATGCATGCCATTTTTACAGGCACGATCAAGTACGATATAATGTCAAATGGTAGATTGTCTACAAGTTAATAATGTTTGAACAGCTAAATATCTGATATATATATATATATATATAAATACACCAATTGTCTGAACCAGGCCGTATGATTATTGAATTGTACAGTAGTCCTCCAGGTTGCACGGGAAAATCGACTTCGTTTCATTTTCAACCCATGGTTGTAGGTATACGATAACCAACCAATATTGAGGTAAGTAAAACTTTTACAAGGGATAGTAAGCTGTTTTAGAAAAGTAAAGGTGCTAAGTTGAATCATTAAAGTGTAATGAAATAGCTAAGTGCAATGTATCATTAATAGATGCATTCATAAAAGAAATACAATGGGAGACCATAATCCCTAGGCTGACAAAGTTTATTTGCAATGTATAATGCTACCCATATAGGTCTTACTATCATGATGCCCACTTTCGGTTTTAATACAATTATCCACAAGCCGGTTGTATTTATTTCATACCTTTTTGTGTATTTGGTGAAGAAATAATTAAAATTTAAGGCTGACTGAGAATAAATGACTAAGGTAGTGAAAACAATCATAGGGAAAGTAGAGACAAACACAGAGTAGACAGATTTCAGGAGCTAACAGTGACAGTCAGAGGAGGGCTGTGTAAGATCTCCAATTTTTAGTTTGTCACATACCCCTTCTAACCCGTTATTGATAAAATACTTGTTCAGCAGAGATGAGAAGGTTTTTGGGGTAGAACTGTTTCTAATTTTAGTTGGAAGACGGTTCCAAATACAACGGCATCTCACAGTGACGAAATCTGATCCGTATTTTTTATGACATTGGGGCACTTTAAAAGATGATGTCGTATTCTTGAGGCTATATTTCTTAATTGAACTAAAAGTAACGTCATTGTGGGGGAATTTATAACCCCTTTAGCAGTCCCAAATGTAATTTTTAGGTTGAACTTCAGTCGTCTGACCCATAAGGGTTCCAAGTCGAATATGTTATATCTGTCGCAGTAAGAAATGCAAAGATTTTCACCTACTAGACGTTTAGTAAACGCCCTTTGTAGACTTCCTAAATTGCGCCTGTATTTTACGGAGACACAGTGCATGATGGAGGGACAAATTTCAAGTAAGGGAGTTACGCGTAATTTGTACAGCATAATTTTAGATACACATGTCTTTAAGTTTCGGAATAAAAACCTGAAGAGCCTTTTGACCTTTCATGTGTCCAATTTCACATATTCCGTGAGGCTAAATTCTGGGGTGTAATTCAGACTCATATCTGTTGTAAGCGGCGGACGTGCAGAGAGATGAAAAGTTTCGATAAAATGCTTTTGAAGCAAAATAATATATACATTTATCCTATATGTAGGACACACCCATTGTACAGGCATGGATAAGTATTATTTACATTACATGAATTGGATTTATAGTGAAATTACATGGTTGCTGTCCTCTCTGACATCAGTTAGTGAGTACAATCTGATAGCTAGTCGTTCAATGGAACACATCAAGAAATATAGAAATATTGTCTTCGCATTAACAAAAAAACCCAAGTATGTGTCAGATAAATTACAAATATTTGGGAAAAAATAAAGCTTGAAGTGAATGCCTCCATATAACTTTGTTGTGTGCGGCATCGTATCTTATTTGATGTTCAAATTGGGTATTAATTTAAAATGAGTGATTTATTTGTATGATTTTGACATCATTTTTATTGCAAGTAATACCAGATGTGAATTCAACTGAATGCAGATTAATATTGGTCATTGTCAAGCAGATTTGTTTTACTGCACTCAAGTCACCCATAGCCCGCCATTTGTCACTGCATGGTTGTTCCGTACAAGTAAGTTGATAAGCACGTAGAAAGCTTTATGTAAGCCATTTTAGATCATTGACAGTGCTTGTATAAAATGCTGTACAGCGTCTTGTTATGGTGACAGTGGATTTCATCAAGGATGCTGAGCCATTACTAGCCAAACCTTGAGGGATAATATATGAGTAAGTGACTTCAATTGTTTCTCAGCTTCAGTCGGAATGTAGATCAATGCAACTTGTACTACAAAGTAAATACAACAGAAATGTACCAGAGGGCAGAGAAAAGGTGTTTGGAGTGGGACTTATATGTTTATATTCGTTGTACATTGTAATTTGATGAAGAAATATTTATTTCTACTAAGTCTTTTTATGCATCTGTGCGACTAGTTTATTTATAGTTTCTAGAGTAGTAAAGGTATTTAAGCGCGTTTAGGTACTGTAGTAGACCAATAGTTGATTCGTTCAAGGAATAAATGGTTTATGTATATAATCAGTGGGGTGAAGCAGTCTGTAAAGAAAGCGTTTGAATCTTTAAACCGTATTGCAGTTCCTGACTTCTAGGGGCAGATTGTTCCATATTTTAGAGTACATGACTGTGAAGAAGTTTTCGTGCAGTGTTGACTTAAAGGTTTTTATTGTCACTGTGCAATTTTGGTTACGCAGATCGTAAGAGCCTTCTTGTGCGAATTGTATGTCCTTAATGTCCGAGAATGATATTTTGTGTAGGAACTTATAGAAGAATACTAGGTTTATAATTAGTCGTCTTGTCCAGAGTGGGTCAAGTTGTAGAATCATGCACCGTGAGATGTAGTCTTTCTTACATTCGTAGCCAAGTAGTTTTGAGGTAAAATATCGTTGGATACTTTCCATCCTTGACTTGTCACGTGTACGACTGCTGCTTATAATAAATTGACAGTATTCTAGTAGTGGCCTCACACAGGTTTTGTACAGAGTGAGCTTTGCTTCATTGTCGTGAAAGTTCCTGAGTATGCATCCTAAGAGCATCCTCGACTTTTGAGTCTGTGATGCCACTTGCTCAGAAAATGTTAGGCTACTCGAGTACCTCAGACCTAGATCAACGACACTTTGGAGTTTGGTTAGGTTAGCCGATTGAAGCGTTAATTTCATGTCGATTGAGGGTGCACCGGAGCAGATCCAGCCACGTCTGTTCATGTTAAATTGTAGATTCCATAAAGACGACCAAGCAGTCACTTTATCTAGTTCTATTTGTACAACATTCTGGAAGTACCCTAGGTCATCAGATTGGAATGTATAAGCTACTTTTAGGTCATCTGCAAAGACGAATGGTTTCCCATGAGAGAAGCAAGCACACATGTCGTTAATGTATAGAGTAAATAGAAGGGGTCCGATGACACTACCTTGTACTACACCAGAAGTGATTGGGCTAGGTTTTGAAGTTTTAGATCCGGGTTTGACTATTTGGGACCTATTGTTAAGGAATGATTGAAGCCATCCTAATAGTGGGTCACTTATTCCTAAGGATTTCAGCTTATGCATTAGTAGTAAATGGTCGACATGCTCAAATGCCTTTGAGATGTAAAATTAGATGACAAGTACTAGTTGTCGTCTGTCACGACTGCTGGTCACAAAGTTAAAGAAGTCTAAGTGGCATGTAAAAATGATCTCGATTTTTGGAATCCATGTTGGTCCGGACTTATAATGTTGCAGCTAAGCATATGCCTGATTAGGTTATCTTTAACTAGTCTCTCCATAATTCTAGATGCTATAGGTGTGATATTGATCGGCCTGTAGGTACTGACTTCTGTTTTCGAGCCAGATTTGTGTTTAGGCATAATAAACGTTGTTTTCCACATATCATGGTAAGTTTGGGTTTCTAGGGACATTGTGAATATTTTAAGCAGTAGTAAGGGAATTTCACGGCCACCACATTTATAAAAATAGGATGATATGCCGTCAGTATCGAAACCTTTTGAGCATTTTAGGGTTCTTATAGTTTGATTATTGTTAGTACAAGTAAATTCAACAGTACTAATTAAGTTTGGTGTGTGTGGAGATGGACTTTGTGCCACATTGGTAGCAGGATGTATATTGAGTAACTTGACTGTGGACTTAAGGTAGTTACCTGCAAAAGTTGAGTTAAATAATTCACACATGTCTGCGGAATTAGTACATAGCCTACCTTTGTCTTTGGGGAGGGAAATACTGTGATTTTTGCGATTCATTCGCTTCTTTAAGATTTCTGTGATGGCTTAAGTGGATGTGAGACGGAATGTAGATCCAGCGTTCTTAAGCTGTCAACCCACCTTTTCCACTCTTCCCTGTGTGTCTCACTTTATAGGTCATCCCATTGTAACCCTTTCCTGCATTGCAGTTGAAATAATCTGCTCGCCGGAAGTAGATAAGTTGCCACTAATCCAAGTGGGTCAAACAGGGACGACAACACAGGGAGCACACCTCTTCGAGTAACTGGCTTATCAATATCACCAACACTAAACCCAAAGGTATCAGAGTTCACATCCCATCGCATACCTAATGTGCGTTCAACTGGTGGAGTGTCAACAGGTAAATCTCGTACAGTAGGTGCTCTGTCTTCTAGAACTATATGCTTCAAAACGTCTAGGCTGTTCGAGATCCACTTAGTTAAACGAAAACTAGCCTTAGCTAACACTTAAGTAATACTTGTTACAGATTTAACTGCGGACTCGTCATCATCGAAAGAGGCCAACCAATCATCCACATAGAAGCAACAATCGATGACATCCAGCAGATAATCAGAACCAAACGTGGATACAGCCTTACGTAGAGCGAAATTAGCACAGAACGGATAGGACGTGGCACCAAATGGATGGACTGTCATCCTATATTCTGACACCTTACCACAAGGACCATCATCAAACCACAAGAAACTTAAGTGATCTTTGTCGCTCTCTGGTACTTCCACTTGCAGGAACATTTCCTCTATATCCGCAACGACAGTAACTGCAAACTTTCTGAATCTTAACAGCAGTCCAACTAATGAGCTCACGCAATCTGTACCACTATATAGATTATCATTCAAAGAAACTCCTTCGCAGAACAATCGAACACCACACGGAGTTTACCTGGCTTCCTCGGATTAAAGACGGGATGACGAGGCAAATATCACTTTCCTGGCTAGCTCTGATCAACTAGTCTTTCAACGTAACCTTTCATTACATGTTTGTCGACGACATCCTTATATTTGGTCCAGATACCTGCATCCATTATAAACTTTTTCTTTAAACCCATTAGTCTTTTAAGAGCAACTTCTCTGTTACAAACCAACTGTCTATCTTTAAATCTCCATGGTAGGCCAACGCTGAAACGCCCATTTTCGTATTTACAAGACTCCTCAACTATTTTAACTGCCTTTAAGTCTTCCACAGAACGACCCTTCTCTGGGACACTGCAGTCACAAAACTCCTTGTCATACATATTTCTAATCATAGTCTCCAGTTTGTCCTCATTGTTTGTAACCAATGATGATATGTGGACCATGAGTAAAGGTCCTCTCACTGTCCATCCTACTGGTGTTTTCGTCGCAAACAGATCATCTCTACCTCCGTATTTCTCTTCTAATACCTTGTGAGCTTCTGGTACACTACATCCAATGAGTATTCTCACTCTACTATCGTGCAGTGTTGGAAATGGTATGTCACACAGGTGTGGCTTACCGACAACTGTTTCACGACTAGGTACTATAGCTTCGCCTAGTGTGTGGGCAGTACCCACTTCAACGGTTTCTCCAGTAGTCAAGGATTCTAACTGAAATGAAGCTCGTTCACATATTAACGTTTTCGAAGAATTGAAAGTGTTTAGGACCGAGAATTGTTTTGGGCTCTTAACCCAAGCAGCCAGCCAGCTTAGCATCTATCAATGTAATGTCTGAACCATTATCTAGCAACGCGTATGTATCGGCACATGACCATGGTCCTCTTACTGATACTGGCACAACACCTAAATAAACCTTCTGGAAGTCGTGTGGTGCAAAACTGCTATTACAATTAATAGAACTCCCCTGATTCTTCGATACTGTCAACAGCGGATGTAATCCCAATGAACCACTACCACCATTCTCAGCTGTCTCACGGTTAAGCTTTGTGTGCCTGTCCTTTAAACAGCAGAAGCATAACCGTTTCCTTCTCACAATTTGTAACCCTTCTGTTGGAGACATCTGAAGGAAACGAGCACACTCACTAAGTATGTAAGCGTCGCCACAGGTAATACACTTTCCTGAACGTCCAATGCCTTGAGAACCTCTCGTCACAATTGACTTTCTCTTACTCACTGGTCTCTCAGTTTCAGAAGCTGGATGCAATATACTGGTGAATTTACTCATAGTCTGATTAACACTATCTGTCATTAATCTCAGTATATTGTCGAACCATGACTCTAAACCTTCCTCTTCTAAGCGGGAGCTGATTTTTATGAACTTTCTTTGCAAGTGAACGTGTAATCTCTTAGCTATTGCCTCAAACACAAAACTTTAGTTAAATTCATTCACACAATTAAGAGAAACGAGAGTATTTCTATACACCATTAAATTATCCAAAAACCCTGCGAGTTCCTCTGAGCTATCGTTTAACTGCGCACCACTACCCTCTACTGTCTCAAAAACACTCTTGCATATCATAAATGGCCTCGCAAAACTTTGACGCAATATTCTCATGGCCCCAGTTTATCCTTTGTTTGGGGTATAAACTTGCAGCACTGTATAGCCCTTGCAGCAACACCAGTGAAATGCCTCAATAAATACATCAGCTTTATTTCGTCATTTATTACAAAGCCACTCAACACTACTTCAAACTCCTTCACAAACTGTGGATAGTCAGCTGGGTTTCCGTCAAAATACCGAGGCTCAAATTTGGGAATTTTAAAACCCCTACTATCACTAGACGGCGAAACATGAGCATCAATCTTATCATGCTGAGCATCATACATATCATTACAAATCACAGGCAACTCATCATTACTTACTTTTCTGTCTGCTTCCAAAACGCTTCGTCCTTCTTTTGGCCCAAGCATTATTGAAAGTTACCAAACGATCCAGAAAAGTTCCAAATAACACTTGTCCAAAGAAAAATTGCAGACACAGGGAAAGACGAATTGCCAACAAATAAGGCGAATAATTCCAGGAGACATCAGAAACTGTCAATGTCCAGGTCTAACTACACTGGACTTAACGCTGTCCTTAGAAGACTTTCAGCAACAATGTGCAATAACCAACGCGAAAAAACAGAACACAGATTGGTGACTCCAAAATCCTTTATTCTTGCACCAATATGGAACCAACAATAAGGTTACTATACACAAAGTCTAAGAATAAATGTCATAACAATTAACCACAATAGTACTTCTGATAGTATTCCTCCGTCTTCTAACGAACAGCGGACGATGAAACGACGACTGCAGTATCGGTGACTCCCGCCAAAATATGGAGTTGGTTTTGAGTAAACGACCATGAATCGATCGTTCATTCTTCATCTACATTAACAGGAATCTTATAGGGAATCGTTGATAAAATTAACGTCTGTCGGTGTCACTGCAGCCTCCGCTAGCGCTTCATTTTACGGCCATGGGTAAACATGTAGTACCCTCATATTAAGCCTAACTGCTCGCTTATAAAACTAATTCACGTACACATGTTATATGTTTGCAGAAAAAGTTTTTACATATGCTTGTGGAATATTGTCATTGTACAACTGAACATTGCCTGTCTTTGTTACATATGTATTTTTTCGTTCGTTTTCGCGTTTTTGGAAGTTCGATTTCGTTGGCAATATATCTTTCAAAGATTTTACTTGTGCTTCTTAGTACAATGTTGTTCATCATTGACCATGTACAACGTTAGCACATCGTAGAACGTGAAAACTTGGACGTACTATAATATTATGGCCGGAATTATCTTCAGTACACCATAAACGTACTTCAAAATGGACCAATTTTAAATAATCATCCAGTTATATTTCTCTCTTTAAATATTCCTATTTATAATATTAGAACAAGACATATAAGCGAACAATATTGTTTTCAATTAGATCTTCAGGCTTTACTCTAATTTACTCTAATTAGAGTAAATTAGAGTAAAGCCTGAAGAGTCTTTCTTATCTCATCTTTCTGCTTCACTGATTTAATTACTTTCATATAACTTATCTGTCTGTTTGTTCGGGTATTTTCCCAGTTTACATTGCTGTACTATTACTACCATTACCTCCTCTTTGAACACACTGACCGATAACCTGATGAAAGGACGATTTCGGGTAACACCAGTGTCAAGGTTCTCACAAACAAAATATAACAAACCCAATGTAATTAACTTCTTCACTGCACTCCTCGATGTCTGTCAAAGCTACGGTGGGTTTTTCAGGAACGAAAGACAAAAGGGCCAATTAAAGATCGGGAGCCGTTACCAAGAAATAAGCCAGAAAATACCAGTTTAACTTTGAAATGATATTGAATATTGAATATAGATCACTTAAGGCAGTGGTTGCTAATGCATTATTTGGCGCAAGATTGTAGGGCACGTTACGTTTGGTTTTGAAGATTGATTGGTTGTGAATTCACAAATCCGAATGGGCTTCTCAGACATAGTATATGCTTCAAAGGGTTTGGTTGTCCTATCTCCCAACGGCGTGTACATATCGTCTGCTTCCCAACACAAAGTTGTTATACGGACAGTTAACCCATTTCAAACTTTTAAAATATACAGTTGCGTGGATATAGTCACTGGCTTGGTGTGGTCTGCAGACTCCTTGTTTATTCTTAGTATTTTGAAAGGTCGTAATATAGTTCAGGTACCTTATTGTGATCTGTCATCTATGATTGCAGATATTCTGCCTTGAAAACCCAGAGTGGACTTGTAAGGTTGATGAAGGTTCTGCTGGCCTTCTTAGCGCTGTATGGGCTCCAGATAGCAGACACTTCTTAACGACAACCGATTTTCATCTGCGGATAACCATTTGGTCAGTATCGGAAGTTTCAGTTTCATATCTAGAATTGCCGAAAGTGAGTCTACAATTTATTTTTAAGATTGATGTTTATTCTAGCATCACGTAATTTCTCTTCTTCGAATGGTGCTAGTTAGTCGAGTCAAATAGTGATCGTAGTCACTTATGTAGATGTATAGAGGTTTATATTGAAACATCAAATACTAAAGGGTATCCACTGTTTAATTCCTTGGTTAGACATATCCATTTGAGTAGAGATCTTTTAAGACAAAAAATTATGAAGTGTTGACACCTCCAGAATTTTTTATGTATTAAACCTGCCAGTTGTAAAAATAACGTGCCTGGATGTAATTAATGAATTCCTCTTACAAATTTAGGCCTAATTTGTACCATTGTGAAAAGAATTTAAATAATTAAGTGCAACTTGCAAGCTTAATGTTAATCTTTGTGCTTGGTTAAGAGCCACACAATGTATGCGCTTTTGTGGAATATGTCAAATTGAACAGCTGCATTCTTGTGCAAAGTTCTACCTTGAAACGTCGATTACTCATCATACTTAATTTGAATTAGGATGGGTTTAAACTCGCGACTCATCGGTCGAACTCATACGTTATGAAAAACGTCCCCAAATGGTTTACAATGTTGGGTTTGATGAAGTAGTTACTAACTTGGGAAGTAGCCCTCAACTCTCACTTCTCTAAACACATAGTGTTTTACGGCATTTGAAAAAACTTCATTGGAATGGCAATAAAGGTATTTTTAACACGTTGTGTGAAATATCTTTGTCCTTTCAGTTCAGAATTAAATGAACCTTAGCTTATTTGTCCATTGCATTTAAACATATCATATGATCCTTTTTACAAAAGTTATTTCAAGCGTCATTTTTGTGGATACTCTGTTGTTGAGTGAAGGTCATTGGATTCTGGTCTCGTCTTATGCATTCACTATTCAAAACCCATTGCAGGGTTCTACTTTTCCCAAACTTTTTAGTTCTTTTGTAAACAATTCTGTAAAGTTTATTTTTGGGCAGCAGTAATTTTTGGTTCATCCCACTCTATATCATTAAAGAAATTTTTGGTTGACTAGCTTAACAGGATGATGCACTCTCAGTATTCATACGTTTGAATACCTTTTCATGTTGCTTCAGGGTTTTAACACTCAGAATAGAGTCTAATTTTTCACGTGAAGAATGCAAACTAGGTCGAGAAACAGCTGCTATATGAGGTCCATCACAATTAATTCTCTCTGTGTTCGATATCATATCCTCAAGTATTATTGAGAAACAAGTTTCCTTCAGGAGCTTAGAAAAGGCCACTTACCCTCGCAGCCACTTTCTTGTGTTTTACTGCTAACCAATAAAATCGGTAACCTGTCTCATCCCTCTCTATCAGTGAATACATTGTTTACACTGAGTTTACTTATTATGTGCAATTTACTTAGGCATGTGCAAATAATTTGGCCTTTTGCCCTGGTGGCCGCTACATGGCTTTGCTCGAACGTCGAGATCTACGAGACCATTTGAGTCTGTTTGACTGTCGATTTCAATGGACCTTAGATTGGAACATAATTCTGGATACTAATGATGCTGAGAATATTGTATGGTCTCCACATGGACTTTATATTCTTGTATGTGATAACTGCCTTTACTACAAAGCAGCTATATACAACATCCTTGGAGAACATCTTCGTACATATTGTGCCTATAAACCAGGTGAAGCACCTCTTGGCATAAAATCAGTGTCATGGCATCCTACTGGGCAGTTGCTGGCATTAGGAAGGTAAATTTCTCTTCTTACCTTTTTTATTCATTTTAATCATTCACTGTTTTTAAATCCCATAGGTACCTATTGTTTTCTATACAAAACGTGGCCTTTCAGCTCGTTCAGTATCCTTTTCAGTTCAAATATACATGACAGTTATTCATCTTTTCTTCTTTCTATACATTATGATACATTTTATCATAAAGTATTCAGGCTTTTTAAAGACACCTACCCAGGACCACTCATCTGTCACTTTCAGCTCTCAAGTCCTGTTCTACCTTTTCGTTCACCTGCAGACTATGTTACTAAGATGGAATTCTCTTTTACGAACAAACTTCCGTTCATTCAAGTTTTATTGGACAAAACAATATATTATGCAGTAGTAAATACTTAGTGCCACTTAGTGTCACTTATGAATCATCCTGAAAGTCTTGATGTTATAACTACTTTATTACTTCGTTATTTAAAACACAAACTCCGCACGGCAAGGGTGCTAAAAACCTTTACAAGTGATTTAATGGAAAATCATATATATATATATTATATAATATATATATATATAAACAGGTCTTGTATATATATATATATATAAGACCTGTTTAGTTATACTGGTTGCAAAGTTGTTAGAAAGTTTGAGTTGTACTAGAATAATGGTATTGGCAAACCATAGACTAGGGTAGTATCACTGGTTTGCTCACAAAGTCCAAACAGAAAGGAACAATTAAGCAGTTGAACGTATTTAAAAGTTTTCTTCAATTTAATCCACTTTCTTTGTTTGCTGAAGCATTCGTCTGCGTGTTTTTTTGAACGAAAACATGTGGCGCATGAGTATATCTAAAATAACCGTCTCTCTGTCATTAGTTATTTTTTGTTGCAGCTGGGGTTTGTCGGTGCCGGTGTACTCACTCGTAATATCTTCATAATGGAAGGATAAGAATTACATCAATCTCATACTATTTCCAATCTCCTTCTTTGATTTTAGAAAACTTAGTCATAGATAAAGTAGGTGACATACCAGCTTGTAAAGTTTTTTGGTGCAGAATTTTAGGATCTAATCTTCAGAAAGCTGTGGATCTGCTTCTCGTGTTTGTTCTCACTTATCAGCATTCTGTACCCGCAACCTTAAGTGAAATTATATTTTCTCTAAGGTTAAGGCCTACGTCATTGAGTCCTGTAATAAGCTGCTTCACCTCTGCGACATTCAGGTCACAACACTATTTATATTAAATTTGTCACATCACATTACACACTTAGGGAAAACTCACTAGAAGAAAGGAAAAAGATATAGAAATGTTGACATCAAGACATTTCCAAGATGCTTTCACCACACACATGGGAGTGCACCTTTTTATATATATCTCATCGATAGATATGGTTTGATCATTCGCTTACTATACATGAATAAAAAAGTTCATCGAAGACTGGATTTAAAGTTTAACAGTGCTTATCTTATAGTCATATGCTCAACTGCTCTTTCACTATGCGATTGAATAGTTAACTTGTTTTGAAAACTCGTGTGCTATACTCCTACCAACATGTGACCACAAACACTGTTGAATTAACTGGTGCTATGTTATTCAGATGTCATGAATAGTAGTCAATAAATGACTTGAGTACTCACTTGATTTACTAATGAGTTAAGTCGGTTGTATATGTCCAGTGTTTTGTATATTCAGTTACTTTCATCAGGTAAATAATCATCAGGATAGTACAGACTTTATCGGTGTTCATCATTTCACTTCTTATGTAATTTGAGATGCTTGTCCTTAGTCTACGATATGATAGGTAAATAATACACCAAATGAACAAACCATCATGAATTTACACTTTATCACGTTGCCCAAGTTTTTCATTAGTATTAAAAAGTCAATAAATGGTATAGAGTATTTCATCGCCATTGTTTAATTAGCGTCACTGAACTTTGGGTAAAATATTGGATGGGTTATTCGATACTCTGTTGTAAATCTCTTGGTGACTGAATTAGGGATTTTAGTGCTCTATGAATTAGATAGCTAACTTATGCCTTGCATACCTAATTTAGCCTTTTGTATCGTAGACTAATACTGTTTGAGGTAAAAACAATTTGAGGTAGGTTTAGAATGACAACGAATATAAGGTCGGTTATTCATAGCTAGCTGTGTAACATAATGGGAAAAGCTGGAAATTGAATTATTGAAGGTTTATTCAGATCCATATATATGTATAAATAGAAGTCTTTGATACTGATTTATACCCTTATATAATTTGATCGTTTGTCATTTCCTTATATCAAGGAAGAATAGAATGACATACAGTTATGTCAAATTCTTAATTGAAAAATAGATGTGACTACAGTATTTCTGTAGAAACTATTATTAGTTATAATTAAGCTTACTCCTTTGTTACATGTCCCTGTTTTTCTCTTAGTTTTCTTTCATTACAAATTAACGAGAAACTACAGTAGAATATGGTGAATAATTTCGCTTAAGAGGCTGCAGCAAGATAATGGTAGAAGTCGACCTAAACCTCTTATTTTTATTTTGTTTGTAACCTTACCAGCGGGTGTACAACATATACTCTTCTTTTATTTCCTTTCAAGTTACGATCAGAAATGTCGCCTACTAAACGATGTTAATTGGAATTGTTTCGCTTGTTTAAAGCATCCTGTTGGTAAACCAATTGATCCTTCCGTAGGACTTGGTCCAAGTGGTCGTCCTATACAGGTTGGTGAGAATTCAACACCATTTTCATCACACCGTATTGATATCTATGAAGAATGTCGTTCAAAAGATTCTACAGACACACTCATGAATTCTGAAATTATTTCAGAATCATTTACTGTTCAATATAAACTAATAAATAATTCAGTTACTATCAAGTCAAAAAAGCCTGACCGTACGCAACCATTTCCTGAAGTAAGTGATGATTGAGTCAGGCTGTTTCAGATTTTGAAATTATCAGCGTAATGTTTTGAATGGTTTATTTGTTTACACATGTTACACTTGAGGATAACATTTGTAGTTCACTGCTATATCAGGAGCTATTCGTGTTTTCATAAACTTTTAACCAGTAAACCAGCTATTCTTCCTCTTAGTTACTCAAACCCAACCTGTGTATACAAAAAGAAACGGTGATTAATCTCAGTTTACCCTGGTAACAGTTATCCCACTTATTACATTACTACCAGAGACGTATTAAGACTTCTTGTAAGACTTTTCAAAGTGTCTTAGTTGATCATTCAATATAGATTTTCCGCAAACTGACCTCATCAAATACCCAGCATTCTTTTTTATCATTACCAGATTCAGAAGAGAAATTGTCTATTTTTCCTCTGAAAAATAAATTTGATGACTTGAGTAATAACTTTTAGTGATTTGCAGAATATGTTTTAGTTCACATCTATTATCACATACATAATGCATGGAAACTGTATATTGCGAAGATAAAAACTGTACTTCTTTGTTCTAAATTCAGCTGTTTCCCGAATATGTCATAAGACAGTTGCCATCTCATGGGCCTAAAGATGATTCCGTGATCATATCATCATGCTGTTTGTATACCAGGTCATTCAATAATCACTAAACACTGAAATTACTCCTAAACAGTAGTTCTTTCAGTCATGAATTCGATATTCCATCATTGAGGTTGTTATTTTCTATATATTTGCAAACCTAGTGGTTTGTTCAAGCGTAACATTTATGAAAAGTAATTCAACACCAAGAGCGTGTAAAGAGAATGTCTAAATATTGTCTCCATGACATTTTGTAGTCCTCCAACTGCGTTAAAGGAATTAATGTCTGCAACAAATGCGTACTCTTTCTTGACGCCAAGTTACCTTACTAGTTTTGCTAGTAGTTGTATTTTGCTGTTACCTGTATTAATGTTAGATTATATATATATATATATATATATATATATATAACTTTGATTCTACAAGTTATACTGATTTATAAATAAAAGACAGTAATTAATACAATACAAACGGTCACTAAGGTATTTTGATATTTTCATATTAAGACTTCTGCCTGTTATTTATTCTATTCTAATGACGATTTGGTTTGGTTTATATTTGCTGATAGAATTAACAACCAGTTAACTTGAGAATTTTTATAAAATCTGATAGAAGTGAAAAATCATGGTGAAATCAGGTTCGATTTGTTGTGGCATTAAAAGTGAATAAAAGATTTGAAAAGTTACATAGTGAAGATGAGTAGCATTTATTGTCAAATTTTGATTCTAATATATGTATACTTCTTTGCCTATTTTTTTTAGAGAGGCATTGGATTGACAGAATTTTCACCAGACGGTCGGTATTTGGCTACGCGAAATGATAATTGTTCAAATGTGATCTGGATTTGGTCAATCAACATACATTTAAGTTTACGTAGCCTTTTAATTCATACTAGCGGTGATGTTTCCTCATTGGTGTGGGATCCAAATTACTCAGGGAGACTAGCTTTATGTACGGGTTCCGATACAGTATTTTTATGGACACCTCAAGGATGCCTTACTATTCAGGTAAGATGGTTTTCTAAATAGAATAAACCAATGTTTGATTTTATTTCTTAATAATGAACTATATTGTTTAGCTCTATTCAGTAGAGATCCAAATTTCGAATGCTAATATGTAATCAGGGTTTCTATATGATTCAAAAATTTGGCACGACATCTAAAGTATTTCCAATAGAATTCAGAATTTTAACAACACTTGCCTCCATTTCACACTGGACATCAAATAGCCGGAGAGGATAAACGACAAGGAACTCCGATAGGTAGTAGATCAAGTAAGAACCTATTGCAGACGGTGGGCAGCGAGGAAACAGGTATAAAATGGACCCACACAAAAGAAATTGGAGGATCTGGACCTCGCCGATGATATATGTCTGATTTCCCACAAACTGGAAGATATGCAAGTGAAAAGCAACAAGTTGACAGACGAAGAATCCAGAGAAGACAGGACTTCAGGTGGACATAGAGAAAACAGAGGTGATGAAGATTCCTGGCCAACAGCAACAGGAACAACAATCAGCATAAACGGGAGGAATCTAAAAGAAGCAACCTCCTTTACCTACCTGGGAAGCATCGTTTCAACTACAGGCGGACGGAACCGATGAGGATATCAAGGTCGAGGATCGGGGAAGCAAGGTAAGCTTTCATTACTCTCAAGTCCGTGTGGAGGTCAATAGCACTACTCAGCATGAAAAATAAGATCCGGATTTCCAACTTCAATGTGAAGTCAGTGCTACTATGTGGATCAGAGACTTGGCGCCGAGTCGCGAATGGCACTTCGAACAAACTACAGACCTTCATCAACAGCTGTCTTCGCTCAATGTTCCACTCAGAATGCTAGTAATGAGTAATGATATAACAATCATAGAGATCAAATACAAATTTTAAAAGTGAAACAGTAATAGTAGTATGAAATGAAAAAATAAAAAGGTAAAGCAGCAATCAACCAAATTGTCAGATTTTAAAATGTATGAAGCACAAAGAACAAAATTAATAGTGCGATTTCCCCTAGTTTACTCTTTTAAGGATTTATATTGCCCGATTTCTTATGTTGAAGTTGTTAGAGATTTTAATCTAATGGATTGGAATAGGAAAGCATACTATATAAATTACTAAAAGAAATTTATTGATATAAGTATAAAACTTGGGCACTGTAGTAGAGTATAACTCCATTATAGATCAGATTTCATTTCGATGAAATCTGATCTATAAAAGAAATTTAGTTTCTCCTACTATGTTAAAGAATGTCAAAGTAGAGAAATATATGAACTAGTCGTCTCACTACACTAAAGTAGCTAGATTACATGTTATTTGGATAGTGGTGACTAGCAGTGAAATCTGGGATTAAGCATTTCGGTGCAGTATAATCAATCGACAGGAAACTCATAATGATAACCTCTACAAATAGCTAAATTTCATTTTGCACCATTAAATCGTCATGTTGGTTGGTGTAAATCAGTTATAAAAGCAAACCATTAAGAAACCGAAATAACTAGTGAAAAAAAAGAGTATATATCCTAAATCATAGATAACAATGGTGCACATTCATTTTTGTTTTCTTCATATAAATCGTAGTCATTTATTTGTCTTATTCCCTGCATGCATTGTGCTCCTAATTTTCTTGCTTATCCTGATATTTTACTCTATGTCTATCTCTTCGCTGTTAACATATATAAAATCTTAAATAGGTATACTTCAGCTTCCCTTGATTTTCTATCCTTTTCAGCTTATCATGCTCCTGTGACTTCTTGAAACAAGTCTTGTTACTATTATGACATTATTTAGGACTCTCTCTGTTTAATGTCAGTTTGTAGAGGTGGGTATCTAAGATTTATTCTTATTCTGTCACATATAAGATAATGCGTGTACACGTACACAGGAGCTCAAAGATTAAAAGCATAATAGTAATATTTAAGTTTACTGTATGGTTGACTAATTCACGCATTTCTCTTTGTGTGTTCTTCGTTTCAAATACACATATATATATAGAGCCCAGCATATTTTAATTTTACAACCTCATCACTTTGTTGGCTTCCTTCCGGAGATGGAATGCTTTTAAAATCGAAGGATGAATTTTGTTTGTGCTATTTAAATTCTGATGATGTCGATGATGATGGTGGGGATGACGACGATGACGATGATGATGACAATAATGATAATAATAAAGTTGAAAAGCATAATTCCGTTTGGAAATCATCGCAACTCAATACATCAAATGGTGAATTACACAGAAATGTAGTGAGAAGAAATTCAATGTGTGTACCTAATCATTGTCCACCGTCTATGAAACTTCATGGCAATGGTGTTCATAGACAACGTCCTATTTCTCATCCAAATTGGTTAAAACATCATGGCGAGTTTCCAAGTATACCGATGAAAATCAAAAAGTGTCCATCCCAGCATAGTAGAAACTTTCTTATAAGTAAATGATTGGAATTTACTTAAGTTTTTTTTTTCCGTTTTGTCATTCAATCACCAGTTTTTGTTGATGCCATCTTTAAATGTATGACTATGTAGAAGAATATACTAATGTTTCTTCTTTTTAACTGTACTCATCTGAATGTTACTTGTGGAAGTATTGAATTGCCTTAATTGTATTTTCTTAGCAGTGTTTTCTAATATTTGATAAGCATAGTAAATTGCAGACGTTATATTCACCTTGCGATATGTAATCTTTGTAAATATTTTTCTTGCGTTGGCCGAACAACTAGTTGTTATTTTTTTTTAAATATACTCCTTTTTAATTGTGTTGCTTTGAGAATGATATGTAGTATGCTAATAGTGCGGTACTGTGAAGGTTCTTGACTTTTTTGCATAACCTTTCATCAATCGAAATATAAGATAAACGGTCAGTAATATGAATTTAATGTAATATGCTTAACCACTAATAAACGAAGTATTGCGTTTTTTCAGTGTAAGTGTAACAGTCATATTGTGGTGAGAGCTGTCTACTAGCCAAATTGGTAGACAGTAATTTACGTCAATGTTTACGTTCTCAAGATTTGTCGTGAGAAAATGTGAACAAAGATTGATTCAAAACCGACCACAGAAGACTTTGCGTAGGCGGATACAGTTAACATATAGATGATCTGACATTCAAGAAACAGTCACAAATAGATGAAAGATTGACTTTAAGTGAGAAACAGCCAATCAAAAGACTGTGTTTGTATGCTTAACTAAACTATAATAATGTACATGAAGATATATAAATATGCTTTGATTTCTTTAATAAAGGATCTGTTGCCTGGCCGTTGTCTTCTGTTGTTACAATATGAGGCTACAACAGAGAATGTTGCATATCTTCTCATTGATAAAAGTCAATAGGTTATGGCTTCAGTGTATTTCTTAGTGAGTAAATAAACAGAAATTTTCTTAACTCCTAAATCGGAATACGGGTAAACTGATGGGAATCAGCTTAAAATAGTAATCATTTGATGACTCATCGTGTGATCGGATGACTGTGAAATTTCATCATCTTTTTCTCACTTTGGTCTTGGTTAAATCGCCAACCTGCCAGAATATTTATTTCTCTCCTGCCTTAGCCGAATCGCCTATCAATTCGAACAGTCTGTTTCCACTGTCCTGGACAGATTTTAATATGGTAAAAATTACACATAAATATGACGTGTTTTTCCTAATAAAACACTGTATCCTAACAGTCACAGGCCAGTTCTTGTCTTTTGACATTTACGTGGTTCAGTGAAGTAGTGTGGTGAGAGCTGGCTGCTAGCCAAAGTTGGTAGACAGTAATTGACGTCAATGTTTATGTCCCCAATATTGGTGGTGAGAAAATGAGAACAAAGGCTTTGCGTAGACGGATACAGTTAGCATATGAATGATCTGACACAGCCACAAAGAGATGCAAGGTTAACTTTCTGTGAGAAACAACCAATCAAATGACTGTATTTTCTACTAACAATAATGTACATTAAAATCTATAAATATGTGTTGATTTCCTTAATAAACGATCTGTTGTCTGGCCCTTGTCTTCCGTTGTTACAGTAGAAGGTACCACAGATGAATAGATATATCTAGCATATCAGTTGACTTGTTCATTCCGTCAGTGTTATTATTATATCCACGCATAAGTCCACTTGGTCATATCAGTTGTCGACGAGAGATCGTAACAATTGACGACCAACTTAAAATCCTTCACAAATGAACATCATTTTAAATTGTCACACGTAGCAGGAGTACACAAAAGTGAATTAATAAAAAGTTTTATTGTACTGCAATGAGCACATATGAAAATAAAAGCATAAATAAAGTGGTTCACCAGATATTTATGAGATGTATAAATTACTTTGAACTATTTTTAGGTCGAATTCTTTCGTAGCACTAGGATTATACAATGATGGACGAGAATATTTAGTCTCTGTGGTGTTGTATTCCAACATTTTAGACACCTGACTTCCAAACAATGGGCTACGGGATGAAAACCCGCTCCACCTACCGTGGTTTGCACATTCATATGGTATCACTAACCTTCATAAATTTATGTGGCTCGTTACCATGGAAATGCAAATGGTTGTTCAGTACCATTAGATTTTACATTCAGTCGTTTTTGCACTCATAGGACAAAGCTGCCTATTGAAGAAATTATTTTAGGAATTCAGTAATGCCTCACATCTAGTATCTTTAAATTCCAAGGTAAAATATATAGACAAACTGAAGGTGTAGCAATGGGATCACCAATATCCCCTATTGTAGCAGATATATTTATGGACAGCTGGGAAAATATTGATCTTAATACATTTAATCCTACTGCAAAAATATGGTGGAGATATGTGGATGACACTTTCACAGTATTAAAAACAGAACATATCTCTAGCTTCTTGAGACACATAAACTCACTAGTGGAGGGAATAAAATTCACATTTGAAACCGAAAATGAACAAGGAGAATTAGCTATGTTAGATTGTAAAATAAAACGAATAGAAGAGGGTAAACTACACACTAGCGTTTATAAAAAACCAACGCATTCTAATAGATATTTAGACTTTAATTCATCTCATCCGTTAACTGTTAAGGCAGGCTTAGTTAAGTGTTTAACAAACCGAGCAATGGCACTAAGTAGCACAAGAAAAGACCTAAATGATGAAATAAAACAGATAGAAGAGGCGTTGGTGTTAAATAACTATCCTTTAAAATTCATTAGGAAGATCGAAAAAGACCAAAAGAAAAAGAAAAATAATTGTGAAACTAGTAATGATAACATATATAAGAGAGAATATAAGTCATCTACAGTTATACCATATAAAGAGGGAACATCTGAGACCTTACGTAGGATTCTAAATAAAGCAGGAATTAGGGTGGCATTTAAACCTACAAACTCACTCAGGGACAGGCTCTGTAGGTTAAAGGACCCAGTTGACTCAATTAGACAAAATAATATAATTTACAAAATACCCTGCAATGACTGTGAGGTCAACTACATAGGTCAAACTAGTAGGTCAGGGGTAGTCAGATTGTCAGAACATAAGAAGTTTAGCTAAGGTAAGAATGGTTGACCCAGGGAAGATAAGTAATTTAGAAAAAAGCTCAGCAATTGCAATGCATGCATTAACACACAACCACACAATAGGGCGGGAGAGGGTTAAAATTCTAAAAAGTAATCTAGGTAGGTGGAGAGAGAGGTTGATTACTGAGTCCTTGTTCATCGAATCTACACCTAACACATTCAATAGGAATGATTCATCACTCATACCCGAAATATAGGAAATATTACTACCAATCAAATCAAGTGAAAACCAACGGAACTATATAAATGAATCAATGATGTCGTGTGATTACCTTGATATGATTATGAGCAATAAATTGTGCTCGAAACGTCATCAGTAAACATTACTGTATAACACTGTGAGACTTTATCAAAGCAAAATTTACCCATAATAGTTCCATTAAAGTTGGGTACTGTGCCTTTACTCAACTTATTTTGTAGCGAAATAGCATGCTCTAGCCCAGCTCATTTAATTTCAAAACAAATAAAGATTAAAGTTGTATGTTATAAAAACCACCCTATCAAATCAGTTGGAATAAAGAATCCGTGGCCTCTGCGTTTCATCCATATCGTTGCTACTTTCTAAGTAAATTTATCAGACAATATTTGTAAAGTGACTAAAAGTCTGGTCATGGATAATAATCTCGATATGACTGGAATTCAGAAACAGTCTATGACTTCTGAATTTGTACGCCAAAAGAATGGCGGATGGGAACTACGGAATATACGACGATAGAAGAAAAATTCATACGCATAATATTCATCAAAATGGTAGCAATCCATTGTCTTATAGAAAGTTATCTTTACAATATACTTCAACAAATTGGTAATCCAAAGGAAAATTCATCAAGGTATCCTTATCAAAATCGTTACTATGAAAGTATCACGAACACGGTTTCTATTGCATACATCAGAAGTGCCTCAGAAATGACATTTGAATGTGTTACGAGTGTGTAAGACTGGTTTAAATCACAAACCTGTGAAACGCACAAAATGCAGCGTCGGTGTCACAGTGGCTAGGACACTCGCCGACCATGCACATGGTCTGGGGTTCGATCCCTTGCCGACGCACACCCGATATCAATTGTCGGCCTGCAAAATTTGGGCTACCGATATCACATGCTGAAAATTCCATACTTGTATCAAAAATACTGTGTGGTTTCAAGCTATAATCGAAAAAAATAAGCACATATTTGAGTAAGACGTAATGATGAATCATCACTTATCCCACTGCCTGTCGAGCAATACGGTTCTGATTGGTACAGAAATTTTTAAGTCTTGAAATGTAACAACTCTAGATTAGCAAAGAAAGTGATGTTCGGCAAAGATAATTCATGGTCAAATACTGAGTGACTTACAAACAGTCTTCCGATCCGAATAGTTAATCAAACACAGCAACAAGCTGAGATTTTTAAAAAAATGAATGCTTTCTGGAAATTACTTTAGGTGAAACATAACCGAACATCCATTAGATGAAGAACAACACTTCAGAAAATATAAGAACAGTTACTCCAATTAATCAGATGAAAAGATAGAAACATAAAAACGGTAAAAATTGAACAGCTTAAAAGTAATTAACCCCAGAAAGAGTAGGAAAAATTACTATATACTGTAAACAACCAGTGAACGCCAAAGAAAGGAATTTAAAACTGGAGGGGTGGGGGCTAGTGACTCTACTCAGGGAAATCAGTCAAACTGCTAAGGAAACCTCAACGAAGATGAAAAATACAAAAAAAACTTGTTCTTCGCTGGAACTGGAGAGGGGAAATGACGCGGACTGGTGAAAGCCTTCGGGAAGCTAGTCAACCGACGTGTGTGTCTCCTTTCGGTGAAAACAAGAATAAGAATGGGGATGTGGAAATTCCGTACAATGTATGAAGCTGGGACCGTAGAAACTTGAAAGAGGTTACTTCATTCACTTATCTAGCTAGGAATCACTGTGTCAACCACAGACAGTCGGAAAGGATGAAGATGTCAAAGCCACTCAGAATCGTAAGGACAAGGCACATCTTCATCAATCTGAAGCCGATTAGGAAGTCTTCTGCACTGACTTTGTATAAACAACATGATTCAAATTTCAACACAAATGTGAAGTTAGTGTTGTTGAAGCTCTATGTTCCACTTGGAACCCAAGAGAACAATAATAATATAAGTGGTATGAGTGATGGTAGTATCCAAGTGACCAGGCCATTAGAAAAAACTAACACAAACATCAAAGACAAAATGAACTGGATTCCTATCAATACATCATCCATGAAAATTGTCAATAGACAGTCAATTTTCTTGATGCGATTATGAACAATAAACTGTGTTTGAAACGTCATCACTAAGTAATAGTATATCATTACTGCATGGAGGATTTCATCATGAGCTGACATCAGTTAGAGAACCACTGGGAAACCTGGGAGTACTGGAGAGCTGCTTCGTCCTAGTTTGGGACTCCTCAGCAGTACGTGCCCACCGGGATTCGAACCCAAGACCTTCTGGTTACAAGGCGAGCTCGTAGACCATTGAGCCACTGGTACCCGATCCAATGGTTCTTGAATATATCATTATGTTTTACCTAAAAGGATTATTATATGATAGAACCAGTTTTCTATTCATCTCACTATTTATTACCCTCATGAAAAGTCCTAAAGATTACGCCTAGATTGAAATCTAACATTCTACAGGGAAAATCTTACTGCTATAGAACGTGGAGACTAAAAACATTCACTATGTGAACTGTCAATGTTTACCATTATACCTAAGAAATTATTTACAAGTTTGGAGTATGAGTTAGTGTTCTTGATCAGGTTTGTCAGACAACTAACCATGAAATATTGAATCAAACTTTCTATCTTAACACACCATTATTATACAAAACTTTGATTATATATATGTGAAATGAAATTCGATATTAGATGATATTTTAGAAAGTATGAAGACTTCGAAATAATAGAGAAGATTTGCAGAACAGGTGGATAATTTTTCATAGTCTGTGCTGAAGACATTGTCTAGAAGGATAATGAAAGTTTCTCAATTGAACTACCCAGCTGAAAGAACTCAACCACATCAAAAAGATTGCAAATCTAGTTATGTAATTCTTCATGAAAATGAAGTTGATTTTACTTAGATTTATTACAGCACTTCTTTTTATTGTTTTAGTCCAAGTTTTTATGTGAAAAAGGTGTATGCAGGCGGAATTTGTATGAACCACCTCTCTAGTACACAGTATTTCATAGTCAGGTGAGAAAATAAGTACCTTTTTTGTTATTTATATTTGGTTGTATGCTTATCAATATATGAAGTTTTTAACAGGTTTAATTAATGGCATTTATCGTCAAGACAGAAAAATTGAACAACAGCTGACACCTATTCTTATTGGTCCTGTTGTAACAACAGAAGACAAGGGCCAGACAACAGATCCTTTATTAAGGAAATCAAAGCATATTTATATATTTTCATGTACATTATTATAGTTTAGTTAAGCAAACAAACACAGTCTTCTGATCGGTTGTTTCTCACTTAAAGTTAATCTTTCATCTCTTTGTGACTGTTTCTTGAATGTCACATCATCTATATGCTAACTGTATCTGCCTGCGCAAAGTCTTCTGTGGTCGGTTTTTGAATCAGTCCTTGTTCCTATTTTCTCACGACAAATCTTGAGAACGTAAACATTAACGTAAATTACTGTCTACCAATTTGGCTAGTAGACAGCTCTCACCACACTGTGACGGTAAAATAATTCGCCCTTTGATTATCATAGGAGATTGAACCTGTCATAGGATTTACATAGTTAGTAAGCTGATTAGGATGAGACTTACTACTAATCGCTCTTAACCTCCACACTAATTACACGGTAGTTTACTCATTATTGATAAGATCTTTTGAATAAGTGCGCTTTTTAAAACGCTAATAATTATGTGGTCATTTAAGCATTAAGATGTGTTGACTTCTTACAAGTTACATCTTCAAGTTTTAAACAGTTCATAAATTGATAAATTACGTGTTAAGTTAGCAGAAAATTAAATTATTCAAATACTTTGAGAATGTACAATTTCATTCTGGTCTTTTTTTTCTTCACGTTCCCCAGTGGAATATAGGGCTTCAAGCTAGTGGCTTGAAGTCTCTTTAGCAGTGTTTATTTTACAGGATGGGGTTGCTAGCCTCATGCCCAACCTTTCCTCTTCACCAGCATTATTTCTGACTTAGCGAGGTAAAGGAGTGCATCAGCCGGGGATCGAACCCCAGACCCTGTGCATGGTCGGCGAGCGTCCTGACCGCTATGCCACCAACGCTGATCATTAGAAGTTATAATTTACCTCGCAGAAAGTTGTGGATCTAAGTTGTTATATATGCATTACGGAAAAGACGTTTTTGTTACCTTGAGGGAAGCCACATTTTCCATGAGACTTAAAACTACGTCAAATATTTAATTTGTTTATAAATGAGATTATTATTGAAATGGTTTGTCCGATAGAATTTAAATTAGCCTTAGATTACATCTACACCTCCAATGATTATTTTAAGTAAGCGGGAAACCCAAGTGAAAAGCTTCCTAGTAGTCAGCACACACTACGTAGTACAGCGGATATTAGTGTCATCTCACTTCTGAAAGATGCTACGTATAACGCGAATCTGGCTGATAGAATTCAAATAGCCCCTCGGACTATACGATTACGTTTGTTTGTTGCATGGGGTACACTGAAGTCATTCAACGAAAATTTCACTTATCAATAATAATAATTATTTTAGTTAGAAATCATTGGAATTGTTTTACATAATAATCAAATTGTACTTGGAACTTTATAATATACACATAATTGCCCTGTTAAATCATGTTGGTTTGTTGTTGTGTTGGAGCAGCATTTTTCTGATTGTTAGTTTATAAATCTTTAGAAGCAAATTGATTCCAAGGGACTGAAATAGAAGTGTTACTTTCATTAAATTGACTGGCATCAAGATAAGAATTGTGCTGTGAATTCTGATTGATAATTCCAGTTTGAATATATTTAAGATGTACAAAATGAGAATTATTAGGTGACTTTGTTCCTTCTATTTTTATTTCATCAACTGTTGTCTTTCCATTGCATAAGCTAAAACTAGTTAGTGATGGAAATGTCGTTGTTGTTGTTGTTATAGCGGTCGTTGTTGTCAATCCTGTTGTCGATGTTGTTGAATGTGTCAATGGAATGAATGATGAAGTTTTAGACAAAACAGAATTTAAACTCGTTGAATGAGTCGGTGAAACATTCATATAACAACTGGCTGCCATCGCAGCTGCTGCAGCGACAGCTGTTGCATTTAACTGATCACCTTCATTTTGTTCTCCAGTAGATTCTTTTAAATATGTATAACAATTTTTATCAAATGTATTCTGATAAAACTTTGAACATGAATAAAAATCTTTTATTGGATATTCTAGATTCGTTTTTGTCTTATTTGTATTATCATTAATTGTATTGTTTGTAATTATTTGTAAATTATTTTTGGTCAGTTCAGAGAAGAATGGTTTTCTTTCATTTTGAGCTATTCTACACCATTGCCTCATTCTTGAATTTGAACTATCTTCTCCCGCCTCTTCAGTAGCTAATGTTGTAGCAGACGTTAATAGCTTTGAAAAGTGCTCTAGATCTTTCCTTTTCTTAGCTTGAGTTAGCTTTCTATTTCTTGTTTGAATTACTTCTTTCTTCATTGATAATGGTCGATTTATCTTAATTTTTTGAAAAAGAGAAAACCATGTACAGAAAATATCTGTTATCATTGTATAAGGTAAATTTAAGTTAAATTCGTAATTTATTAAGTCACTTACTCAAGGTAAAGTGAAAAGGTTTGTGTTGTCATTTACTAAATGAAGTGTATTTTGTTTTGAATATCAAAGACAGTCAGAAAGATCGTTAATCTATGCTAGTTACAACTATAAAGCGGCCTAGTCTTAATTTTTGGAGACCTAATCGATCTCAAAGTTGACTTTGATATGTAACAAGACTACCTAGAACAACTGTGAAGCACTCAGTTAAATTCAACCCATTTCGAGACTCCTCATGGGTGGTTATCCCTGGGATCATGGTGTACTCAAGCTGGGACTGTCAAGTCTCAAGCTGAGCCACTATTTAGCTTCTGAGATGGAACCCAGTCAGCCACGCTATTAGTTTCTCCTAGCTTGTGATGAAATCTTCCAAACTATGGTCAGATAGACAGTAGGCATCAGGGTGAGGTGAAATCCCTCCTGAAGCACTGAAAACTGACCCAGAGACTGCGGCAGAAATGCTGACGCTATTATTGCAAAAGGTTTGGAAGGAAGGAAAGGTACCTACCGACTGGAAGAAAAGCTACAATGTCAATCTACCAAAAGAGTATAAGACCACACTAGTAAGAGGAGTTCGAAAAACGCCTTCTGCATACACAGCTAAGGTGTTTCCTCCTGTGTAGGAATAGATTCCTCCATGAAGAGAAGAAGTATCCGGAAATCTTAAAAAATGGAAATTCAAAAAAACCAAGATTCAAATAGTAAATTTATGATTTACTTTACGATTAAATATTTGAAAAAAAACACATTCATACTGGTGAAGACGACAGTTTGGATAACAGAAGATGATAGATATTCACACTGAGTCTAAATTTATTACTCAGAATACTTCAATACGTATTCATCACTGACAAATTCTATCCATGACAGTCTTTTTCACTACGACTGTTGTACAAACCGAGAACAAATCAGTCTGGTCACTGATGCTTAATTCAGATATAATCTTAACGAGTTATTCGCCAACCAATGAAAACCAAATGCATGTGTTAAATCGTCTGCAATCAAATTCCCATTCATGTAAGAATTAATGTGATACACTCTGTTGCAATAATGATGACATACTCCTGCAGACTTTACGATTATACAGACTGAATAAAATTGTTGAAACAGACCAAATTATTGATATTATTATTTCATAGTCTTTATCTGAAAGTGATTCGGATGTCTAATGTTTAGGTGACTCCTATTAAATAGACTGTGTAACTCAATGACCCTGCTCAGATTCATTGAACAGAATAAGAGCTACACTCAAAAGATGAGGACTTATAATAGTGTATGATTGCCTACTTCTGAAGTTAGTAAAGTATCAGTCAGTTAATTATTGTTTAAAAATTGGAATATTTAAGAAACATCCTCATTTTTAGGCTGTTTGATACAGTTAAATCTACCTAATAACCAAAAACAGTTTGTGTCTAGAAAGTCAGTCGACAATAATCAGTGCAAATGTGAAAGTGATGCTATATATGGTATTTATATTTGTTACCATCTAATACATTGCATGTAACTTTTCTGTAACAGGATGATATGTTCCTCAAGCACTTTAAAGACAGTAAGTAGATTTACAGCTTGACGGAAAGAACAACAAAGTGCACAGTTAAGTAATTTCCATTGTAAACGCTTTTAAACCTTATGACTCATTTGCTGTAAGACTGTAGGGGTTAACAGATAAATAACCATTTAAATGGATCAGTGATTTATATTCCAAATGCGGTAATTCAGTTTCCCCACATGAATTATAGGACTCTGATTAGACACTAGTTAGTAGTTAGTGTAATGTGCGTATTTCTTTGTTTGGTGCAAACTGAATTCTGTCAATCAAGTTTGCAATGTAACCAGCATTCTAGGTGGCTCGCCATCATGGTACACTGTGAATTGTTGGTATTAGATGGTTGGAGGCAATCGGCGGGAACCCTTGGACCTAGGTTTCATGCTAGTTAGCACTCGTCAGGAGGGCGTATGTGTAATCTTGAAGATACAAATGTCCCTTCTGACTTGACTGATGGAATTCAGTCTGCACCAAACAAAGGACTAGACATATAACACTAGTTGCTAACTAGTGTCCGTTTGGAAATCTTCTAGATCTCCACCACAACATAAACAAAAAGATTCGGATTCTGTTCAACACAAATGTGAAGTCAGTTAGTGCTTCCATATGGGCCGAGAACTTGGTCTACGCGTCAAGAAAAGCATTTCCAACAGGCCATTTCACACTTTTATCAACAGCTGTCCCCTTCGCTGGCCCAATGCTGAAGACCAATTGGCTGGCTAGCCAGAGAGAATTAGCAGCGAGGAACTCTGAAAGTGAACAAACCAACTGAAAAACTATCGTTCAACAAATATGTAGGAGAAAATGGAGATGGATTGGGCATATGATGCGGAGGCCGACGAACCTGGCCTGTAGTATCAACAAGATATGAGCTCGTTGTCAGATTCTGCGACATATACACACTCATCAGCAGCTGTGTTTATAGAAAGGTCTTAAGGCACTGTTCAGATGTTTGACAAGCCTTTTACTACACTAAAGGCCTATGCAGACCTATGCACATGCGATCGTGATAAAGCCTGTTGTATTAACATTTGATTCTTGTCTTGAACTCATATTAGGAATTAAGTGTTTGATAAGGAACGGTGTTGTGTCGCACTACATGACACGAAAATAGTTATGAAAGCTCCAGGATCTCAGTGAGTTTTGCCTTCCAACCATAGTGAAACAAGCAACTAAACAGTGTGAAGGCCAAACACAGAGTCTAAGTTGAAACAGATGATCATTCATCAAGACTGCCAATTTCCACTAATTGAAGTGGCTGGCATATACGCTGCGCGCGGCTATGTTTATGTTTTGGTTTATGATATTGCCTACAGTAGGAGAGACGACCAAATCAAGAAAAGAAATCAGCTAGTGAAGTCACTGTATATTGTGTAAAACGTATTGGGAAGTGTAGGTTGTGATGTCTGGGATGTGTGGTATAAGGTAGGCCAGTAGTGGGAACTTTAGACAATATTGCTGAAGATTAATCTTACTGACAGTAGATTCATTCATACTTCATACAAATTATAACTATACTATATCCTTCGCTTTTTGTTTTCTGTCTTTTAATAATTTAACCGCCATGTTCTCAGTTTGTTCTGTATTTCGTCACATTTTTTAAAAATTATTTCGAAGACTCGACTTATGATAATATAAACTTCTAGGCAGTAACTAGAAGTCCTCTAATGAAAATCTGTTTGTTTATCAGGTTTCTATTGACGACATTCAGTCGTGTTGATCACCTAATACGATACTGGTGCAAGGGTTTAAAGACTGTCTTTAACTTTCATCAAGACAAGAATCTTATTTCATTTCAGTATTTGGTAATAAAAGTTTTCTGTTTTCTTTTTTTTATTCCTTTACGTTCCCAGTGGAAAATAGGGATTCAAGCTAGAGCTTTGAAGTTTCGGAAGCAGTAATGCTTATTTTTACGGGATGGGGTTGCTAGCCTCATGCCCAACCTCCCCTCTTTACCAGTCTTATTACTAGCTGGACCAGGTAAAGGAGTGTGTCGACCGGGGATCGAACTCCAGACCACATCAGGCGTGGTTGGCGAGCATTCCACCGCTGTGCCACCGACGCGCATTTCTGTTAGTACAATATTAAGTTTATAAGATCACTTTGAACCAACGTAACTCATTGAATATGCCTAAAATGATCATTCTGTCTAACCATAACTGTCTATGTTTATAAGCAGTACTGTTACACGAATTCATCAGAAGCAAAAAGAGAACTGACTTACATGATGTAATTTGTAATAGAGACCACACGCATTACAAACTGAATCACCTTGTTGATTACGTCTCCATAATGTTGTGTGAGATGTACGACAATTAGCACAAAATGTACCGACTTTGCGATTTGCCGACTTAATTAATGAGTAGAAGAAAAAAAAAAAGGAAAAATTAGGATGAAACAAGTTTTCTTATCTAATGAAACAGATTTATAATAAGACTGTAGTAGAGAGAAGTCTGATATCATTCTGATCTTTATAAGTGCAATTTGCGCAATGTCAAAAATCAAAGTGTAAAATACTTCTTCAACTGTTAAGTTTACGCTGCAGAGTATTCAGGTAGTCGAAAACATGAGTTTCACTGTCTTTCTTCACCGATAGCAAAACTACCTTGAATAAATTATTTTCATTGATTTTGTTATCGTTGCGTACATATCATGACCGAGTCTGAGAATATTGTGATGTTCCTTAGATAATTTTAGTTTTTCTCGTTCATTGTTACGACAGTTTTACAGAAAACTGAGTATTCCTGTGAAGTGCTAGGACTCTAGCACTTGTTTATATTTGTGTTGTTCTTTGAACCTAAAACTTGTGAAAATATTTTTTTTCCTTCACGTTCCCCAGTGGAACATAGGGCTTCAAGCTAGTGGCTTGAAGTTTCTGTAGCAGTGTTTACTTTACGGGATGGGGTTGCTAGCCTCATGCATTTCGTCTTCACCAGCATTATTTCTGGCTTAGCGAGGTAAAGGAGTGCGTCGGCCGGGAAGTGAACCCCGGACCATGTGCATGGTTGGCGAGCGTCCTAACCGCTGTGCCACCGACGCAATGTGAAAATATTACTAAGTATAAATATTCATTGGGAGGTTTTGTTCACCTTTTGTGTGGTCTATGAAACTGTGTGTATGCCAATAGCATTTTCGCTCTACAGGACCGAGAATCTAAACGTCAGTGTAATGCTGTGGAAAACAGTTACTACTTTTCCTAGAACAAGAAAACTTGTAGATTTTTTCACGCTAAAGCCTTCAGACAGTAACTCCACAATGTGTAAACAAAATAGTCGCTTCCATTATGACTGAAGATTACATGACACAGATAACAGTCTGGTTTGAAATCAGTTTATTATGGTGAGGAAGTCCGTCCGATGAAACCGGATACGAGTTGAATGAGATAATGGTTTGAAAATATTAAATATTCCCATAGTAAAATTTAGAACAACACATTTAAGCGAACAATATTGTTTTCAATTAGATCTCATCAGGCTTAACTCTAATATACATAACTTTACAGTTAAAAATTCAAATATAAACCAATCATGATATTTTGTCTATAGGATAATAAGATGGTGAATATAAATTGTGCAATTAGTCATAATAGTAGTGATGATAACAGTAATAATAATAATAATAACAATAATAATAATAATGATAATGGTTCTATCAATTATAAGGATGAAAAAGTGAGGCGATCTGTGATAGCACGAATAACGAAAAACAGCATGATTAAACAAACAAATGTAGTCGATAAAGGCTAAGGAAAACAAATGAACCGATTTCTTTTATTTTGATTGCAGCTTGATTCCACACAGTACCTTTTTTTAGTAGAAGTAAAGAATTTTCAGCATGTGATATCGGTAGCCCAAATTTTGCATTTATCAATAAAACTGCATCTGCGGTGACAGTTATTTTGGGAGTACTACTAGACAGCTTAGCCAACGTGTTACTGAGCATCCCCCATCGTGGTTTGGCGAAGGACAGACAAAAACAATCCAAAAGACTTCGTATTCGTCTACTATACACAGCTGAGGCGATAGATATTCGAACTATTAAAACTAATCTATGCATTGAAAAGTAGTTCGCACAGCCATTATCCCTCCCTTGACTTATTGAGACATAACCAACTGATGACTTCTCCACCACCCCTTACTTATATTTTTCGCCTCCTCTCTTATCATCCCTTAATCTTATCACATCTTCATTAAAGACGTATTTCATTTACTCCCCTTGCAATCTAGCATTACTTAATCGTCGGTGGCACATTGGTCAGGACTCTAACCAACCATGAATATTGTCCGGGGTTCGATCTCCTGCCGACGCACACCCGATATCAATGGTCGGCCTGCGAAATTTGGGCTACCGATATCACATGCTGAAAATTCTTTACTTCTACTAAAAAAAGGTACTGTGTGGAATCAAGCTGCAATCAAAATAAAAGAAATCGGTTCATTTGTTTTCCTTAGCCTTTATCGACTACATTTGTTTGTTTAATCATGCTGTTTTTCGTTATTCGTGCTATCACAGATCGCCTCACTTTTTCATCCTTATAATTGATAGAACCATTATCATTATTATTATTATTGTTATTATTATTATTATTATTATTATTATTATTATTATCATTACTACTATTGTGGTGAGAGCTGTCTACTAGCCAAATTGGTAGACAGTAATTTACGTTAATGTTTACGTTCTCAAGATTTGTCGTGAGAAAATATGAACAAAGACTGATGCAAAACCGATCACAGCAGACTTTGCGTAGGCGGATACACTTAACATATAGATGATCTGACACTCAAGAAACAGTCACAAGAGATGAAAGATTAACTTTAAGTGAGAAACAACCAATCAGAAAACTGTGTTTGTTTGCTTAAATATCCATAGTAATGTACATGAAAATATATAAATATGCTTTGATTTCCTTAATAAATGATCTGTTGCCTGGCCCTTGTCTTCCGTTGTTACACTATTATGAGCAATTGTACAATTTATATTCACTACCTTATTATCCTATAGACAAAACACCATGATTGGTTTATATTTGAATTTTTAACTGTAAAGTTATGTATATTAGAGTTAAGCCTGATGAGATCTGATTGAAAACGATAATAATGGCTTGAGCGAAAGTATAAATCTCTTTAATGGCAGTATTCACATCAGCGGCCTAGGACTTGCTGATTACACTAGGAAACCCAAATAATAAATGTGAGTGTGGTAGTTATTCGCATATCAGTTTTGTCGACAATTCATTTTGGTCAAAGATAACAAGATATTGTTCCCGGTTATTAGTATTTGTTATAGGTGAAGTAATAGTACTAACAGTGGTCATAGTAGTAGAATTAGTAATGCTGGTCTTTCTGGATATATTTTTATACGGAAAAACACTCTGTTCTTCTTATTTTGAGTATTTTCATTTGTTTTATTGAAAGTACATTTAATGCGAATATGTGAGAAGGTAAAACTTAGCGTTCACAGCTACGTGTTCTTCTTCCTGATAGCCTTGTAAACTAGGTATTTTCCAAAAAAACCTATTCACTATTTAATGACGCATTTTTGAGCCTTCAAAATTCCTTTGATAATGATGTGAAAAAATTAATTCAGTGATGTAAGTCTTTATGAACAATTGTTATTATTATTGTTTCCTTTAGTTCCTAGAGGAACATAAGGCTTCACTCGCACGTCTCCACTGCGTTCGGTCCTCTGGCAACGTTTTCACCTGTCTCCACGTCTGTCCACATGCTTTCATCCCCTTTTCACATGACCTCCTCCATGTCACCCTCACAATGACGACCAACTCGCCGCTTCCCGTTCGATCGGGTTTCACTCGAGCAATGGCCTGGCGTGTCATGCCACTTGATGGTTTTCTCAAAGTATCGCCAATCCACCTCCATTTCTTCCTGCATATTTGTTGCTTAATCGATTCATGTTAGGTTGGTTCGCTCATCGCCATAGAACCCTGTTGCTGATCTTTTCTGGCCATCTGATCTTGATTATTGAGCGAAGGTCTATTAGGTCTAACTTATCCTTCATGAATATAGATAAAATTAAAGTAAATCTTGTGCACTTTCTAAATCATCTAAATGACTTTATGCACTTTGTTTTGTTACTTTAGTTATGTCGTTTCAATAGTCGTCATCCTCATGAGTAATATGACTTTTGAAAAGTGTAAATTTGTTTTGGTTTAAAATCAAAATCAAATGCACAATAAAGTGTAAATTACCATGCGTCTTTTAGGTTTTATCAATGGTCTGTTCGTCCCATTCATTTTGTGATACAAACCGCATGCATTGCATAAGTAATGCCCAGCTTCATCTCTTCTCCATAATGGTGTTTGAGTAGCCCCACAGTTAACACACTCTCGACCATCTATAAGAGGATTAAACGTTTCACCATTAATTGACAATTAATAACAGAGTAAAAGGCTTATTTAGCTGTCTTTTTGTACAGTAATAATCAGAACAAAAGTAGGTAATACTGAATAACGAAAAGGGATTGAAATTTACATCGTAAATGTAAACATTTGGGAGCAGACAGCTGCAATAGTTACTACATGGGCTACGAATGTACGCGCCAAACACAAGTCTCGAAAATACAACAGACGGCTGGTGGTAAAAGACATGTTACTAGGCTATTCAAATACTAAAAAGTTAAAGTTGTGTCCAATTCTAGTTCACTTATAATCCGCTGTGTTTCAGTGACTTGGCAACACATCTTAGCCTGTCAGACGTAAATAACCCTGGGACAATAACATTATCCACCATTCAGTGACTGGCTTATTTCTTCATTGTGACTGATACTTTTAAATTTTGCTTCAATGTAAAAACTGTATCATGAAGAAAATTGTCAACTTTATAGTGCAATTTGAAATATGACTGTAATCGTAAAAAATGTAAGAAGTAAAGATTCTAAATCAGACTACTGATTTTTATTAGTAGTATTTGATTCACGAATATAACTTATTAATCTCTTCAGGGAGTACAAGCAACACCAAAAGATGGCATATAACAATATATGATGATATTTCATAAAACAGTACTTCTGTGGTGAGAGCTGTCTACTAGCCAAATTGGTAGACAGTAATTTACGTCAATGTTTACGTTCTAAAGATTTATCGTGAGAAAATATGAACAAAGACTGATTCAACAACCGACCACAGAAGACTTTGCGTAGGCGGATACAGTTAACATATAGATGATCTGACATTCAAGAAACAGTCACAAAGAGATGAAAGATTAACTTTAAGTGAGAAACAACCAATCAGAAAACTGTGTTTGTTTGCTTAACTAATCTACTATAATAATGTACATGAAAATATATAAATATGCTTTGATTTCCTTAATAAACGATCTGTTGACTGGCCCTTGTCTTCTGTTGTTGCACTTCGACAACTGCTTCTATTAATAGTTGCATTACAGGATAATACGGATAAGAAAAAAATATGTATGTCGACGGTTGCGTTACGTATTATTTACAAAAATACATTTAACTAGTATAAATTGTTATGTCAACTGACAGTAGTCATAGTAACAAAAACAAACTAAGTTGTTCAGAGCTATACAAACATGAGGATACAGTAGAAAAGTAAAACAAACAAACACCTTGAAGAAGAAAATGAATATTTTTATCATAATAGACGTTCAATACAAGACCAACATTTTTTTCAGTATCAAGACTAATTTTTCTAATAAACAGCCATTTAAAATATAAAACAACATGCGAAAAATGATGTCACATCCCACTGTATTTACCAATTTGAATGTACGTATGGCCACACATACATAGGGAAGACTCATCGATCTCTGCAAGTAACGGCTGGCTTCAGAGCATATACCTAAATAGCTTCAGAAGCAAACAGAATCCCCACAACCCATTAATGGTGAGAACAGACAACCTAGATCGTCTGTTGTGGAACATATTATAGAGACAGGAAATAAAAGTGATGTTTACTTGTCTTTTAAACCTTTCTATAAAACGTGTTTGGGGCGTATCCTAAAGTTTGAGGAAGCCCTAGCTGGCAATTAGAAAGTTTAAACCACCTTTATGCGTTCAAAAAAGATTCGTCATCACACTAAACCTTCCTTGGTAAACTTTGTTCCAATACCATGGCAGATGTACCCTTACCTCTCTTATTTAGTTTAGTGATCTTCATTGTTATTTCCTTTTCATTCGACCTAAATTTATTTTCTCACCTCTTAACTCTTTATTAGTTTCAAATATATTCCTATGACCTGTCCTTGTGTGATGAGATTGTTTGAAATGTATTGCGCAAATACATTACACAGTTCAGAGAAATTACGTCTTCTTATTGTTTTGTCTAAATTCATAAAGGGAACTAATTGTTTTAAAGCCATTTAAATATTCCTTAAGTTGATTTCACTTCACAAATACAGACCATGTGAACTGTTCAAATGTGAACCTTTCATCGGAATACAGTTAAAAGTACCAAGGTGGAAATCTACTACTCAATAGAGCTAAAATAACAACTAACAGCTGTTCAGTATCTTTTGGATCCTAACAACCTTCTCAATCCCATGTTGAATGAATTTATTCAATATATCACCCAGTGATCATTATATTATGGTCACCAAAGTTCTGTCCTTACATTAGTGACTTTCTAAACTGTATTATAATTTAAAAGTGCTACTCTCAGGTTACGAATTCTCTAAAGAAGGAAATTAACTAATTCAGTATTTAGTAAACTGACCTGCTAAACTTTTAGCTTTACTCCGCAATTTACTAGCCAATGATGATATTCTTAACATCTGGACTGTTGTAGCCGGATCTAAACCATGGAATGCAACTGCAGCTGCTGTTGCAGCTGTCAAATGTGGAACAGATGATTTTATACAATTTGCTGTTCCTACTGACGGTAATGTTGGTGTTGTTGTCATCGTTGTTATAGGAGAATTCCATATGACATTATTATTATTATTATTGATTGGTGACATATTTACATCGAATTTATTGCACGCTGTATCCATTAGATTTTTAGCGAAAACATCATTTATAAAATTAAAACTGGTTTTATTTCGATTACTAAAAGGAGGATCTAGTGTATACAGGGGATTTGAATTGAACATTGGAAATGTGTCCGAATGTTTGGCTTGACTGTTATTGTTAGCATTAGCATTATTATTATTATTATTGCATATAGACATGAAATCTGTGTATGTTGAAGGATGGAGGTTATTCACGCAACAAATATTCATCAGATTATCACCATTGGTGATTAATTCACCATTTGGATGATGCATTCCCGAGATAAGTGATTGTTGTTGTTGTTGTAATCTATGTTTATCACTTGATAATTGGTTAAATGAATTCACTGTTACATCTGTTGTAAATCTTGTTAGATTTTTTTCTGTATTTATCAAAGACTCTGACATAATTTTCTGCTCCGTACAGATTTGTTCCTCTGAGAATTTTTGATGCTGGTTTCTATGGTAATGATTGTCATTATGATTAGACGATGGTGATACTTGTTCATCTAACCATGAACCAAGATTCGATAGTGATTTTCTCCAAGATGAATCAATAGTAGACTGAAAGAGAGATGTAGACCTAAAAATAAAGAAAATAAAAAGAGAATATATAAAGAGATCATGACTAGGTGATTTTATTTATATGCTATGCAACAATGATTGGCTAAATAACGTAAATATTCAGTGTTTGCATTTACTTTGCTTTAATTTTCCAAGTATATACATCCTAAAAAGGCCTCCTACGGAATGCTTAAGAAAAAGTGCACAGCAAGTTTTGGTGGTGGAATCTCGAATATACAGCTACTTACACGGTCCTGCTGGAGATTAGTCTTGATCTGGATAAGTTGTTCATAACGTCATCCGATCTCAGTAATATATGACGTAGGTCCAGATATATGAAGAATACAGTTTCACCAGATTGTAGTATTGAGTACTGGGGGTTAACAGCAACCAGTAGCTAGCACCCACAGATAATTTGACAAACATAAATTTATCTGATTATGCTGCATTCGAATTTTTAACCAGCTAACTTATTGTGGATGTTCCTGATTCTCCAGAATCTGTCATACTTCATGGGCCGATTTGTCCCTCTTTTCAAACTTGTAACTTGAAGCCAATCCTACTGTTATGTCTAACTGATTTCTATTGGTATTTGTTAAAGTATTTACATTTCACAGTTATCTGTCAACATTAGTATTATTTTTTTAACCAGTTATCCAAAGAAATGGGAATTACATATTTCACTAGCAATCCACATCTAGCAGATGAGCGAAGGTACACTGTAAACTATTAAATATTTTTTAAAATTGAATTTTAGATTTTCCCGTCGATTGATTGAACCGAGCACTTCGGTCCAATCTAAAAAAGATCTAAAATTCAATTAAATCAATATGACCCGTTGCACTCGTGGCCCAAGTGGTCTAGTGGATAACGCTTTGACGTTTGAAACTATGGGCACTGGGTTCGAGCCTCGGTGGGAACGTCATCATTCACTGAGAAATGCAGGTACATCCAGATGATGAGTCCCAAATAGGACGAAATGCGCATCCCGGACTGGATTCCACTGCTAGTCACCATCCACCAATTAAATACTTTTTAGATATCTTCCTAAAATAGAGATTTTATTTTATCCATCCAAGGATTTGACAGATAAACAGTTTTATTTTAGTGACCAGTAGTGAAACTTAGTGTCCCTCTTTCATGTCAATTTAATATTGTCAAACTCTCTTATAATCATTTTTCACGTAATAAATGGAAAACTACTTTTGTAATAGGTAAAGATGGTCTTAAAATAAAAGTATAGGTAAACCCAATCAAAATTTTATTGCAAACAGTGATTAGTTATTGTAGCTCAGCTTCAAGTCGGTAACTCATATTTAATCATCCTTCAGTTTCTTTCAAGTGTACTTATCTTTATGATTCATTCCTTAACTTTCCCAGTGGAACACAGAGCTTCAAGCTAAAGCTTTGAAGTTTCGGTAGCAGTGGTATTTATTTTTACGGAATGGGGTTGCTAGTCAAATGACCAACCTTCCCTCTTTACCAGTCTTATTACTAACTGGGCCAGGTAAAGGAGTGTATCGGCCGGGGATCGAACCCCGAACCACATGAGGCGTGGTTGGCGAGCATTCTACCTCTGCGCCACTGACGCACATTTATCTTTATGATGCGAGTGTACAATTAACTTACATTTGTTGTTTATCCATTGAATTATGCGTAGTTTCGTTTGTTTGCTGCAACTGTCTTATTTCATTGTCACCTTCTTGTTTACAGTAGTTTGTAACAGGAGAATCTATTGAAGATGATCGTAGTATGGAAAGAGCAGTTGTATCAGTCTCTCTATTTGACAACCAAACTGGACATTTATTATCTACAGATAGTGGTAAAAATCTATCAAGGTTATGAGTTTTATAATTATCACTAGTATTGTTTAGTAGGGTTGGGATTCCTGAATCACTTGTATTTATAGTGAAATTGGATAAATTAAGATTAGTTGTGAGGTGATATTGTTGGTGGTGATGCTGCCGTTGACTTCTCTGTTCCACTTCTTCCTCTTCTACGTCTTCCTCATCATCATTGTCTTCATCGTCACTGCTGTCATCATTTTCATCATTATCATCCTCGAATTTATCTGTACCATGATCATTCATAGAAAATTCTAGTTGTGATTGTGATGAATGGTCATGTATAAGCTTGCTATCAGATTGTTGCTTTTTAAAGTCATTCAGTGTATTTGACAAGAATGATGACTTCTTCCACTCATTATGGAACCACACAGCTTCTTTATTGATTTGCTCCTCACCTGTTATTCGTTTAGAAAATATAGAAACAGAAATAAAAGTTATGTGAACAGCGAACAGAAAAAAGTATTGTTGAAAAACTTTGTTATTTGCTGGTCATTTTGATATATTTTATGCTGAAGAATTGAGGCAGTCACTGAGTTTCCATCAGCAGAAACGTATCTACGACACAGCAACCTAAAGCCAATCAAGCCGTCAAGTATAGATTCATCGAATGAAAATCTGTGCCTAATTGTATGTAAGTTCTAGATGGATTCTGGCTGGAATTTGTAATCTTAACGCTATATATATTGGCCATCAGAGTGCTACTCAGTGACTGAATACTAGTGTTTTCATCAGGCAACCCGACTACTTGTGAAATGATGAAAATGCACTCACTGAATACCTTAGTTTGGGATGAAACAGTTTTTAAACACACCCTGGTTTTCGACAGTACCGTGAATGTTCTTAATTCACGATGAAGACTGCAGTTTTTCGCTCATAAAACAAATAATAGTTATTAGTATAAATCAGAAAGCTTGTAGTTGTTTGCCTCACTAATACACCCTAAACTCAAAATGCATATTTGAAAATATTCCCTGCTCAAAATGATACTATTCCGCTAACCTCCGATATTTTATATTTGGACATTTGATTGCCGCTACCTATGGACTGACTAATACTTTAAAATGTAAAATGACTTTCACTAGTAAACAATAAACATTTGTTACAGATAGCCTCTCTGATAAATTAATTAATTAATTAATGAGAATGTCTTGCTTTAGGTGAACAAAAGCCATTCAAATCTTCTATCAGAGTTTGTGATATCCACGCAGAAAGTGTCACCGAACTAATGTAGAATGATAGTCAGTGATAAAATCTGACTGTATTCAGTCTGTTTTGACAAACTGAAAACGTACTTGCGAATTCACCGTTTGTTGGTAGTTCGTTTTATTAAAAGTTACTCCCAAAGGCCATAACTTGTGGTTTTAATCAAACTGTGTGTAAAGAAAACTGACTATCGATAAAATCAAATGAAGATTGCAACATGCTTTTTAGTGATGAAAGTTAAAACACTGCCATAGTTAAATTTTGATCTAAGGAGTATGTTAATATATCCACCATGAAATCTCAGTCTTTGCTGCTTAACTCTAGATATTCTTGTAGGCAAACACTGTCAAAATACTTCCTGGTTTCTAATGAATCTGTACTCGGAATGCGCTTTCAGAAAATATTGTTTGAATTTGAATGAATTCTTAATAAACTGACAAACCGTTCGCTGACAGGACATTGTTCAAGTGATTGTTACAAATCTAAACAGCTATGGCCTAATTTAAAAAAAGTGAGGACTTTCTCTGTTTGCAAATTTTTTTGTTTCCTTCACGGTCCCCAGTGGGACATAGGGCTTCAAGCTAGTGCCTTGAAGTTTCTGTAGCATTGCTTATTTTACAGGATGGGGTTGCTAGCCTCATGCCCAACCTTTCCTCTTCACCAGCATTATTTCTGGCTTAGCGAGGTAAAGGAGCGCGTTGGCCGGGGATCGAACCCCGGACCATGTGCATGGTCGGCGAGCGTCCTAACCGCTATACCATCGACTCACTCTGTTTGCAAATAGTGCTTACAAAATTGATGGTAATCATAAAAATAACAGTGATATTTATCTTATAAAGTAAAACCATTCTGTCCAATATCTTTTCAATTAAAACTGGCAGCCTGTCTGAACTTTGGGCTACTGAAATACTCTTTTCTCTAAGAAACACATTGTTCTGAATTGCCTCTTTTGTTTTTATTTTAGCCAAAGATATCCTGAATTCACATTATTTTCAATCGTGAATTTTTGAAAATATACCAATCTATAACTTTTTGCATTCCAGATAAATTACATAGAAAATAGCTAAGCGTACAAGTATAAATCAGATGGCTGTCCCTGAATTAGCTGACACAATCTGCAGATCTTGTGATTACTTCTTTTGAGTGTATTGATAAAAGGAGTAAAACTGATCTATTATGAAAATTCTATCGTTTGAAATAAAGTGACAATTATTCCCACACTTATACTTACTTACCTAATTCATTGAGTGATTTCCCTAATAAGTCTATACTTTTAACTAGATAAAAAAACACAAGAATATTTAGACGCTCCAGTATATTTTGAATAGAATAAAGCTTGAGTCATAAATTGTTAGGATTTCGGTTAAGTGGCTGATTGTGGTAAGTGTCCCCCGAGTCCAGCCTCTCAGAGTCGTCAGCGTACACTTCCAGTAGGTTTTAAAATGGAATTGAACAGCTGCTAAATACTACTTGGTGTTTCATCTGTTGTCTGGCTTACATTAGATTCGTGACAAGGTTCATATCCAAAAGGATAGTTACTAATTATTTCACCTTCATTGATCAGTTATGGAAATGTAAAGAGTTGTGACAAATGATTTAATACTATTATTTGCCATACAAAGACACCATTCTTGATGGTGTCACATTCAGTTGGCATTTAGAAAGAATGAAAAAAACAGAAGTAAAATTCGGAGGTAAAATACGAGGAAAAAGGTCTGAAGAAAGCCAGGAAGCCATAATGTCTTTTTATAAAAATTTCGAAGAAATCAATAATTTCATGTATTTGTTTCACTGAAGCCAAATTTTCACAACTTTATTGCTAGCAAAGTTTCCGAATACTCCAATTTCAGTCATATTATTAGAAAGCTGTAGTCCAGTAGAAGTCGAATCACTCTAGTGTGTTGTTTAAACAAAGTATATGATTTAAATCCATATTTAGCTTGTATTATGTACCATGTATGCAACATAGGCTTATTACTCGATTCTCGGTATAATTAGGACATTTTTAGATTATAACGGGTGTAACATATCTTTGCCTTCCCAAAAAACACTTTGTATACTAATTAGCCACTAGGGTGTTGTCAATGTCACATTTTCACATTTTTACGTCTACAATTCAGTGTGTACCAGCAGAAGGAAAGACACGGAAACCAATGTATATTTTCAAGGGATCAAACAGCTAATTATATGTATACAGTTTATATTCTTTAACCAATCACTGGGTGTGTGATTTTGGTTTACATTAAACTACATGAAATAGAATGTTCAAATACAAATATTAATCTCGCGAAATTTGTCTTCTTAATGCCTTATTCAAATTTATCAAAGGGACTAATTGTTTTAAATATTAATCTGTTGCTAATGCACTATTGAACTGTGGAAATAGTATTCAGACATTAACACCAACAAATACAATGATTCTTACTGTGAGAATAATATTCCGTTGGAACCGATGGTCTGTATCACACCACCACCACAAGTGGAGATACTCCTGAGAGGATTCTATTCCAACATCTAACCAGAACAGTAAAGAAGACTTTCTACTTCACGCACCTGTTCTTATCCTTCAGTAGCCACTCAGTGTTCACCCAGAAGCTGAGAGACGTCTTAACTAACCTTAACTCTTCCTCATGAATATACCATTTCAGTTGTTCCTGTGGTTCAAGTTACGTGGGGCATACGATTAAGTAGGCTCATCTACGAATTTGAGAACATTTACCAGCCTGATTGAGCAAGGGGAAATCAAATGCATAAAAAATTCGATTTTATCTCATTTGGTTGATAGTGGACACCACATCGTCGCCAACACAGCCTCCAGGATTAGGTACTAAATTTTTAAGTCATTTTCAAGCACATATCGTTTAGATCTCCTACATATAGTTGAAGTTGTTGCAATAAGATCGACTAAACCGGGACTTTATATTCAAAAAGAACACGTTCAGTAGCTGTTCCTACCGTGGTCAAATATGGATTGAAATTTCCTCTTCTCTCCAAGAGTGCCTCTTCTCCTTGTCCCTTCTTTTTCTTTTACTTTGCTTATTATAATAATGATTATTATTACTATTCATTATAATTTATACGTTTCATTCTAGCATTCTTCCAGTACTATCGAATTTTCCATTTATACTATTCTGACTTGTCATTCCACATTTTGGTTATTTCATGATGAACTTCTCATTGCAGTTTTACTGTCCCCCCTTTAATGCATACTACTTTGTATTAGATACTCGCCTGACTTTAATTCAATTTTAGATTTTCCCGTGTATTGATTGGACCGAAGTGCTCGGTCTCAGGTTGACATTATCGACGGGAAAATATAAAATTGAATTAAATATTTAATATGACCTGTTGCACGAGAGGTGGCTCTCGTGGCTCAAGTGGTCTAGTGAACAATGCTTCGGCGTTTGAAACTATGGGCATGGGTTTGAGCCTCAGTGGGAACATCATCACTCAGTGACTGGGGAATGCAGGTACATCCAGGTGACGAGTCCCCAATAGGACGAAACTCGCATCCTGGATTCCACTGCTAGTCACCATCCACCAATTAACTCACCTGACTTGTTAATTTTCCTTTCCCACACTGTGCGAATCTGTTATGACTAATTACTACTATCGTCTCTCATTTCACATTACTTTGTAACTGAATTCAGCCCAGCAAGTTTATAACACAAATACTATTTATTTTGTCAACCTATAACTAATCTGTCAGTCTACGTAAAAATGTATCCACCGCAAAGAATATTCTTCGTTTGGACTGACTTTTAATATTGTCTGGATCTTAGTTCTAATCAAATTATTCCACTCAAGTCACCAAACGACAAGATTAGTCATCGAGATAGACTTGGAATAGATTTTAGGTAGTTGAATGCAAACAGAAGGAAGTCCTGGATGTAGGCTTCATGCTTACTAACACTTGTTAGCGAAATACGTCTACTTGTATAAGTGTTATGAATAATATTTTTGATCAATACTAATCCTCTAAAAGTTGAGAAGTGAAGTAAGTTAATCTAATTCATATGAGTGTATCACGTTCATAACTGATTTGAAAGGGCACAAAGAAATAAAAATAGTGATATCATCAGCTGTAGGAAGCTGTAAGACAAAGTGCTTAAGATTTAGATGAGTCTGAGTTACTCTTACTTATCACCTTCCATTTCTTCTGGATTTAGTAAATATTGATTTCAGTTCTTCTGTGTGTACAAACTGAGAAACCAATATATCTTTCATGCATCAAATCAGCAGCTGGAAGCTTCACTGATTAAAAATATATTTAGATTCTTAAGTTCTTATAAACTCAATTTTCCTGGCATAAAAATGAAATGTTAGGAATAAATTTGTTATAGTATCTCTTTACGTTTTTGAGATTTTATAAATTAGTTGGCAGAACTTATATGGCATCGTTTTCGAAAATTCATAAAATTATTGGAGAGAAGACTTACATGGGTGCGAAAATCCCTTTAGTTCAATATTTTAATAGAAATTCAGACGGCATTTTAAAAGATTTTCATTCGAATTGTTAGAATATCATAATTAGAAAAATATGAAATAATGAATTGAAACCAGCTGTCCAGAGTTAATACCATCGTCAGAAACATTCAGGTGAAATTATGAATACACAGTTCTCAAAGGTCTTTAATTCGAAACTTCGTCAGCCCTAGAAACGCATAAATTGTATTTAACTTCTTCGCTTGATTAATGATCATCATTTTTAACTCTAATGACCTGACTTTTACCTTTAACCCCTAGTATCATTCTATTTTGCTAGTAATAACGTCTTAGCAGTCATGACAAGTAGCGAATTATTATACTACGTAGATTATGCTGAGTGAGTAGTTTTTTAAACAGTTATCATTGGTTGCGTGGAGGATTTCATCATGAGCTGACATCAGTTAGAGAACCACTGGAAAACCTGGGAGTACTGGACAGCTGTTTCGTCCTAGTTTGAGACTCATCATCAGTACGCACCCACCGGGATTCGAATCCAGGACCTTCTGGTTACAAGGCGAGCTCGTAGACCATTGAGCCACTGGGACCCGATCCAATGGTCCTTGAATTCTAACTTCTGCCAATTCACGACATAGCGCGACCATTTCGCAATGTCTTCTCAGATGAGTTACTGCCTCATCTCCAACGTGCGCGCTATGTCGTGAATTGGCAGAAGTTAGAATTCAAGGACCATTGGATCGGGTCCCAGTGGCTCAATGGTCTACGAGCTCGCCTTGCAACCAGAAGGTCCTGGGTTCGAATCCCGGTGGGTGCGTACTGATGATGAGTCTCAAACTAGGACGAAACAGCTGTCCAGTACTCCCAGGTTTTCCAGTGGTTCTCTAACTGATGTCAGCTCATGATGAAATCCTCCACGCAATCAAACAAAATCCCTACAAAACCAATACTTGAAAGTTATCATTGGAACATGAATTTTTAAAATTTAGATATAGTTATTTCAAATAGTGAACTAATAAAATTTCAAAGAAATTCTTCACATTATCTTTGACTGATGGATGTTGTTTTAATACACAAGAATACAAATAAATATAAGCGCGTTTCTTGAAGCTTTAACCTAAAATGTGCAGTAATCTCTGCGATTTTGCGTGTCCCATAAATGTAGTGTAGATTGACCCTTACGCACGAAATTTTAATCCAAAAAGAAATCTGTTAGTCAGTATCTACAATTATGGTATACTGCTTGAAAATAAATAATTAATAAAAGTGGTTACAAATCTAAAATGACGTCTATTCTTGATGATAAAAGCAAATTTAGCCGTGATCTCTCCTCAGAAGATATTCACTTGTTGCAGGGCACAGTGACAGCTAATGTGGTGAAGCTTCTTGGCCTAAATGATATAAGTAAAGATAAATTTGACTCTTTAAAACCATCAGAATGTAAATTCCCGCATATGTATGGTTTACCAAAAATACATAAACCCAATAATCCTCTACGTCCTATATTGTCAATGTGCAAATCCCCAACGCATAAACTCCCTAAATGGTTAGTGGAATTATTGCATCCAGTCAAAACACAATACTGTAAGTATGTGTTCAAAGATATACTTGAATTGGTTAATTTTCTTGACGATATTAATATTATGAATAAGAATGTGTACTCTTTTGATGTAAACTCGTTATTCACTGATGTGCTTTTGCTCAAAACAGTTGACATTTTGTGTGATTACATCCCTACAAACAATTTTTTCATCCCGTTCCCTATATCTTATTTAAGGGATTTATTACTTCTGTGTACTAACAATGTTAGGTTTACATTTGAAGGCGATTGTTTCCGCCAAGTTGATGGTGTTGCTATGGGAAGTCCGTTAGGGCCCCTTTCAGCAGGTATTTATATGTCGTACATTGAGAATTTATTGGAGAATTTAATCGAAAATGTGCTACTATATAGAAGGTATGTGGATGATATTGTAATAAGTCTTGTTCCGCCACCTCAATTTTCAATTAAATGAATGAAGTTCAGAATAGCATATCACTTACGTCTGTAGAAGAGGAAGATAATTGTTTATCTTTCCTAGACATATTGCTTAGTCGACGGCTTGATGGATCAGTAAAAAGATCTATTTATAGAAAACCTACCTGGACAGGACAGTATCTTAATTATCACAGTTTCTGCCCTATTCGGTACAAAAGAGCCTTAGTAAGGTGCCTCTTCAGGAGAATCCAACGAATATGGACTTGATGAAGAAGAAAGGAAGTTGACACAAACTCTGGTTGATAACAATTATCCAGACAAGTTCATCAAGAGATATAAAGTAGTCAGAACACCAAGACCCACTCTACAACTCGCCCCTAAGAAAGACGCGTACATCAAGGTACCCTATATGGGACATTATAGCAGCTTGATAATTAGACAAAATTTGAACACTGCTGTTAAAAAGAATTTTTATGCAGCTAATATCATAATAAATGAGAATGTGAAGCCAATATATCTATCTAAACCCTTCGAACATGCGAAAAATGATGTCACATCCCACTGTATTTACCAATTTGAATGTACGTGTGGACACACATACATAGGGAGGACTCATCGATCTCTGCAGGTAACGGCTGACTTCAGAGCATATTCCTAAATGGCTCCAGAAACAAACGGAATCTTCAGAACCCAATAATGCTGAGAACAGGAGACCTAGCTCCTCTATTGCGAAAAATATGAAATATTTCAGAATTTGAAGAAACTATTCTAGCAAGAAAATGGAATTGTACTCACGATGTTCAAGTCGGGCGCTAATATCATGTAATGAGTAATTTTCGTTACACTAAATGAACTGAATTATGAAATAATCATGGTTGTTAGTCCAAAACTCAGTTTTCCAATGAACATAAGGTTTTTTTTAAGTGAATAACTTTCATAGTTCATTGTATAAGTATAATTCGAGAAGGTGATTCTTATTACTTCATAATTCCCAAGTCTTTATGTATCATCCCTCTTAGATTTAAAGACATTAAATGGAGTTCACTAAATCCGCATAACTTCTCAGTTGAATTCTCAATGTGAGATTTCGTAAGACGAATGAGATTTTAAAAATTTGGTTGAAGTTTAGAAGATCGAAGAGATTTCTAAAATGCCTTCCGGAATGTGTGATTCGAGAGACAACAATCACAAAAAAAATCCGATTTCACTTTTTCACTTCGGTCTTGTGCCTCTGACTACCAATTAAACCAATTCCCATTAAATCCTGGTAAGTATGTGAGAAATCTGCCAACAGTTGAACTTTCAGTAAAAAATATTTCAGACTTAGCAATGGTCTCTCATTTTCAAAATTTGTATAATCAATTGAATCCTCTAGTTCCTACCTCGACAGATGACCAAAACTGGTTGGAAGCTAAATTTGCAGATGTAGCACATCAATTCCTCAATTCAACTCGGAAACACAGAAGTATTTTGACCTCGACCCATTGTAAAGCCATAAAGGAATTACGTAAGATGTCTGATTTAGTTATCCTGAAACCTTGCAAAGGATCTGGTGTAGTTGTAATGAACAGATGTGATTATTACACAAAAATGTTATCCATTCTTAACGACAAAAGCAAATTCATAGCCGATGGCCCTTCTGTTGTTATTAGAAAATTGAAAGGAAAAGTAACTTCTCATCCAGTAAAACTTCGTGGCATGGATGTTATCGATAAAAATGAGTTTAATTCATTGAAACCCATGGGATCTGACTTTCCAAACTTCTGTGGATTACCCAAGATTCTTAAGGTTGATAATCCATTACGTCCAATTCTATAAATGTGTTACTCTCCTACACATAATTTGGCAAAATTATTATTTTTTTTATTTTGGTTACAGCTTGATGCCACACCGTATTTTCAGTACAAGTATGGCATTTTCAGCATGGATATCGGTAGCCCAAATTTCACAGGCCGACCATAGATATCGGGTGTGCGCCGGCAGGGGCTCGAACCTCGGACCATGTGCATGGTCGGCGAGAGTCCTAACCACTGTGCCACCGACGTTTTTAGCCCAGTACGCGGCGAATTATTTAATGTGTGATCAGATTGTTCGAAATGTATTGCGTAAATACATCACATTTTTCAGATAATCTCTTTCTTCTATTAACACTATCCAAATTTATTAAATGGACTAACTGTGTTAAATTATTCTCAAACTTTCTTTACCTTAATCTCGCTGTATAAGTAAATCAACTTGCTAATCAAGACTATTACTCAAGTTTGTTTTATTTCATGCTGTGAAATTAAAAATATTTATTACAGGATTTCATCATGAGCTGACGTTGGTTAGAGAACCATTGGAAAACCTGAGAGTACTGGACATCTGTTTCGTCCTACTTTGGGACTCTTCATGGGTCCGCACCCACGTACGAGACGAGTTCATATACCACTAAGCAGAAGTTGGAATTCATGGGCCATTGGATTGGGTCCCAGCGGCTTAATGATCTACGAGCTCGTTGGCCTTGTAACCGAAAGGTCGTGGGCTTGAACACTGGCTGTGGGTGCGTACTGATGAAGAGTCCCAAACTAGGACAAAACAGCTATGCAATACTCTCAGGTTTCCCAATGGTTCTCTAACTGATGTCAGCTCACGATGAAATCTTGTAACTAGTCCATCAAATCCCTACACACCAATACTTGAATAACAATATTGATTTTGTATTTCCACACATTGTTGCATCATGAAATTATATATATGGTTATATATATATATATATATATATGGTTAAATTTACATATCTAGTTTTTAAGTCATTACTGTTAAACATTTGTTTAAATAACCGCAAAATATCATGAAAAGAGGTTACTTCAAGCTGTACTACCTCGTAGAAAATCAATACACCTCTCAATAAGACGTATATTAGATAGCCTATTTGATGCAAAAAGTTTACTCTAACCATAAACTATATCACTCGTATAAATATTAATCCGTTGATTTCAACTCGTAATTTTAGAATGTGGATAACACTTTCTTTATAACTTTTTCTACAGCATCACGATTCATTTGTTCTTCATATCCATTTCTATCCTCAATTTATCAATACACCAATTATTATAAAATACTCTATCTGAAGTCATAAATTACTGTAGGATAAGAATAAACTGTGTATTACTGCTTTCTTGAAAAGAATCACATTGGTATACATTATTTTATTGCTATTCCCAGGACACTATTGATCAACAACAGCAGCAACAGGAACAACAGAGAAAAGAATTATTTTGAACAATACTCAAGCAGTTAGTGTACACAAAAGACTGAACTCAAAACAAATTCTATGTGGATTTCACTTATTTACATGAATATAACAGAGTGTTTGGTTAACTGATGAATACACATTTGACTACATCACTTTTTTTGTCTTCATTTTATTTCTTAAACATCTGTTGAATACTTTTAACAGTCACAAACACAGGGAAATCATGTTAATCTCTTGTTTATATCTTTCAGATTAATTTTATGACAACTCTACACTAACAGTATAATGAAAGTTAACAGATATATTTATGACAAGCTGGTAATGGAAATAAAATTTTAAATATCATCTAGTAGTAATATTGTCACCACTAGTGCAAGTCATAATCAGTAATAATGATAACAGCCTCATAATTATTGATCGGCCAAATATTCCTAAGAGACTCGTTAGACGTATGTAACGCAGAAAGAGCAATAGATAAGTAAGAAGAGGAGAAGAAGAAGGAGGAGGAGGCGAGAATAAAAATTTTATGGTCTTGACGATGTGTGTATATGTGCGGATGTAGATTCTTACACTGAGTGTCCTACATATCCTCTTCCCACTATCCTGCTTACTTGTTCTTTTCTCTCTCTCTAATTTTCTTGCTTTAATTCCCCTATTAGTTTACTTGATAGTGTTTTATTGAATAATATGCAATGACTGAGATGAAATGCCGAGAAAATAAAGAAAAGAAGGATTATTACGCAGTTTTCCTGGATATATTTCTTAAAAATTAAGACAGTTTGGTATCTACTTTCTAAATAGCTTGATCGATTTGGATTCTTGGTTCACATAATCGCTATTAATACTATAAGTGAAATTTAACTGATAACTGATGTCTATCGATCAGGTTATATAATGCATAATCAGTAAACTAACTGCCTAAATACTGTTGATAACATTAAAGTGAAACATCCTATTGTTTTGGATTTTACTGAATATCATTTCTTTAGAAATAACATTTGAATATACTCAAAACAAATGATAACAGCAACCGAAAGTAAGTGAGGATAAACTTTTAAAGTCAAGGAATAGTAGACAAATGTTTCTTCCTGCTCTGAGGCTCTCAAGCAGTCAACACTCACAATCCCGCGAGGAATGAGGCTTGGAAGCGTCAGTTCGCGCTTCATGACTTAGTCATTAAACTAAAATCCAACTGCCCTGAGTTCGAACTCCAAATGATTCGCAATATAATATCATTTCTGTAGAATGACATCTGTGAATATTTATTTATTTTCTACCAAATAAACTTATAAATACTGTTGTCTTCGCTTTTTAATCTTTTAAGTGGTAATGAAGCATTTCAAAGTACACTAATCTAAGTTTGATAGTAATGGAGCTTCCATGATTACGCTGCTCATTGGGAAAAATTCCCTTAGACGTACAGTCCCACTTAGCCATACATTCTCTGAAATAAAAATACTTACAACTCTTTCAAATGAGATGTGCATTGCACAGATGTGTAACAAGTAGTATTTGGTTTTTGTAACAACATCCGATGTGGCAGTAATTTGAAATGAGCAAGGTTTTTTTCACCGGTGTAGAAATCAATAGTATCATCATCATTATGATTCCTTCAGTAGAAAAGAATTAACTGAATTACTGCAGTTAATGATAAGACACTTTGAAAAATGATATAGGATGTGAACGACGACAAATAACCATTAAGGTCCTTATGACCATGAATAGTTCTTCCATATGACAAATAATTTAATTTAACAAAATAAGACATAAAACGAAAGGTTTTAGACACTCTTCTCGCGATTCCTTCGGTAAATTATAGTACATGCGATTATTATCTAAAAGAATGTGTGACAAAATGCTGCTTCTAGCACTATTACTGTATATACTACTAATTAACATGAGCACATACAAATATTTGTGATTTCAGAGTGATCCATATGAAAAACCACTCATTCAAGATTATAAATTTTGTAATTTTCGACATGCAATCACTTTTCAAGTGAGCGTTGTTGACACTTGCATTCGTCAGCTGAAGAAATATTCGCCTATGAGAAATTCAACCCAGTGTGAGTCGCATAATTTATAAGTAATTAGCAAGCTATTCAAAAGATAAATTTTGTAATATAAGATGGATTCACTTCAATTTCCTAGCTTTGACTAGGGTACACAAAAGCCTATAACACAGTGCTATAAAAAATTAATGATATTCTCACAAACGTGAAAGATTTGAATAATGACCTCAGTATTTGGTAGTAGAGTAATGAAATAAATTTTCACAGTTTTAAGTGATATTATACAGTATAAGCATAGTTTATCACTCAGCTAAATAATAGGAAAAGCAGGAATGCAAAAATTAACTATTACTAAGTCTTGAAATAGGTTCGACTATTCGATGTAAGAAGCCAGTTAGTAGGGAATATCAAGTCCAATTTTCATGCTTACTTGCACTTATCAACAAAGTACATCTGGAATTAGTAGGAAGATCTTTTTTTTCCTGAGATTGGAACCAAAACTTTTCAGGGCCAGATTTTTCCTAAGCTTTTTAAAGATCGAGTGATATAAATGAATTGGAATGGATCGCAGTTTTCTGGTCAAATATTCGAAGTTTTAACTAAATTAGATGACGTAACATGCGCGACAATACGTGTTCATTGGAAGATATGTGAATAATCAAACTAAATAATGATAATAATTGCTTTATTCCAAACAGTTTTGTTTTATACAGCATGGAATTTTCGTCGAATCCATTGACTGAGTAATTGGTTATCATTGGTCGACATCGGCTTTCAGAAGAGATAAACATATCCTAGCCTTTTGAGAGAACAAGAGTACAAAGAGTCTCATCCTGCAGTCCAGTTAAACAGATGCCCTGTACTCCGATTTCCAAACAGTGAATGACATATTTACTTTTGTGAATTGATGAGTTAAACAAACACTTATTGACATATAACTCAGATTTAATTTAATATCATATATGTTTATCCCTCTACCATTTCTAAGCAAAGAGTAATTATACCAGTGAACAAATTGACTAAAAAATAAGGGCCATTGTAAATCACAACATGAGTTGATAGGTGATACACCTATTCTTATGAGATAACTGGTTTAAATTGACTAACAGCAGAACATTAGAGAACTGGCAGTAAAATTCATCGAAGTTAATGTCACTAGACATAACGATAATAATTACAGTAATAATTATTATCATGATGTCAACTAAGATCTTTCTTTGTGCACAAACCTCTGGTTGTCGACATTTCGAAAATCCTTATTCTGTTGGCTTTCTACCTTCAGATGAATCAGATTCCTAAAATCTGCGAAACATTTGTAGCATAGATTGTAAGGGCTTCCGCCAATGAATGACTGACTAATATGAAATGCTTATCCATCAAACTTATTCTTTGATTTTATAAATGTTACAGCAAATGGTATGATAACATCCCTTCATTTGAGTTCCAGGTGTAACATAAAACATCAAGCTTTTGAAATTTCAGTAGCGGTGGCGTATTTTTCCGGGGTGGAGTCACCCCGGAGCTTCACCCCCAACTTCCCCTCTCTATCTGGCTTACTGCCATCTATCTCACTTTTAGGAGGGCATCTGCATCAATGTAAGCTATTAGTCTTATAGCGTGTAATTTAACACATGAACCAGTATTTTCTAGACCTCATTAGTAAAACCGTCTCACTTCACGTTAAAGAAGAATTTTTACATTTCAACGGCAGCAGTAGTGAATTATTATCTTCCTCATTATCGTTCCTCAGTTGAGTACCATAATCCTGTATTACACTAATGAAAATGAGGCCACCTTTGAAATAATTAAGTTAACCTTCAAAATGCGATTTCATTATCAGTGAAAGTTGATTGACAAAGTGATATATTGCCAACAAACACTACGGAAGTGACACCGTCAACTGAATACATCTCATATGTAACGTTTTAAAAGAAATCTCTGATCAACTGACGCACAGCAGTCACACTACAAAGTAGTTACTTGATTAGTTAATTTTATTCATTGTAATGTAGGCTTCCCTGATTAACTTCACGCTGACTCATTTCAAAAAATGTCTAACACCCTTCAGTTATGTATGCGATGCAATGAAGATGTATGTAATAAATAATCAATATAAAAAACAAAAAACAACAACAAATGAGCAGACAAACTTACCAGTAATTACATCATCAAGTGACTGGATTGTATAATTTATGGTTCTGTTACTGTTTTGATTAATAACATTGTTGTTATCACAACTGAGACTATCACTGATAACAGATGAGTTCATTATTGCAATGATATTATATCATAAAATCACTCGAACAACAGAGTAGCTTATTCGCATGCATACTGTAGTACTTTTCAAATCTTCTCCTTTATCCATCGTTTTATCTTTGATAATTAGCTTCATTTTCGTTTTCGTAAGTAAGTAGATTTAATGAGTTTAAATTAAAATTGTTAAACATTCTGTGTGATACATTAATGATTAAAATAAATGTTAATTTATCTACTCATCTATCTATTTATCCTATCTACCTTATTTATCAATCCATTCGTGTATATCTGTCTATCTACATTGTTGACTATCAGCCAACTACTACTACCTCCTTATTTCTAACTTATCTATCTATGTATCTCTCTATCTGAACACGCAGATAATGATAAAATGTTCAGATAACCACTAAAAATCATCCTTGTGTGAGAGAGTAGTGAGAAATCTGACAATGTGAATAAGTGATTGGTAGATAGAATATAGAGAAGGTGAGATGAGAGATACAGCTGTAGTAAATACGATACAATATACGCACAGTCCACCACCAGATTCATCTCATTCACTCACTCACTCACTCAATGGTTAATACGAATGAAAGGGATAAGTAGTAGGCTGTTAAACAACACATAAATGCATAGAGATGGGTAGGTAATTAAATGCACATAGATGGAAAGACAGATAAGAAGATGAACAGATAAATATATAGACCAACTAGTTCCATTGGAAATAAAACTACTAAAGGGGTTGATTGTAATCAACTTCTATCTGACTGTGACTAGCTTTTCAAATTTAAAAATTCTTACTTTCATATTCAATTCTATCATAACGATAGAATAGTCAACCAATAGTATAACAGTCAATAAGCGAAATCTGTAACCCATTTTGCAAAAAAATTGTCTATCCTTAGTCTACTTCAGTGAATTATCTGATAATTTTATTTTTAAAAGATATGAAAAGTTAGATGGGTGTTTCTACAAGTTTCTACAAGTTAAAATTCCATTTGAATTCATTTAATAAAAGAGAAGAGAAAGTACAGATTTTCCGAAGACTTTATTTTAAATTTGATGATATGAGTGAATAAATAAAGACAAGAGGTAAAAAATGCTATCACTGACCAGCATGTTACCAGTTTATTGAGCAGTATACTCTGAATCATTCAGATCAGAGTGAATAAGATATACATTATCAATAAATCTAATTCTGTTTACTAATTTAAATGTACATGTGGAAGGAAATGCATGAAAAGATCACATAGACAATTGTTCATGCTCAGTTTTTGAACACTTACCAAAAATCTTCGGTCTTAAAGAATGATGCTCGGGGAGGCTTCATGTGCTCTTGGAAGTGTGTGGGCGGTTGTTACTTCCCGGCTGCCCACACCGTTGAAGTTGGATGAATCTTCGGGTACCTGAAACAGAAAGAGGGTTAGTGTTGCGTGACCGCAGAGCCCAGGGGACAACTGCTTGAGGCTGGTTTCTTAGTTTGGTTCAGTATTAGTAAACTTACCGCCCGCTACGGACTACCGTAGGATAAATCGGGATATACAATTTCGGGGTCAACCTTTTCTAACCCCCTCTCTCTAGAATGGAGAGACAGAATAGCTGGCTGGCATGTTGGTCATCTGATGGAAACACCTCACTGCTGTTACATCCCTGCTCCCTAGGAGTATGACTTCGCCCACAGACCCCCAGCATAGTGTAAAAAAAGAATTCTTACACAATGCCGGTAACTGCTTTTAGTCTAATAGCTATCCAAACAACCTTCCTGGCATGGTAGGACCTGCAGGAACAATAGTTCCAACCAGTGTAGTTTGTTGGGTCTCTGCGATACGCAAGCCCAACCACCACGTCAAGGTAGCCGCTATCGGTCGGGCATCTTCGGTCTTAAGGGTTGGATTTCTTTCAGCCATCTGCTTAGTTGATATGAGACGCCACTTTGCCGTATCAGAATACTTCAGTATAATTAACATGTTAATTCAGTGTGCACTTCAATTTACTGAAGTCATAATCATTAAACGGAAGTAAAATTACTTATGTTCGATAGGAAATGGTGATCAACCTCTCTTTTACTAAAACGCAAATAAATTTTAAAGCAAATGATTTCATGTATTTATCACTTCAGTATACACTGGTGTGTGCTAATGACAAGAATTTCTACACATTGTATTGGTGAAGTCCTCTTCAAGAATCCTGAATAACGGAACGACAGATTAAGTTGCACAGAAGAGAAATAAAAGTCACTGTGCTACAATACAGAAAGGATGAAATGAAAGTGAAAGAAGCGGAATATGAACAAATTTCGCAAATTTAAATGTAAAATTTCTGTATTTTTCCATAACTCCACTTCATTTAGCAAATACATAATTCTGTTATTAGGTACCACTACATTCTGCTGTTACAATTGATGTCACTACCTCCATCAGGCACCAAGGTGCTGTTGCCTTAGGTCTTTAGAAGAGGGAGATGTTATATGCCTATGCTTCAGAAATATAAGTTTCTGTCACTTTCCCCACAGTAGTATCTTTTCCTATGAATGAACACTGATTCTGTTTTGCATCTTGTAATATGATCATGTGAAATATAACAAAAATCCTTTGTGTGTGGGCGTGTGTTTAAATTGTTGCTTTCATTATTCGGTTGTTAAGTTGCAACTGGCTGAAATGAATTCAGTGATACAAAGAAATGATATTATATTTTCTAGAAAATTTTATTCTCCCTAGGCCCGTTAAATATAATAGGAGAGTTGTTTGGCGGATCGCTGTTCATCTTTTGCATAGAACCCAGTACGACCAAGTAAGGACTGTTAGTAAGACTTATAGGTTTTTACAGATCCAATTAAAGCTGTATTGCAGAACAGTTTACAATGGATAATGCAAAACGTTTGAATGTTTCACATAATGAGGATTGATGGCTTTAGAGATCATCGAAAAACACTTAGTCAAATTAAAAAAACAAAATACCGGTAATTTCTGGATTTAATATTAGAGAATAATCAATACAGTCCAATAATTATTGATATTATATGGTTTGAGGCAACCGGTAGGAAGCCTTGAACCTAGATTTCAGGCTAGCTGGAACTCGTCAGCAAGGCGTAACTGCAACCTTGAAGGAACTCATGTCCCTTTTGAGATTCGAACCCACGTCACACAGTGCTGTAGTCAGAGACGTTACCACTGAGCTATTTGGGCTCGCGGTTGACCTTCTGCAAGGCTATATTGGATACTGTGATTGGACACTAGCTAGTAACTAGTGTAATTTGTCTAGTCCTTTGTTTGGTGCAGACTGAATTCTGTCAGTCAAGTTCCTTCAGTTGGGTCAACTAAGTCAAGGTGATGTGGATGCTCATCTTACGTACTGGTTGAGAGTAGTGTTATATCACAAACTGACATGTTAAGATTTACAGGTCACCAAATTCCAACCCAAGTGACTCAGTGGTGAACTAGGTTGATCTCGTAACCTAAAGATCCCAGGTTAAGGGTCCCTTATAGGGTCGTGGGTACGCATTTCTGAAGAGTCCCAAACTAGGGCAAAACAGTTGTGTAGTACTCTTTGTTTTCAGTGATTTCTAACTGGTTTTCGTTCTACATCATCAGCATCTTCTTGATATTCAGGATTGTCAGCAGCAGTAGCAGTAGCAGCTATAGTCAGGATGTATTTCTTTCAGTGCACTATAAACACTATTACTTTTATTTGTATAATATATACTTTTAGTTGAACAATTCACTAGTTTATACAATAATTACATTGGAATTTATCAGATAAGCTTTGCATAACAAAAAATAAAACCAAGAATCTAATTTAAATCTTAGAACATTATACATCATGTATGTATGTATGTATGTATGTGTAGCAAAACGATTCTTATTTACAAGATTTAATTATGATAAGAAATATTCAAAAGATGAATATGAAGAGAGAGAGAAAAAAAGAGGAGTTAAAGAAAAGATAAAGTTTTTGTTTAGAATTCTTTTTAAATAAAGCATAACACTGATACTCATTATTTTCTATTTCAAGAAATAAAAACAATTTCAGTTTCCTAGTATTTGTTAATGCTTTCACTTTTTTTTAATAATATTTTGAAATAATTTATGTGACATAGAATACACTAGCTGTGTACTCATTCACTTCGATTCGTGTGTGTGTGGGGAGGTGTATGAACGAACAGTAACAACACCATGGATTCGACTATGAATAAGAAGAAGGATAAGGCTTAGTTTAGGGAGGTGAGAGTGTAAAATAAATGAATTCTGTTGCATTTATTACTCTTCAATTATTCTTTAAAATTCTAATTTATTTTTATCCAATCTTTCACAGTGAGGATTTCTTCTCTCTTTTTTTCTCCTCCCTATAAAGATATTTACAAATTTATGTAAGTTATTGTGATGCAAATGGGATAATTTTTTTTGATGACGGTGATTATCGAGAAGTGGAGGATAAAAAAGGGGAACAGGAGGAAGGGGAACAATAGAAGAAGAAGAAGGAGAACTATAACTTTGCATGATAAACAAACTCTTCACAATGAATATTTTGGGGGGTATGAGTAGAAGATAGGAGTTACAGGTTTGAATAGAAAGAAATGATTTTATATCTAAAATATTTTGAATAGAGGAATATTAAGTAAGCAAGCTAATATATACATATACATTCGACGGAAATTACTTCCCATTACTGTCATACTAATTTTTAAAAAATCTTTGATGGAGATTTATGTCATAAATTTGCACTGGTGAAGTAATTATTGTAAGCTATTGATGATTGCGAAAAATTGTTTTGTCCTTCTAGAGAACTCTTCCCACGAAAGCATCCATGATAATTCAGCTGAACGATTTGAATACTGTCAGACATATTCCTTGATTTCAGATTCATTTGTTCGACTCCAACTAACTTTTGTGCTTAAAATTATTTAACTCTAGATACACAATAACTTGAATTATAACTGAGAACAAATAAACTGCAGTTTCCTCCGAAAAATATCGGCCATTCAGTTACTGATTCGTTTGTTGTTTTTTTTCTTTGTAAATCAAAATAATAAATAAAATAAATCAAAAATGAGACAGAGATCAATGGCTACTGAAATGATGATAATGATAAAAATACTACCACTGAGGTAATAATTATTAAGCAGTTATTTATTATATTGTATTGGTGCTATAGAGAAAATGCGCCTAGCGAAACATAGGTGTGCACTACTGATAAGATTTATCAGTAGTATATATATATATAAAGGGATGTTCAACGGCATGAAAACATCAAACAGCAGGGAGGTAGATTTGATGTCATAGAAAGTGAATGATACAGCGTTGCTGAGATACATAGGAAACCTGAAAGGAACACAAAGAAACACACACAATATGAAGGAAGGTGAGAAGTAGGACAACACGGAAGATCAGATCAAATGGTGCATTGAAGATAAGGTGTACATAATTTGGCTATGTCGTTGCATAGGGACTAGTCTTTATAAACTGTTTTTATCTCAATATGGCTATCATTGAGGTATGTTGAATTGTAGTATTATTATCAGAAATATATTGGAAACTACATAAATGTATTTATTAACAATGTATTGTCAAAATTATATTTGTATTGTTTTTAAAGATATAACATTGATTTGTTCTTTCTGCCGATGTAGTGGTACTGTGTTGGTGGGATACAGACAGTGTGTTCCAACGGAATATTATTCCCACATATTCCCAGAGTTCAATGCAGCATTAACAACAGAATGCGATATGTCTATTTGAACATTCTGTTTGTTGCTAGAGTCAGAATATTATTGCCACAGTTCCATACTGCGTTAGCAACGGAATACTATGAATTTAAGCTTTCTATTTCATGTCGTTTAATGTAAGCTAAAATCACACGCTCAATGTCTGGTTAGAGAATATTATTATTTCCTTTAATTCCTAGAGGAACATAGGGCTTCAGCCATGCGTCTCCATTGAGTTCGGTTCTCTGCTAGAATTTTCACCTGGCTCCAAGTCTGCCCACGTACTTTCACAAGACTTCCTCCAAGTCACCCTTGGACGACCAACTCGCCTCTCCCCTTTCGGGTCCCACTCGAGCAATGGCTTGTCTAGTGATGTCACTTGATGATTTCCTCAGAGTATGGCCAATCCATCTCCATTTCTTCCTACTTATTTGTTTCACAATCGCTTCCTGGTTGTTTTGCTCCCAGAGATCTCTCCCTTTTGCTGATCTTTTCTGGCCATATGATCTTGAGTATTGAGCGAAGACAACTGTTAATGAAGGTCTGTAGTTTGTTTGAGATGCTGTTTATGACGCGCTGGCCAAGTCTCTGATCCGTATAGTAGCACTGACTGACTTCACATTGGAGTTGAAAATCCGGATCTTATTTTTGATGCTGAGTGCTGTTGACCTCCAAACAGACTTGAGGTTAGAAAATATAAAACTGTATTTATGTAAATAGCGGTTTGATAACTTGGCTTCTGTGTCTTGCCTTCTGCTGTTACAGTACTTTTAGTAACTTTCTAGGGGGAGCATTTATTCTAACGAACATTTAGAGAAGCATGAGTACAATAGGTGACAGTTTTATAGTAGTTCATAGGTATTTAGAAGTGTATAGACATGAAGTCACATGCTGTCAAGGAAACAGTTGATATATCCTAAATCTAAACAGTTCCCAATTAGTTTGTATCCTGTCATCTATGAATTACTGCCCTCACACTTAAAAATACTAGCCGCAGTTTTTTATTAGAAATACAGATCATCTGTCTCTAGTTAACTTACTAACGACTTTTGGTATAGCATATCTGGAATTTTTCCCATGCTTATTTTTGTTTTTGTCGAAAGAAGACACATCGGCTGACTGGCCTCCCGAAGGCTATCACCAGCCCGCGTCATTCCGTCTCTTAGACTCCAGTCAGGAATAATTTTCTCTTTGATATTTCTGCTGTGGTTTGAAGTGTCTGCAGCAAATGGATTGATTTTCCTTGATGGAATCACTAGCCACATGCTGAACCTTCCCTTTTTTCGGGCCTGGGACCAGCTAGTAAACTAGGCTAGAAGACGGGCATACGCTGGACCGATAAGAAGACCCCAAAAGATCTGGTCTTCGCAGACAATCTCTGTCTAATGTCGCACAAACCCTAAGACTTACAGGCGAAAACCAGCAACTTGGCAGCAGAAGCAGAGAAGGCAGAACTTCAAGTGAAAATAGCGAAGAAGGAGGGGATGAGGATAACCAACCTACAACAACAAGCACCAGTCAATATCAACGGAAGAAATTTGAACAAGGTCACTTCTTTCACTCATCTGGGCAGTACAGATGAAGACGTCAAAGACAGGATTGGAAGAGCACGACAGATATTCATTACTCTAAAATCAGTGTGGAAATGTGCTTCAATCAGTTGTTTCCCTATTTAGATAATCCTACTTATCAAATAGGGAGTAAACAAATATTTGAGAATACCACAGCTTTAAATCTGAAAATCATCGCTAGAGGGTGAAATTCTTTTGAAATACGTATTGTATTCACGCACTACTTTTCTACCATTCTGATCATTTATTTAGTGGCCTACTTATTAGTTGAATATAAAGAAGGGATTTAATATACTTATATACTAATCTCGAATTACTATCTAGGGTGATGATCAGATTTCGTTTTTACACTATATATTTAATAGCACAGTGTGTTTGTTTATAGGAAACTGTGATTGAACTTTGTGCCATACTCAAGTTGCACCAGTACACTTTTTCAGTAATTGGAGATTTGGATTAAAATAAAACTAGGTAGTTAACTTTGTGATGATTTTCAGAAGCATTCATTTTTAACAAAGAAGTGACAATATTTATAACTGAAATGGCTATCTTGTACTTCAGGATTTGTTTCCAGTGAAACAGTTAACAAGAAGATACGCTTTGTCGACTGGTATCTAGTTAGGTATGTGTGATTTTAATAATAACATTAATAACAGATATGCATACAGCGCAAGAGTAAACAGAACAGATCTTAAAGTAAATCGGTGGATGGTGACTAGGAGTGAAATCCAGGGTGTGTATTTCGACATCATCGAAGCATCTTCACAAGCAACAAACATGTCAACCTGATGCCTAGCACTTCGGTTCAGTCAGTCAACGGGAAATTTCAAATTGAATTCAAGAATAGAACTTATCTGAAAATTATAATTATTATCAATCTGGAAAGCTTAACGCTGAATTCAGTTTATAAATTAAATGATGAGGAATTAAATAACTGAGAATAAAGATAGAAAAATCAAACCAGTGTCAAGCTGAGATTCTGCTAAAGTTAGGGAAGCGTCGAAGTAGTGTATTTTAATGGTTCAGTATTTTTTTTCTAAGCAGAAATGGTTGACTCTTAAAATGACCGCAGATTTCACCCAAATTCAAATTCATTTCATATAGGATGAATCTTTTTCATAAGATTTTTAGTATTATCATGAATCCATTGATCGTTTCATTATTGATCTTTAAAGCTTCCGTAGTATTCGGGTTGTTCTTCTTTATGGTGGGATCACTAGCCTCAAAACCAACCTTCTCCCTTTCTCCTGAAGTAGGAACGGAAACTTCAAAGCACAGAAAAAATATGCAAAAGCTTGTTCTTCTTTGGAGTTGGGAAGGACCACTGACCCCGACTGGTGAAGGCCTTCAGGAATCCAGCCAACCAATGTGTCTTCAACCGATGAAAGGGAAAATAAGCACAGGAAAATGGAGTGTTTGCGCGATGTTTGAAGCTGGTAAGACTGGCGAGATTATAGAAGAAATAAGAAGATATGGTATAGATGTCTTAGAAATCTTTGAAAGCAAATGGAATAGAACTGGAATCTTCAAACACTCAGATGAAAATCACAAGTTTACCGAGGGTGTGGCCATCATGATGCCACCAATAGCACAGAAGGCTTTCATGAAGTGGGAACCAACCTTATCCAAGAAAATGAATACAAGATTCAAATGAAAAGAATGAAATTTATAATTATATAGTGCTACGCACCTGTAAACCTGAAATTTGATAGTGACACAACAGCTGAAACTCTTTCAAGCAGATTATTGGCAGCAGCTCGGAAAACATTCTCCGCATCCTTACGTCTCACCTTCTCCGCACCACCTCTTATTTATTAAAATGTTAGAGACAATGTTCCATTGTTGGCATATGTCAATTCACTTACTCATGTGGAGCTAAGTACAAAGGCCATACCAGTCAGTCTAGAGATGTACTAAAATATCTTCCAATATGGCTGTCGAGAGGAGAAATCAGATAAAACAATAACCCAATTCTTGAGCACCTTATCCTTATAGATCATTTCTCACCAATCGAAAAATCCTTAAAGTGATTTATAACATAAGGCTAAGTCGCTCGAAAGTTTTCTAGCTAGATCTTCTATTTATAGCGGAGGCTCTTGATATAAAAAAGGAAAATTCTGAACTATGTACATAGAAGCAGTTTATCTAATCCCTCTTATTACATTGGCCTTAAACTGTCTTTTTTAAATTTAGTAGGTAATCCATACTCATTCGTTCTTTTTTATGCTTCTTTCCTTTCAAACTTCTGAATCTTTTACTCTTATGAACAATATTTGTGTTTTCAAGCGCTTGCCATTTCAGTGAGAAACATTTCTGTGCAGTGCTCATCACTTAGTGTTTTTAGATTACTTAAGACTACTTAACTAAGTTTCTTGTTGCATTTATTATTTTTTCTGAGGTGTAACCTCACATATTTGTTACTAAGTGATATTACCATTTGACTTTTATGGGCATTTCCACGACCTTTCAGAGCACTGTGTAATGTACAGCTTTTAAGCGAAGTTACGAAAAGTGTCATTTGCTAACCGATGTCTTTTTACTTGACATCACGTAGGTATTTTTCGGACACAGAACTGCAAGTGAACACCAACTTTCCAACAAAATAAGAAGTCTTGAAGAATACAAGTTATTGACAGCTGGGATAGCAGCACCAACGGTTGGAATCCCACTGAAAACACTGAAGACGGACCTAAAGACCTCAATGGATATGCTAATGTCACTGCTGCAGGTGTGGAAATGAGGAAAGATATCTGCTGACTGCAAGGAGGGCTGATTAAGCATACGCAAGAGCTTCTTCGTGCGTCGGTGGCACAGCGGTTAGGACGCTCGCCGACCATGTACATGGTCCGGGGTTCGATCCCCAACCGACGCACTCCTTTACCTCGCTAAGCTAGTAATAGAACTGGCAAAGAGGGAAGGTTGGGCATGAGGCTAGCAACCCCATGTCGTAAAAATAAACACTGCTACAGAAACTTCAAGCCTCTAGCTTGAAGCCCTATGTTCCACTGGGAACGTAAAGGAATAAAAAAGAGCTGCTTCCCAATCACGCTGCTCTCAACCTCAAGCAAAGTATCAAGCAATATCATTTTGGATAAACTAAACGGTGCTCTGGGTGGAAAGCTTCTTTTGGAACAGGCTGGATTCATGAAAATTGCAACATCATAGAACCGAACCGGGGATGGCAATTAATGCATTGTCGCAACTTCTTGGTTACTGAAATACTTTCGACAAGACTGTCCGTGAAGTCACGTCACATACCAGGCCCTCACGTGGAAATCGATATGGAAGTAAAGAGATGAGTGTCCTAAGGTGACATGGGCGAGAGCATGTGAGAAGGAAATTAAAACCTGTGGGTAGTCACAGAATCACCCAAAAAAGATGCCAAGGAATAGAATACAGGGGATATCTTCTGCTGAAACTCTATGGGTAAAAAAATAATATAACTGAATTAAAATAGACAATTTAGTAAATTTACTAACTTATACATATCCATTCTGGACTCTCTGACTGCTAATAAAGTACCACATCATATCTGCCATCAATAGTGGCAGAAACTTCAGCATTTCGTCTTTATTCTCAAAACAAGTATCATATTTTCAAAATTCATCTACTTATTTGACTGTAACTAGCTGAGTAGTATTATAATAAATCATATATCAAGTGTGTCCAATGACAAAACAGAATTATTGAACTAAACTATTATTATTGTTATTATTAGTGAAAGTTCTACAAAGTGTGAAAGGATTTTCTAATCATAATTCTCTTCTTATTACTGTGATTTAAGCAAAACAATATATATCATACCGTCATAGCTAATTCACAAATTTGTTAGTGTACACATCAGTGAAAGTAGATAGGTATTATCTTGACTGCAGTATAATGTGACATCTATTCAGTCTTGTGGAATAAAAATAAAAAGAAGGAAAAGAAGGGGAATAAGAAGAAGTGTGAGAAGAAGAAGAAGCAGGAGGAGGAGGAGGAAGCGAATAAGACAAGGATAAAATTAATTTATTCCCTCATACTTATTCTAATTTGATTTCTGTCTGCACTGAAGTGTCATTTTCACGGATTGCACTAATCCATTTCAACAATTTGAGTAGTATAAAATAAGTAGTATTAATCGCTTTCTATTCGTTAGCTGACCTTTTGTGTAATAAACTGATGAATGATTTGACCTCCAGGCGGATAATTACTGTTTAGTTTAATCTAACGTAAAGTAAACAGACATTCTGAAAACGGAAAACAGTAAACAGAAATATTCTGCTTAATTTGAGGATAATTTCTTATTGTGTAACAGCATTAGTTAAAAAAAAGGCGTAATAATGAAGAATGTTAGGAAATTCATAATCAGCTAATACCTCTGAGGACTTTTTGGGCGGAATGAAGAATTACGAGATTCTTTGTTCAATGAGCAGGTTGACATTATGATCAGTAATTTCTGACAATTTCATGACAGTATTATCAACATGAATTTAGTATGTTAAATTTAGTCAACATTTTTAAACGTTATATGCCCGGAAAAGACAAACAGGGAATGAGAAACTGAGTACTGCAGGGGATATTGTCATGATTTACAGAAGACACTTAAGGCAAGTTTGACGACTTTGATATGACACCAATCAATAAAGTTTGATTATTACACAAAAGTAATTTTCTATCTGGTATGTAATTTTTATTCTCGATGGTGTACAATACTGTTTTCTGCGCAATTAAAAAAAGACATAAGTTGGCGAAGAATATTCTTTTCCTAACTTCAAAGCTGAACAGTTATATAGTACTGTAAAAGGTCGGGAAATCGCCTTTAGGGTCAGTTGTTCATATCAGGGTTTCTTTTTACTCCTGTAGTCTTAAACTTTCTTTAACTCATACAGTAAATTGGTATTCATTCGATTGTTGTTTACTTCGTCTTACTCCTTCCTTTCAAGCACCTAACTTTATACTTTATAAATACTCTGAATGTCTTACTCTTTTGAAGAAGGTCCTTTTTCCAATGTGCTTGTAGTTTTTGTTGATTTTTAATGGTAATCGTTTCTGAGAGATGACAATCACTTCTTGCTTTCAGATTACGTAGTTAGTAATTTTGTTACCAAGCGATTTCCCTACCTTTTACAACTTTATATATCTGTAGAGCTTTTAAGTGAAGTTAGGAAAAGAATCTTCTTCTATGACCTATTTCTTTCTTAAATTGAAATCACTTCTGCCATTTAGAAAGAATTAATATTCACAGCATAAATGACAATGTCACATTTATCTTGGTGATAATCGTTACTAGTTCATTTTGTGGACGTTACGACAGCACATTTATTTTCCGATATTAAAGTTTATTCAAGAAGATGTTTGATGTTAATCTAGGTATTATTTTAGGAGATTTTCATGAGATTATAAGGCTGGTATATTGTTTGTGAGTTTCCATGATGATAATTATTGATGTAATAGATAGAGAAGTGGATTTTTATTGACAGTCTATCCTAAGTAGTAAGTGTCCTAAGCAGTATTGACTGAAGAACTGTTCATTCAACTTGTGGTATTTGTCTGGCGAGTCGGCGAGTCTAATGTGTAGTGGTCACTTATTTAAGGGTCGGTAACTTGCCAGTTTAACTCAATGGTAGTTGAGTTTTATGGCAAGTAATCAGGAGCAAACGGACAAGAACATATATATATATATATATATATATGTCCTGTTGCATGTTGCAAAAGAACCTGTGTTCGATCTTGTATGAGTTAGTTGGTAGAAACTCCTTAAGAGTCACATACTAAGGCAAGAAAGTGGTTTAGGAGATGATCTTAGTTGGTGACAAAATATACTCTAGAGTCTACAGGTGAATTTCCTGCTGTGATATAATTTACGTCTAGAAATTTCCAAATGACTAAAATCAATTGTCCTAACTGGCTTATTCGATTACTGACATCCTTTAGTTCACGTTTAAATGAGCACACAACTAGTTAACTATTAATCCCTTCCATTTCTCACAATAATAATAATAATAACAGTACAATAATATAATAAAAATAATAATGTCATTTTAAAGTGACAAGTGTATAATGATGTTGATGTGTATAAAATCAGAGAGAACTGAGAGAAAAGATTAATTAATCATAGCTAATGTTCATGACAGTTTCCAGAAATGTGTAGATGCCTACTTGTTTTGAGTTAATCATATTAAATGTCGATTAGAATAGATTAGGCACGGTCGACTGGTTGTTATATAGGAAATAAGATTTAGTTAAATGAACAACGCTTGTGATAGGATAAATCTCATAAATTGAGCAAAAACTATTTAATTATTTTTTGTTTCTTGATAATGTAGTTGTTTTCTTTTGTTTTTAATAGATGAAAGTGTAAAAACGATAAGGAACTGTTATATTACATTTGGAAAGTGGTCAGAAAAGTGCGCCACTCACCATCTGCTTCAAAGACCACAAAGACCTTTATTTTTTGTGCAATCTTATGGAGTTGAATAAGTGAGACTGAAAGTTGATGATTACTGAATGCAAACCGAGTAGCTAGAGGATATTATTTGCCTAGACATAACGATCTTTGATGTATATTTTGTAAGACTGTATTGTTTTATGTTAAATCTTTGTAGGTATTTTCAAAGTATGGCGTCTTCCTACTATTTAACTGTCCAGGTAATACAACGTAAGACAAAAAATAGTTCAGCTGCTCAGGTTGCAGCACTTCTAAAGGAAATTCACAAACTAAATAAAAAGGAACGAGAAACAACTAATGAGTCAGGTATAATTAAGGTCAGAGTGTGAGGTATTTAAATTTTGTAGGATGTTAATTCACTGTAACACCTCTGGCACTTCTTTCAAAGTGCAAGAAGCCAGATGTACAAACTTGTTTCATATCACCAATATCTCTAGTGAGCAGTTTCATCATTAACTACTGTGTATCAGTATTCAAGCCTATCAGTTTCTTCACCTTTGATCTTTTGTCAGACAGATCCGCACGCTGAAATAGACACGTTCACCATACATCCGGTTCGGACACGTATAACACATAGTCAGCTATATGAATGCTTCAGTATTTTGGAAGGTATTATGTAGAAAAATATCTTTAACTTTATGCATCATTATCTCTCTCACTGAAGCAACAGTTTGAGGGACTTTATTATTATTATTTTACTTTTCCTTAAACTGAACAGGTATGAGGTAACATTTTGAAAATTTGACTTTATTGCATGAGTATGCTCACATTTGACGTTTTCTAAGAAACTTCGCTACAGCTACAACACCTGCTATATGTATACCACGTAACTTTTCTTTTTCGGAAGTTACAAGGAAACAGAGTAACTTACTTTCCTTTCTACAATGGATAATGCTTTGGTTAGCAATATTTATCAACCCCGACATATCACTATCCTAGTATGTCATTGAACATTTCACTGTTTAAGAATTTAAACGGTACAATTTGGTTGTGTTTTGTACAGTGTTAGAAAAAGTAAAATTTCTTATAGAATTTATTTGAATGTCTAAAATTATTCAATGAAAGCATTTAACAATCTGAAATTCTTCACAAATATGTTCATCAGTATTGTTTAATATTTCCTCAAGAATTTTTCAATATTGCATCTAATTTTCCCTTAACACTACATAGTTAGAGGGGAAATAATTAACAGAAACATTTACATTAGTTAAAAGAAATTGTGATAATCAAATGCTAACCAATAGGAAGAATAAAAACGACCGTTTATTAACTGTTTCACAGTATGTGCCGATGATCTAACCATTTCTGTCCCAGTAGTTTCTGTTTTGGATTGTTCTTATATGAATAGATTTTTGTTTGAAGTTAATAAATGGTCTTAAACTAAATCCATCTAAATGTTATATTGTTGATTTTAGTTTCAGATGTGAACAAGACTTGCGTGGACTGATTCAGTCGCATGATTCCTGTAATATTGATGGCACTGTGATAGGGAGTAAATCGAATATCTCTCATCTCGGCATCAGTTTCTCTTCGAATCTCTGTTGGTAGTCTCATATCCTGTTGATTTCTAAGAAAATTTTTCGTTTGACGTATTACATAAAGAAGTTGAGAGTTTCTGGCATAACTCAACCTCTTCTCTTACAATCGTTTAATTCATGTATTCTGCCCATTCTCCTTTATTGTTCACCATTATTCTTCCCTGGACTTCTCGAAAAAGACTATATCATATTACGTAGAACACTGAAGATTGTAAGTAGGGTTAGTGGTATGCCTTTGACTCAGCTAACTGACATTATTGTCAATAGGCATTTCAATTTTTTGCAAACAGTGAGCTAAAGTTATTTTGTCTGATACTGAACATCCTCTTTATTCTAAATTTTCTTCTTATATCTCTTCGGGTAAAACCAGAAGAAACTTCATGAGAATTTACGCTCATACAATTAAAATGTAAAAATTCTACCATACCATATGTAGCACGGCATTTGTGTGAAAAGTCAAATGTCAGAAAAGAACTTACGGAATTATTAAATCAGTAAGTAAACTGCAAACTATGAGCAAAGATTATTATTATTACATGTATTATCTATGATACTATCTGCTTGCACCTCATTATGTTTCCCCCAACATTCTGTTTATAGTGGTTTCATTATTTGTATTATTATTACTGTTTTAAATTTTATGTATGTACATATTTATTAAAGGAGCAAAATTGTTCCATTCTGGATAATTATTTTTGTTTGGAATAAAGTGATAATTATTATTATTAGGTTAATAGTTTTGTGCCTAACACTTTTCTCACCACATAAAATGCTTGCCAAATAAGGTATTGTTGAGTTTTCTGGTTTGGTCGTGCGAGTATGAAGTCCCTTGTGACTGCTTGTAGTTGCAGCTGGTGTGAGACAAGGGTAGAGCTGTGCATAGAGTGGGTGCTCAGAGTCTGACAGTATGATATTCGCCAGCTTATTACATATTAGTTTAATTATCTGTCGACAACAGAATTAACGAGTTGGCTTAGCGGCAAACTACTCTCCATTCGCAATGTAACAAAGTCGTTTTTAATTAGCCCAGAAATGATTGATGGAAAGCAGCAAAGAAGAATAGGTAGAATTCAAGAGTGCACAAACTGTCGAGACTGTTTGATACCAGATTGCCTTAACTTCCTTACATAGAAGGCTAGACGAAATATTATTCTAGAAATTAACACGATGTGAGAATATCAGGAAAGATCAAAGGAAAGACATAATTCAAGGTAATTAACATTCAACTTAGTTTCAACTTCAGTGACTTCTATAATGCAAAAATTATGAGAACAAACGAATAGCTCTGTAGCTTATTCTGCTACATGAAAAAATCTATTTCCATCTAACAAGTTTAAACCTTAATGTGAGAAAGCTGATTCTAGGTGATTTGGTACCCAGTGCTAAAACTGAACACTTGTGCTTACTCTGTTGAAAATCAAGGTTTATCATTAGTTTGAGAAGTGTAAATGACGATTAAGAGCTTAGTGATGACAAATAAGTGTTCTATGCGACCAGCACTAGACTCAGAAGTCGACAAGTAAGAATTCATACTCTACATATGATAAATATCTTTCAAACAGACATTCACACAGATTTTAGGCGTTTTATAGAAGCCTATTACTCTAGCTAGATTATTGTACTGTTTACTGGAGTACTCATCCCAACACCATTCGCCTGAGTCTTCTAAATCACTAGTTAGAGCTGGAGAAATTTACTAGAATGCTGTGGAAAACTCACCCTTATTAGCCATCTTTCTCGAGAATTCTTACTTACTCTAACGATAAACGACTTTTGACGTTAGAGATTGATATAAATTGCACTGTCGTGTAAGGAAGTATCCTGTCAAATATTATTTTATTTATTAGTAAAATGTAAACAATGCAGTGATCTTTGTGATTACTATCTCTAGTCTCTTCATTTTTAATAAAAAGAAGTGTCGTCCTATTTTCAGTCCAGTATTTTTATTATGTTTATACATTATTTATAGTTAGATTTATATCAAAGTATTCGCTAAACGTGCATATTACTATTTGTATAAACTACAGAGATAACATTCCACTGAAACAACTAATTAATAAACGTACACAAACTTAAAACAGATTTCACATTACTAGTGACAAAGAGTATTATCCTATAAGTGTGTCATAATATCATTCTGTGAACGGTTGTTTTTCTCCTTATATTATTTCCTTACTCTACAATATATTTGACTTTATAATTACACTTATACTACTTCATTACTGAAGAGTCCTTAAATAAGATGAAACAAATGGTAAGCATTATTTTTTGGACTTTTATTTGTCCTTTAAATGATCTTAGTTTGTATAAGAATTGCTTGAGATTCTAGAATTCACAAGTTCACTTTACCTATACTCAAGTTGACTGGTATGAAAAAAAGATGTTAAAATCTAATTAGCTCAGATGAATGTTTCTGTTTTCAAATAGGTAAGGTGAGTAGTTGGATTGTTACATAACAGAAAATAAAATGTTTAGTAATAAGTGATTCTTGATTATCTTCCGAATAATGTTAGTTCTGTAGTAAAACAAAACACACACTCCAAATTGAACAGATCTTAATATTACCTAAGTGTCGAGATATTTACATTTCGTTCAGTGAGCGTACGTTTATTATTGGGACTTTTGACGTTTCCTACTTTTAATTTATAGGAACTTAGTTAACACCTTGTGTTGGTAAATAGTCTGTTTGTAGAAACATTACTACTGAGTACAGCGAAATATAAATGATAGTAGCGTTCAGTCTGTATGTTTCGTCGCTTCCAGAACATGTGGGTTGTTTGACAGATGAAATTTCAATTGTACACTTAAGTATGTAGATTATACGTTTTATTTTACAGGATAGTAGTTAAGCGGCAGTTATACTTTTATTTCAGTAGTTATACTGATATTATTATTATTCATCCCTTGAGTTTCGAGTGGAATATAAGGCTTCAGTGGCAGGCATATCACCATTCCGCTCAGTCCTCTGCTAGCGTTTTCATCTAGCTCCATGACTACCTGCAAGTTTTCATTTCCCCTTCACAACATTTCCTCCATGTCACCCTGCGAACAGCGCCCAACCTGTCACTTCCCAGGTGGGTATTACTGGAAGGCCTGGTGTGTGATCTCACTTAAAGATGTTTGTTAAGGTGCCACACTAATATCTGCATATAATTATTATAATGCTATAATTGTTCCCTTTGGTTCCAAGTGGAACATAAGGCTTCAACAACACATCTCCACTTTGCTCTGTTCTCTGCTGTCTTTTCTAGCTGGACAAGCGATCTCCAACAATTTCTCATTTCCTCCTTCATGTCGCTCTCGGACGATCCACTCGTCGTTCCCCATTCAGATTCCACTCGAGCAATGGCCTGCATTGCGCGCAATGTCATTCGACGGCATCCTCATCATATGCACAATCCATCTCCATTTTCTCCTACATTCTTGTTGAACTGTAGGTTCTCATAGTTTCTTGTTGCCAATTCTCTTTTGGATAGCCAGCCATTTGGTCTTCAGCGTTGGGCCAGCGAAGTGTGAAGCTGTTGATAAACGTCTGAAATGGCTTGTTGGAAATGCTTCCCGTGACGCGTAGACCAAGTTTCTGACTCATATGTAAGCACTAACTGACTGCACATTTGTGTTGAACAGAATCCGAATCTTGTTGTTTATGCCATGGTGGAGTGGGGAAGATTTCCAAGCTGATTTCAAATTGATGAAGGTGTGCCTTGCCTTTCGGATTCTGACTGGCTTTGACATCTTCATCCATTCTGCCTCTCTGTGGTTGAAACGATGCTTCCTAGATAAGTGAAGGATGTAACTCTTATCAAATCTCTCCCGTTGATGGTGATTGGTGCCGCTTGTTGCTGTTGCTGTTCGTTAGTTATCCTCATCACCTCCGTCTTCTCTATGTTCACCGTCTGTTCTGTCTTCACTGCCTGCCTCTTGTGCCACTTTTTTGGTTTTCATCTGCAAGTCTTCGAGTTTGTGTGACGTCAAACATAAATTATTCACGCGCGATACCCAGATCTTCTAGAGTTTTCTCGTCAGTGGTCCAGCACATTCCTGTCTTCTCACTCCCAACACACAGTCTGACGCATAATCCAGTCCACCACAATTATGAACATCATCAGTGATAACAGGCAGCCTTATCTTACTTCAGTATTCACTTCGATCTCCTCACTGAGTTTTCGGTTGTAGACCACCTGACTTGTAGAATTGTCATATAGTCAGCTACTGAATGAAGCTGATAAAGATTTGAGCACTATACGCTTAGTGTTGAAGTAGTTTCCGAATTACTTCCTGGTCAGCGCTGTCGAAGGCCTTTTCGAAGTCGATGAAGTTGAGGTAGAGGTTTGACAGCCATTCTATGCTTTGTTATATGATGAAGATGCGTTGAGTTTCAATCTGATCAGAGCATGATTTGCCTTTCCTGAATCCAGCTTGTTCCGGGCTGGCGGGTTTCTGCATAGAGTGCATCTTTTATACTCTCCAGGATGACGCGACTCAGTATTTTACTTTGCGTGGACAAGAGCATTATTCCACGCCAGTTCTTGAAGAGGCGTAAGTCACCCTTCTATGGCAGCCTGACGAGGTGGGCAGAGTTTCTTCAAATCGGTATGCACCTTTCTTTCCTTCCAAACGTTTTGCAATAATGTTGTCAGTCTATCTGCCTCAGTGTCTGGGTCTGTTTTCAGTGCTTCGTGGGTGGGGAATTCCATCTGGCCCTGATGCTTTCCTGGTTGTCCTTCAGTAGATTGATCGCATTTGGGATTTCTGCTTTCGTTGGATGTTTGGTGTCCACTGGTAGTCAGTTCTGTGCATGTTGTTGACGGTATTCCTTGATGAGTTGCAGGTGATGGTCGATTCAAGAGTATTTTGAAGTGATTAGTCCACTGTTTTATTTGTCTCACCTCCTTGATAATTAGGTTCTCTTGACCATCTTTTATTGGTGTCATCTTCGTTGATCTTTTCCCGGATTGAATCCTGATTATCCCATGTACTGTACTTAGGTCTGTTTTACCTGCTGCCCGTCTCTTCTGCTTCAGTTGCTAGTGTGTCGTAGAAATGACTTTTGTCTTTCCTAGCACTCTTCTCCACTTCTTTATTCAGTACAGTGTACATTGAACTCAGCTTCTCCTTCTGTTATTCAACTTTGCATTGGTCCATTCTCTGTTTAACCATTCTTCTCTCTTCTATTAGCTTTCAAGTATCCGTTGAGAGCTATTCCTTTTCTTGCCTCTTCTTTCTTCCTAGAACTGTCGTACATGTTTCCTTGATCATTAACTTCCGAGAATTTCAATGTTCTTCCACGCAGGTTTCCTCAGTAATGTCTCTGACTTTGCTCTGATGTCTGTAATGAAGGTATCCTTTGTAGTTTTGTCCTTCAGTTTCTAGTGTTGAACTTGAATTGTGGTCTGTCTCCAGCTGTTCTGAAGGTTTGAAATATGCATGTATAAAATGTGGACTAATCATAAGAACTTGTTAAAGACATTTATGTGATATCTAATTATATTCTATCAACTCTATTGAGTGTTACTAAACTTTTTTGAATAATTCCCTACCTAGGTCTATGGCAGACTAAAAGTGTATTCTACGTTTCATACTAGCACTAAGAAACTCTCATTTAAAAGGGGATAAACAGTTCATATTTAGTATCTTATAATCAAAAACCATACTCCTTTACTTATCATCTTAATTTCTTCTAATTTATTATAAGGAAGCAAGTTCTTTACCTTAAACATATTTGTTACTTACTGATATAAGTAGTTTTTAGTCATCTACTGTATCAGACACCAGTCAGATCAAATTGGTCCAAATACAAGATGGATATTTCCCTTGTTTTGAGATGTGGCATACCCAGATTACTTCACGTCACTCATTTTAACACTCAAAAACAAGCATAAACACAACTTCAACTGAGACAACAATGAAAATAAGTACTCAGACATACAGGTGCCACAACTCATAGAGAATTTCTTGAAGTGTGACAGTTAATATATATGTGGATTTGAACTACAGATTACTAAGATGACACTAACTAACAATCAGTTAGGTGAAGAATTATTAGGTACTTAGTTGAAAAAGTAACATATTTTCAAGACATATTAATGTTGTACATAACGTACAAGTGTCAAACAAATAATCTATGGGTCGATAACCTCAGGGTTTGCCAGTACTGTACATCAATTTTCATGTGACTTACAGATAAGTTGTATTCTGGTGAAACCAAGGTCTTATGAAGTAACTCAGCCTCAGGAAGAAGACAAATCATATCTCCCATAATATTGCTCACTTGTCATGTTTTTACGATCATACTGGAAATAATCTGAAGTTAGACTTATAAAATTGAGGATAACCGGTAATTAGTTAGTAATATGGAGTGGTTACACTTATGCGCATATTTAAAACGCTATTGTTATAATTTCCTTGTCCAATTTTCAACTGCTCAAATGCGTGCATAGAATGACAAGAACCACCAAGTACTTCGTTCTTTCTTACATTGTTCAAACAAGTTGACAAAATCAAGGGAAAACCTGTCATTTGATTGCAGCTTATAGGTATGTATTAAATGAAAAAGAAGAGATTTAAATTCAAACTATAACACTTCGCATATACATTGTGTGTTGAAGTTCACTTGACAAGTTCTTTGCATATGACAACTTTTTAATTGCCGCACAATGCCTATTCTTTCTTCAGAATGTTAAATTCACAGAATCATAAAGGAATAAACGAAAAAAAGCAAAAAATATCAATCCCAAAATCAAAAGTGAAAAAAACAAAACAAAAACAATATATGACAGAAGCATATACACAACAATAATAATACAAAAATGAATACTCTTCATACTTTTAAACGTTTGTTTATTAAGATAATGTTGGCACGTGACACGTCACTTAGATAAACATCATATTTGACAATGTATATTTATTTATTTATTTCTTCATACGTGATTACAGTGCGCATGCATCTATTGTTCACATTTGTATTGAATTCGTTTCAACATTTAATTAAAACAAAATAAAAATGAATAGGGTAAAAATGTATTCTTTCAAAATTTAATTAGTAAAGCATACAGGCATAACCTAACCCCTCCTCTTACAGTTTGTCAACTCGTGCATCTTACCTATTCTTCTTTACTCTCCACCCTTATTCTTTCTGGGACTGCTTAAAAAAGACCATGTGATACTTCGTAGAATTCTAAAGACTGTCAGTAGGGCGAGTGGTGTCCCACTGGGCCATAACGTTGACATTGTCATTGATAGGCACTTGATGTCATGCAACAAATTTGCTAAAGGAATGTTGTCAGACTGTGATCATCCACTTTGCCAGCAGCTCCTGCCTTGTGTCTCGTCAGGTAAAACAATAAGTCTTTTCAGGAGACTTTATGCACGTACGTCTAAGTTTAAAAATTCCAATATACCATATTTGGCACATACTTTATGTGATGAAAATAGTGTCAGGCATAAACTAACTAACCTTCTTTGCACTATTACATGAACTATTTCCTCCACCCTTATAACATCAAGCTTGATTGTTATTGTACTTCTTATATTTATAATCGTCTCAATTTTTTGTTTTTATTTGTTTATTTTCTCAAAAGTGTGAACATCATTTCAGCCGTGTTATAACTGTTAATTTTGTATTTCCCCTCACCACACTATATCAACAGAACATTAGATTCAATAATCCATAACATGCTAAAATTTCCAAACTGTATCGACCATACTGTTTGAAACAAACTCACTGTTATTATTATTATATTTAATATTCTCAATTCGTACTTCGAATATTTTTGACTTTATATCGTAAATGTGGACAAATTCCTCTGGTTAATTTAATTTATATTATGAGTAAATCAGATGCAATATTGTGACAAATGCTGAGAATTCCATTCTGTATTATAAGTACTGTTTTTGGAATAAAGCAGATTATTATTATTACAATTTTTAAAGATAAATACAAAATAAAATAGTGTTATAAACGCAACGCGAAATCTCTCATCAAAATATTATCACTAAGATTCTATAAAAAGCTAATGAGGGTAGCTGATTGTTTTTAGAAATTCAGGGGACATGTTGAAATTACAATCTTTTTCAGGGAAAAGAATGATGCACTATCACATAAGGAAACATCTATGCACGTACTCGCTTCGTGACACTTTCCAATTCATCGATTGGATATAAGACATGAATGTTACTAACAAAAGTATGCTATCTTTCAACATTGAATCACTTTTCGCTAATGTCTCACCCATGGAAACTATCACTTTTATGTGTAAATGTATAGGTTATAGCCAATTCAGCATTGGAATACCAACAATATGCTTGGAAGAACTGCTGCTGAGATGTACTCTCAATGTAGAATTCACCTTCAATGACACCATCTACAGACAAAAGGGTGGTAGTGCAATGGGATCTTCCTTGGGTTCATTACTAGCAGACTGTTTCATGGTTAGCCTTGAGAATGGTTCATTAAAGTAGACCAGTGACAGTTCACAACTGTATAAACTGTACGTAGATGACATCTTCTGTCTGTATGGGTTCAACATAGAACTTGGCACCGAAGTGCAGCAGTTCGAGTTGCCACGTTCCAAATAGCACACAAAGGTAGACAAGAAGATGAGTGAAGAGAATCAATAGAGTTTTGACAAGTATAAGAGTGAAACAGAATGAATAATGGTAGAAAGGAATATGAAAGATTACAGAGACTGAATACATCTGCGCCATTGACAACGATTTTGAGCCATGTCACCTATTGTCTCCAGCCATTGATTCTTAGAGTCCCGAGGGCCCCAACCCGGAAGTCTGCATCTCCCTACCTGACTCAGTTTAACTGTCAGGGATTTCATGGATTGATGAGGCCATGTTTTTGTTTGGCCACCACTTACTCTTTTCCAACCTGCACCTATATCAGCTAGTAATGCCCGTCGGGGGAGGCGATGGTTAGGCATGCGCAGCACGTGACCTAGCCATCTCAATCTATGTAACTTCATAGCCTCTTCGATTGATTTTCCCTCTTTGCCCAACACTCTACGCCTAACGTCAACATTACTTACCTTATTATACCACCTAACGTGAGAAAGAGATCGTAGACATCTATGATCAAAAACAGTCAACCTTTTCATGTCTTCAACTCGTATTGGCCATGTTTCAGAGCCATAGAGAAGGACGGAGCGAACTGTTGAGCAGTACACACGTCCCTTGGTTGATAGCCGGATGTCACGCCTACGCCAGAGACGGTGTAAGTTAGCGAAAGCAGCTCGAGCTTTTTGGATCCGTGCTGAGATTTCGTCACCAATCAATCCGTTGGTGCTGATACAACTTCCCAAATAGGTGAAGTGGTCAACATGTTCTATCACTTCACTCCCTATCACTAAGCTAGGGGTAGACGTAGTCCAGTCCTGTAGCAGCATCTTACATTTTACAGGGGCGAATCGCATGCCAAACATACGAAGATTGCTGCTCAAGGTGTTCAGAAGACTCTGCATTTTGTCAGCATCCTCCCCTAACAGGACTATGTCATCTGCATATTCTAAGTCCATAAGACTATTCCCTGGTAACAAGTCGATTCCTAAGTCGTTAAGTTCAGTTAAGGATACTTCCATTAGCATATCTATGATGAAGTTAAACAGAAATGGGGAAAGTGGACATCCTTGACGGACACCACTGGTTGTTATCAATTCAGATGACAATTCCCCATAAGCCCTTACACGGCTACGTGAGTTTGAGTAGAGTGCCTTGATTAGTGCAATGTACTTTCTTGGGACTTTCTTCACAGTCAAACATTGCCATAGTACCTCTCGATCCACGGAGTCGAAGGCCGCCTTCAAGTCAAGAAATATGGCAATTGTTGGACGCCTAAAAGTGTGTCTATGTTCTAGGATCTGTCGGAGAGTTAAGATATGATCTATGCACCCTCTACCTGGCCTAAAGCCTGCTTGATTTTCCCTCGTTTGTTCCTCCTGAGTTCGGCTTAGTCTGTGCATGATTAATGAGCCTAGGATTTTAGAAACTATGATCGTTAGGCTAATAGATGACATCTTAATCAGTGGCGACAATAGTTATGACCTCAATCAATTGCTACAAGTATTTAACAACTATCATCCAACAATAAAATTCACTCCAGAAATGGAAAATGAATCCGAAATCCCCTTTCTTGATGTGGAACTAACAAGACGATCCGACAGAACCTTAATAAAATCAACCCATAGAAAGCCCACTTGGAACGGTTAACTAAAAAATGTCTACAGTTGGGTGGCTGTTGAACGAAAACGAATTGGATCTCTTGCCACTCGGATCCGACGCATCTGCAGTCCTGACACCATGGAAGGTGAACTGAATCTTCTGAAAGAAACCTTCATCCAAAATGGATACCCACCAAGATTCACCAACAAAATATCAAACCAAAAGTCTAGAGGAATGAAACATTACTTGTTCCAAAAAAGAAACTTTACGTGAACACGGATTTCAAAGGAAACTCAGGCTGTGATATCCTTATGAGAAGAACATTCTTCTCAGCAAAGCTAGGAGTGATGTTCTCTAATGGTCTATTAGTCTGTAGACGCCTTAAGGACAAGATCTCGCATCTGGCCTCTTCTATGTGCACATATCAATTCACCTGTTGCTGTAGAGCCAGGTATATTGGTCATTCAACGCGTATACTGTCTAAAAGGATCCGAGAACACTATCCCTCATGGCTGCATAAAGGCAGTAGTGGCTGTATAAAGACTGTGATAATCAAACACCTTGTCAACACTGGTCATTCTATCTCAACAAACACCTCCCTTAAAGTAATATACAAAGCGAAGAATAACCTGCCAAAGGCAATATGCTTTCGCCTCCCTTGAGCATTGCTGAAGCCTTAACCATTCAGTTGGAAAAACCAGAGTTGTGCATACAAAAGAAAATTATTAAACCACTTCTACTAGTATGGTAACAACCCTGTTCAATTTTACTAACTTGATTTTTGTTTGTGTTTTTCTAACTCCTTATCACTCATTTTTATTTCTTTGGAACTCTTACATAATTTCATATTTCCCTTCGTTTCTATGTGAATGTTGAATACAGTTCACTCATTAAATTATTTATCTTATTACGTAACTGTACTACACTTATTCAACCTCTTTGTGCATTGACTAACATTAACATCTATGTTTGCGACAATTCATTACTTTTATTGCTACCCTTTTTAATGAAAAGAAAATGTATATAAATGCGATTGTACAGCTAAACAAAATGAATTCGCCGAAAAGAGACTCTTCACCGTACTACGTGTTTTGTTTCCATTAATATCATTAAGTAGACAAGTTTTTCACCGCTAGAAGCCACAAGTATTCAAAGAGAGTTTAGTTAACAAGGCGCTTTGTGTATCATATATCTTAGAGTCATCTGTGATTTAAGTAATCGGACAATTTGAAGCCGCAGATTAGCGGTTGAACAGTTTAAGGCGACTGTTAGGAGGTCATTACTGCCAGTCATTAAAGGATTACTCGGAAATCTACGGATATCTCATGCTTCATTGGAAAACTAAATTCAGATAGTCCGAACAATCTGTTGGTAACATCTATGACGTATGACGTATTGAGAATGGGAAATGAAAACTGAAAATTTCTAAGGGATCATGTGTTTTCAAAATGTTGTGGATGTGTGGCAAGTGATTCTGGCTCAAATTTTCAAAGCAATATACAAATTTCAATAGATGAATGCCACAAATCATACGAATTTTACTCTACACGTCTAGCCAGTGGATGCACAACATCATTTGGAAATATGAAGATTAAAGACAATTTAGATACCACAAAGTAAAAAAGAAGACAGATAAATTTCATTTGTACTAGATTTTACATTCAACATGGTTTTACAAAGGAGAAAAACGATGCCCCCGCAGCTCTATCTTAGAACATCTAATAGATTCCGGACACCAAGCTACACCCCAAACAAACTTCAAAGTCGTCTACAGAATACGAAGCAGTCTTCCTAAAGGTGTACGAATCAGACTTCTTCAAACTGCAGAAACAATGGCAATTCACTTGCTAAGTCCTGAACTTTGCATACAGAAGAAGTTCGTTCATTCACTACACTTGCAATGGACGTAATCTATCTTAATATCCGACAGGTAAATTCTACTTTTTTTTCTGTCTCTTCATTAGTATTATTTTGTCTTTTCAATTATAATATTTTACATTTTCAACCTTTCTGTTCTCTATCCCCACCCGATTTATTATTGATATAAGAATAAAACTTGGGCACTGTGGTAGAGTGTAATTCCATTATGGGTAAATTTTATTTTGATAAAGTCTCACAGTGTTATACAGTAATATTTACCGATGACGTTTCGAGCACAATTTATTGCTCATAATCATATCAAGGTAATCACACGACTTCATAGATTCATTTATACAGTTCCGTTGTTTTTCACTTGATTTGATTGGTAGTAATATTTTCCATATTTCGGGTATGAGTGATGAATCATTTCTATTGCATGTGTTGGGTGTAGATTCGATGAACAAGGATTCAGTAATCAACCTCTCTCTCCACCTACCTAGATTACTTTTTAGAATTTTAACTCTCTCCCACCCTATTGTGTGTTAATGCATGCATTGCAATTGCCGAGATTTTTTCTAAATTACTTATCTTCTCTGGGTCAAACATTCTTACCTTAGCTAAATTCTTATGTTCTGACAATCTGACTACCCCTGACCTACTAGTTTGACCTATGTAGTTGACTTCACAGTCATTGCAGGGTATTTTGTAGATTATATTATTTTGTCTAATTGGGTCCTTCAACCTACAGAGCTTGTCCCTGAGTGAGCTTGTAGGTTTAAATGCCACCCTAATTCCTGCTTTATTTAGAATCCTACGTAAGGTCTCAGATGTCGCCTCTTTATATGATATAACTGTAGATGACTTATATTCTCTCTTATATATGTTATCATTACTACCTTCACAATTATTTTTATTTTGGTTTTGACCTTTTCTGATCTTCCCAATAAATTTTATAGGATAGCCATTTGACACCAACGCCTCTTCTATCTGTTTTATTTCATCATTTAGGTCTTTTTTTGTACTACTTAGTGCTACTGCTCGGTTTGTTAGATACTTAACTAAGCCTGCCTTAACAGTTAACGGATGAGATGAATTAAAGTCTAAATATCTATTAGAATGCGTTGGTTTTCTATAAACACTAGTGTGTAGTTTGACTTCTTCTATTCGTTTTATTTTACAATCTAACATAGCTAATTCTCCTTGTTCATTTTCTGATTCAAATGTGAATTCTATTCCCTATATCGGTGAATTTATATGTGTCAAGAAGCTAGAGATATGTTCTGTTTTTAATACTGTGAAAGTGTCATCCATATATCTCCACCATATTTTTGGAGTAGGATTAAATGTATTAAGAGAACTATTTTCCCAGCTGTCCATAAATATATCTGCTACGATAGGGGATATTGGTGATCCCATTGCTACACCTTCAGTTTGTTTACATATTTTGCTTTGGAATTTAAAGATAGTAGAAACGTCATCAGTAAATATTACTGTATAACACTGTGAGACTTTATCAAAATAAAATTTACCCATAATGGAATCCCACCCGATTTAATTTCTACACCTCATTACCACTGTTACTGACTTGACCAACGCTCAATTTCTAGTCATTTATGTTACGTCATCCAACTTATTTGCTCAATTTTAGTTCTAATTTAAATGGCATTATTCTCTACCCTACCTCTACTTAGTCTCTACCTGTAATTACCTCTGTTGCTATCCTGACCTAAGTTGAAACATTTTAGTCAATTATATTACATCATCTAACTTACTGAATCAATCTTTCTTTAGTTGCTGTCTAATTAATCTTGTTTCTATATTAGATCATTCTTGTATTACCTAATTAATTATCTAAACTTGACAAACCTCATGTACACACACACAAATAATTGTATATAAATGCGATTGTACAGCTATGTGAATGAATTCGCCGAAAAGAGTCTCTTCGCTGAACGTCTTCTCTTTTTTTCGTATGACTCAATGGGGATTTTCAAGCTACATTCAAAAGTTAACGAAAAGATCCTCTCAGATATAAGACAGTATCACTGTGAAAACTTCACATAAATCAATTATTTAAATCCAATGAATTATAATTTGTTAACTTCCAATCACTGAAATTGAAATTCAAGGCATATTTGATATTTTAATAGGATAGTCGGAGTCATTTTGTCACACTATTATTATATTGTGTATTGATATTAGTCAAATTGGTGTTATGATCTAGTAATTTGTAACCATCTATTCTACAGCTAGTGATTTCAGGACTGTGCTATAGGCTGACTTATACTAACTCTTCAACATAAATCGCAAATTCAGTGTATCTTGTGATAAAGCATAGAAACGAAAAAGAGCCGGCATATCAACTGATATCAAGAATTTCGATTCAGTGAAATCAATCAAACAGGAATTCAAAACGACAGCAATGAATCACTAGCTTAGTGCATCACGCTTTGGCGTTTGAAATTATAGATATCAAAGTTTACGTCTCAGCGGGGACAGTTCCACTCAGAGGGATGTAAGTGTGGTGAGAGCTGGCTGCTAGCCAAAGTTGGTAGACAGTAATTGACGTCAATGTTTATGTCCCCAATATTGGTGGTGAGAAAATGAGAACAAAGGCTTTGAGTAGGCGGATACAGTTAGCATATGGATGATCTGACACAGCCACAAAGAGATGCAAGCTTAACTTTCTGTGAGAAACAACCAATCAAAAGACTGTATTTTCTGCTAACAATAATCTACAATAATGTACATTGAAATCTATAAATATGTGTTGATTTTCCTCAATAAACGATCTGTAGCCTGACTCTTGCCTTCTATTGTTACATAAGTACATCAAACTGACGACTTCCAAACAGAACGAAAACCACGCCTTCAATTCCAGTATTAGCCACCACCGACCTAACAAGAGCACACTAGTGAGAAAAAAAACTGGATTTAATTCTATCGAAATAAAATAATACAAGCTTAGATGCTAATAAGAATTCATAATTACATTTGTACACCAGATACTTTATAACAGTAACAAGAAAGTTTATATTGAGAAATGATAAGTAGTAATATACGACCACAAGATAATCTAAATTTACTGAAGTCTGATTCATTATTTTAAACTCCAACTAATTATACAAAGTTCATTTTTAAGAGTAACTAAACTTTTAGAACACTATGGTAAAGTTTCACAAGTTTTGTGATTTTTTCTATGCAGGATTTTATTTTCGAACAACAACACTCTTCATGCATTATCTATGTTTGAAGTTATGTAACTTTTGACACATTTGATTAAGTAATCACTTGAAAAAGATTCAGGAGTAGACGAGTTCACAGTGTATGTACATTTAACACAACATATTTACATATGAACATCTGTTTGTAGTTTACCCAAACAGTACGTCTGTGTATAGTAGTAGCTTCTAACATTCACTAACACTAGTAAATGATGCTATTATGATTACATTGTTCTCGATAAAGATAATTCAACCCTCATTATACCGCCTCGAACAACGTTATAATATATATATATATATATATATATATATATATATATGAGTTAGTCTTTTGGGAGTGAATGTCAACTTGTTTTCTTTATATGACACATAGAAAATGAGAGAGAGAAAAAAAACAATCAAGAGAAGAGGAACGATGAGTAGAGCAATGTTCCTCAACTTTTTGACAAATCATTTTCTTTTTTTACTGACTTTTTCGTTGGCATTTTTCTATAATTTTATCTTTAAAATAAATCTCTCTAGAGAATTTTCAAGAGAAGAAAAAAAATAACAATGTTGGACAGCAATCAAACTCAAATATATTGAGGTTGATTTCTCATCTTGTTTTAAAGTTATGAAACTTTAAAAAAAAATAATAATAAGATGGTAATAAAATGTTTGTTTGTACAGTATCACTGAAGAAGAGAATAAAACTTCCGTTTCTCAACTATTATGAATGTTATTACAGAAGATAATGTCGTATGACGGTGAGACAATTTGAGATAGGTCTGAGTTGGCGGACGTTTTTTCGGATGTTCCTTCATACATGAATTCCCCTTTATAAATTTGAACAGAAATAGAAGAAACTTTGGTGTAGAAGAATATGGATCCATTTTATTTTTTAGGTTCTCGTCACCTGAGTGTAACCTAACATATTTAATAAAAAGCAGTTATAATACCATTTTAAGGTACATTGTGTTTCAATTCGTTGTACGTGTGATTATCGATCATTTTCCTTTCCAAAAGCTTTCCCAGTTGTTTTTTTATCTTTTCTGTAGAATCTGTCATGTGTTTCTTGTGGTCGTCAATTTTGAGTTCCAATGCTTAGTTAAGAATGGACTCCATTTTCTTGATATGGTCACTGTTGTTCATCACCACAACACCTGAACCTTTATCCGGTCGTGATATGACAGTGTCTTCATTGCTTGATCTAATGTTTGATAAGTGAAAATGAAAACCTGCGTCGCAGTAGAATTTGAACCAGAGGCTTCTATAAATTACTAGTTCACCACTCTAACAGCTCGGTTACGAGACCTAACTGCAAATCAGGTCATTGTTTCATTGCAATCATCCCAGGTAATACGCAGTTGTCATGTCGGTGGTAAGTAATTAACCTTTTACTGTCAGTGGTCGGAGTTCTGGATTTTTATTTCACCTCTAATCGTCACTCATTAAATAATGTTATCTGTTCGCCAGTGGTATATACTGGAGGAGAAAATATGCATGTCTCTATCGCTCTCCTTGTAACAACAGAAGACAAGGGCCAGGCAACAGATCCTTTATTAGGGAAATCAAAGCATATTTATATATTTTCACGTACATTATTATAGATTAGTTAAGCAAACAGACACAATCTTCTGATTGGTTGTTTCTCACTTAAAGTTAATCTTTCATCTCTTTGTGACTGTTTCTTGAATGTCAGATCATCTATATGTTAACTGTATCCGCCCACGCAAAGTCTGTTGTGGTCGGTTTTTGAATCAGTCTTTGTTCATATTTTCTCACGACCAATCTTTAGAACGTAAACATTGACGTAAATTACTGTCTACCAATTTGGCTAGTAGACAGCTCTCACCACATCCTTAGTTGGAGTTATGTACATCCTAGTTGGGTTCAGTGTCCCTAATGAATATCAAACATCTTTTCTGTTACATCAAACGCTTCTGCATTCTCCACTGCAAGTCCCCCTTCACACTGTATATACCAGTTCAGACATAAGCATCGAATCATCCACACACTGAACGAATAAAGAGTAGTGTCCTCCAAGGAGTTAATGACTACATGGCAGAATAATCGTTGAAAAATAAGTCAAGGAAATGGACGCACAAATGAAAAAAGTACTAGTTACTATGCAACTAAGACCACTTAATCATTTACCAGAAAAATAGTCAGCATTTTTCTGCTTTGGTGTATGGCAACTAATACGAGATTTGCAACACCACTTTATTGTTAGTTCTCTTCATACCTTTGAGTGTATTGCATGATTCTTACCCTTATGTAACAAGGATTATTGATTTCCTCCATACTTCGAAGACTTCCGTACCCATTTATTCCTTGAATTCGTTTCTAAGTTTTAGAATATTCACATTTTTACATATCGACAACCTTATAAACACTTGTTCAGTTATTCCGGTTGCAGTTATATACATTAATGTCACCCTATTTTCTTTCTCTGCTTCAAATCACTGAGAATATTCATTGAGTCGTGAAGGAAATAAAAGACAATTCAGCGAAGAAATATTTCCTTTATCGACGAAATCATCTTCAAAGGCTATACAGCCGTATTTATATTTACCAAAAGTGTATATTAGTTTATTATTCAGTAATAGGGGGGGGGGTGACATAATTACTCAGAAGTGGCTTTAGAAATAAAAGTTATAAATTACGTAGTACTCAATGGCACAAAGGAAGAAAGTGTTAGAAATTTCATAAGGTTAAAATTGTTATTGAGTGAGAAGAAAGGTAGTTGAGTGTCAATGTAACAAGTGTGATGAGGGTGTGAAAATGTACAAAAGGAACATATGAGTGATAATAGTGAATTAATAAAATGAAAGCAGACGAAAAATAAAATTTAAAAAATGTACAGGGAACGACTAGTGAAGAGGTTAAGACCATGGTAGAATAAGAGACTGGACAAACATTTTTTGTATACAGAGTTCAGGGTTGTATTGACGAATCACCAGCGCCTCCGCCATACACGAATGCTGAAACCTTACGCCCTTTGATTGATTTGGCCTCACCTTGTAGACAATCTTGAAAGGCGATTCTGGTGGAGCTACGTGGCTTGGGTTCACCAAGTGCTCAAGAATTGAGCTAGTAACCGTCTTGCGATGTCCTTTTGCTAACCATGCCGGATAATGTTCAGAGATGGGTTTGGAAAGTGTGCGCTTTGTGCGGCCAATATAACCAGCTCCGCAGGAGAATTTATAAACAGATATTGAAGTGACCCAAAGCGGCAGTTTATCCTTCACACATTCATTGATCATTTGTCGGCTGTAGAAATTGATACGTAGCTCAGCCGCAAAGAACGCTTTTCTCGGTGATCTGGACGAGGGGTTCTTCAGAATCTCACCAGAGGTGTCACTTAAAAATTCAAAGTTCATAAATAGCAGTTCCTTTGGCACCGTCTGGGTTCTTTCGGGCTTTTGCTTTATCTTCATGTTTTTCTCCATGAATCTTGGAAGATATCCATGAGGACTTGTCTGAATCTTTCCAGTTCCCCGTCGATTGTATCAGTGGAAAATATCCTTCTTATTCTTGAGGATAAAGAGTGGATCAGATTTCTCTTGCTTCTCACAGGGACCCAACTATGAAAATTCGTGTATTGACCATTCCATGTTGGTTTCCTGTAGATTGATCTTCCAAGAGAGCCATCAGATTTACTTTTTAGAAAAACATCCGAAAATGGAACTCCGAGTTCATCTCTGATTCCGACGTGAACTGGATGGCAGTTATTGAACTCCTTAGTTATCATTTCAATGTTAGTATCCATGTCACATATGATGAAAGTATCATCCATGTATCTTTGGTACATATGAAACTATAGATAGTAGGTTGTAACATACTAATCTCTAGACTTGCCAAGAGGCAGTCTGCAAGTAAAGGACCCAATGGCGATCCCATCTCTTTGTCTATAGAGCGCGTTGATGAACCTGAACTGGACATTAAAAGTGCACCTGAATAGTAGTTCCTTTAAGTAGTGGATCGGAACACTCACTTCTACATTATTATCCTCGATGAATTTGCATATAAAGCAAACAGTTTCAGTGAGAGCAGCATTGGTGAGAAGGGAAGTAACATCCATGGATATCATTTTTTTTCTCGGATACATTAGCATCACTTATTGAATTTTCTCGTTAAGTTGATGAAATTATGTGAACAGTTTTTGCTACTAAAATAGCTGTCTAGTAACCAGTTTTTAAAAAATGACAAAGTCAACTAACGTTATATTATCTGGATATTAAAGGACCACTGATACTAACTGGATACTTATGAGCAAAACCATACAAGTTTTTCCCCAGAATCTAAGAGACAGAAATGTGCTCAGTAAAATATTCCATAGGATTGTGATGTAGTTGTGTTCTTTGAGCTGGATGGTTTATTTGCGAAGCTTTCATTGCACTACTAGGCAACATCTTCAGCGCATACTTCAATTTGAAGTAAGCAATGAAAGCTTCGCAAATAAACCATCTAGTCCAGAGAACACAACTACATCAAAATCATCCACCTGAGCTACAAATCTTCTCCATCATAACTACAGAATTGTAAACGCAAAGTTATGAAGTGTAAAAGTTGAAGTAATCGAATAATAATAATAATTGCTTTATTCCAGAAACAGTACTAGTGGTGCAGTGTGGAATTTTCAGCACATATCTACAATAGTTGCATCTAATTTTACCGACATTTAAAATAAGTACTAAACAAACAAAAAAATAAATCTAAAGACACCAACAGCAAAAAAAGCAGGATAAACACAAAATAATTGTAAATGCGAAAAAGTACCAAAGACTACCAAAGTCTAATGCAGTGTTTGTGGTGGTAGTGTGAGTAATCCTGAATAATACAAAATGTTTTAAGGTGGTGACAATGGCGTTCACAAACAATGATTGTCAGTTTAATATTGCCGAAAAGTATAGAAAATAAGAAAAAACAACCACAAAACTAATGATTACGTGATGGTTAATGACAGGACAATTTTGTAATACTCATAGTGCTGATATAGTAGGAACCAGTGGATACGCAAAAGAAGAAATAGAGTAAAGTACAAAAAAGGAAGCCAATGTTAATATTTTAGGTAGCTAAGTATGTTTGAAGAAGGAGTTCACTAAAGAATACAAAATAAGAGAGAAATAAAAGAGCCTAAAATTATGTTGTTAATAACAAAGCAAGTCATAGGTTTCACGCTTAACATTGTCTCTGTCGCTTAGAACACGGGCCAAGTATGGTATCGTTGAGTTCCTGTACTTGGTTGTACGAGCATAGATTATTTTATACTGATTTCTGGTTTTACTTGATGAGATACAAGGAGAGAGTTGGGAATAGAGGGGGTGTTGGGGGTCTGAGAGTATGGTTTTTGACCATCTTTCGCATGTATTCAGATGCCTATCAACTAAAGTAGTGACGAGCTGACTGAGATTTACACCACTAGTCCTACTGACTACCTTCAACATCCTTCTCAGGATGGTATAGTCCTTTTCCAGTAGACCAGGAAAGACTAACGGGGAGCAGTAAAGTAGAATAGGTAAGATACAAGAGTTGACAAATTGTGAAAGTAGAGGTTGGGTGATTCCAGATTGTCTAAGTTTCTTAATGTAGTAGGTAAGACAGAACACTTTCTTGGAAATCATTAGGATATGAGATGTCCAAGTAAGGTCGGAAGATAGAACTAGACCGAGGTATTTAGCACTAGACTTAGTTTCAATTTTAGTCCCCTCAATGCTACAGGCTTCATGAGAACTTACTAGTGTTTGTAGATCTCGTTTATGCCTAAGGGAGAAGTCAATAGTCTGGCATTTTGAGGGATTCAGCATGAGACCATTTAGTTTGGACCACTCACTGATAGATGAATAGATACTTAATTGAGATTTCGTCCAACTGATTTGTTACAAACTAGGAAAATTGACGTCATACACTTGCAGTACTCCAACACAAGATAATCCACAACTGATGTTCCTAGAGTACCACTCCATAATTGGAGGAATTGAAATTGCCACTACTGATTTGTTCGTGTCAGTAATTATGATCACTTCACATGAACAATAATATGCCTTCTACCCGTTTTAACAGATTATGGTTATGGTAATCAATGTAATGAGGCAGGTAATGTGTTTTCGGAACACCCATCAAGTATTGGAAGTGGTTAAATTGAATAGATTAAATTCTTTTTTAAATCAACAAACAAAAGAGAACTGAGAAGCTGATTCCAACAGTATTGTTTCATCGTACGTGAGAACATTTAATGTAACCCTTCAGAAATTGGAGTAATCAATTAAGTTAAATCAAATTCATTATTTATGACCCCATAAAACATTTATCATTGCTGTGGTTGGATCCATACACTATCGTTTTGGTATAGAGTGGGGTAGCAACTAGAACACATAGCGTACTGAGTCTCATTTCATTAGAATTATGTGAAACATTTAAAGCATGCGCTTCAAATAACTGTTGTAATTTTTTGTTTCATAAAATCTGCTAATGATTTAGGCGCCTAGTCTTTGTACAAGAGAAATCTGTATGCTTTGTTACGACTTTACCTTACATACATGTTGGATAAACTGCTGTTAATCTGTTTCAAAAGTAAATTTCGCTTTAAATGGCCTAGAATTCTTGCTGACATTATTTATTAAATCAAAATCACGAATTGGTAGGAGTTAGAATTCATGGGCCATCGAGTCAGGTCCTAGTGGTTGAATGGTCTACGGGTTTGCCTTGTAACTGGAAGATCCTAGGTTTGAACCCCGGTGGGTGCGTACCACAGATGAGTCCCGAACTAGAATGAAACAGTTGTCCAGTACTCCCTGGTTTTCAATGGTTCTCTAACTGATTTTAATCCGTGGTCAAACTTGAAAAAAAAATTTAACATCACATAGCAAAGCATAACTGTGGTGAGAGCTGTCTGCTAACCAAAATTGTAAACGATAATTTATGTCAATGTTTACGTCCCGAATCGGGGTCATGAGAAAAAAACAATAAGAAAGCTTAACCTTGAGGAACTCACCAACCAATCACAGCAGACTTAACGTGTGAAAATACGATTCGCGGATATATGGCCTGACTGTCTAAGAAACGGCCACAAAGAGATGACAGAATAACCTTCAGCGGGAAAGCAAGCAAACAGAAGACGTTGCTTCTCTGCTAACAATAACGAATAATAATGTACATAAAAATCTATAAATATCTTTTGATTTTCTCAGTAAACGATCTGTTCGTTACATAAGTAGTTGTGTGCAACATCCGCTGCATAGGTTTCTAAGTTTTGTTCTCAAGAATGAATACAATTACAAAGCTATATCACGTAAGACTAACGTCTGGTTATACACACTAGTTGCGTGTAGTAAGATAGGCTGAATGACAGATCTATATTTAATATAAGAATAGAATTTCGTCGCTGCAATAAAGTATAATTGCACAGTACAATAATTTTATTTTATAAAACACACTATGATACATTATTAGTTATTTACTAATTATGTTTGTTTTGAGCATAATTTATTGTTCATAATCGTATCACCTTGATATGACATATTTACGTCTGAACAGTTCACACACACACACACACCGAAAATAACAAATGAATATTACTCATTAGCTAGGAGCAGTTGATAGCCTATCATATCTTTCGTTCTGTCATCAATAAAGATAGTAGAAGTGACTATGTAATATTATTATTGTAAATTTACAGCATGTTCATTAAACAGTCCTAAATATAGGAATAGATTAATACAATTTTGTGAAAATGACTTCGCACGAAAAATCAACCCACCAAATATCAAACCACATGGCTTGGATTACGAAAGTGCCAATTTTTAATATTTTACTGCAGAAACTAAGCGCTTAAAGTCTGCGACATAACCTATCATAACTTCATTATAATTTGGAAGTGGCTTTTCATATACAAGAAAATGATCTTAACAGCTCTTTAGGGTTTTCAAAAAACTTAATTGGCCTTTTACTCTTAAAGAAAGTGAAAGTTTACAAACGACCCCTAGCAACTGTGTACATGTTTCAGTGTCAATTTTCTGTAAATGAATTGGGGGGTTTACACACCTAACCAGTGGATATGTGCCACTACCGCAAATGATGTTTTTTTAAAAAACAACTCTAATAAACAATCTATTTCGAGATATTTATGAAAAATCATTAATGTGATGAGAAAACTACATGACAGAAGGCTGTAAATTTTGGACAAAGCCACTGTTTATTAAAAATTAGATTTTCTTCTCAACCTTGTGAATTGACTACGATATACACAGTCTTTTCATTGGGTTAAATAAAAACCTTGCGTTTTGTTAGAAAGACTGATGCATAGTTGAGGATTTATGTTGTGCTAATCAACCAACTGCAAAAATAGTTGTGTAATCAAACACGAAGCATAATAAGTTAACCAATTAGCTGAAAATTTTAACATATAGACAGATTACGACTTGATATCCGCATAATCTTAGTCCTCATACACATCAATACTAGTGATTAGGAGATGACTTATTATTAGTAGAAGGGTAGTAAATTACAATACAATAAGAAATACTTAAGATATATTGATAATACAACGGACTCAACACACTATTAAATACATTAATGTTTAATCTTCAACAAAAGGAATAAAAAAAATTGGTCATGACTGAGAAATATACAAAACCTTTAAAAAAAAATGGAGGCTATACACAGTTGAATAAACAATATAAAATGAATTTCTTCAGCTTCTATTCTATTAAAACAAAAGCTAAGTGCATGTTAATTGATATCAATTTCAGAATCTTCTTTAGTTTGAAAGAGAAATTCCCAGAGAGCCATATCTATGTGATTAGATATTTGACCATCATCTGAGATGTTAAAATTTGTAAGCAAGTTTTCCAGTGGTTGGTCTGGAGGCATTAAAGATTCTTGTGTAGGTTGCAATTCCCGACTAATAGGACTTGAAGCTACCGTCTCATCAAAAACAGTTTGCAATAAGGGAGCTAACTCGGGACCGAATTCATTCAAGTTATTTCGAAGATTTTCCATTGGATTAAAACTGGTAGAAGTTGATGCTGATGTACCAGGAACGGTGAGGTCATTAGCGGCAATTCTAAGCTGTTCATCTGCACGTGCTAAATACTGTTCAGCTTTCTCAACAGTTTCCGCGCTTACGCTTACCTAGAAGAGATTTTCAAAAAAAAATGAATTAAGGTTTTTATCATCAACGTCTACCGCACAAGGTTGTTACGTATACACAGAATTTTCAAAATAAGGTCTGATTATATTTTTATGCTGAACATTTTCAGTAACTCTGAGAATCTATTAAGTAACTTATGGCAAATGCCCAAACCAACTATCACGTCAATCTAGTAGTAGCTCAATGACACTGAACAATTCATCAATCCGCAGGTGTATTTATATTTCCAGACTTCGACCGGTTTCCTGCCGATCACGCAAAGATTCCTTTGACTTTGTCAACTCGATTGAAAATGTCAACGTGTCTAATTAAACCATGTTTTAACTGGATGTGGCATCACTGTTTACGGAAGTCTCACTAACTGAAACAACATGCTACATATATGAACATATTTATTCAAAGGGGATAAATATTGGTACATCCAATAATTATTTGAAGGAACTCCTGTTAAGATACACTTTAAATGTCCTATTTTCTTTTAATAGTGAAATATATTGAAAAAATGATGGTATAGCTATGGACTCAACACTGGGCCTGTTGCTTGCAGATTTCTTCATGTCAAAACTCGAAAACACATACTCGAAGAAAATGACTGACACCTTTGGGACTTACAAGAGATATGTGGATGATACTTTCATCATCTCCAATAATGAAGAAAATTTCGGAAGATATCTTGGACTTCTTCAACAGTTGCCATCCTGAAATCTTGCTCACATTTGAGGGATCCGACTTCAAAATATCTCTCCTGGATGTCTGACTAACAAGACGTGAACGGGATGGAATACTACAAAGATTCATTTACAGAAAGCCAACATGGAACGGACATCTCACTAGCTTTCATAGTTCGGTGCTTCTATAAACATAACGAAACCTGGTCTGTTCACTGAGTCACAGAATTCGCATCCCTGATACTATGGAAGAGGAGCTGAACACTGTAAAGAGAATTCTCCTTGAAAACGGTTATCCCCAACGTTTCATCACAAAATCCATGAAGCCTAAACCACTCAATCCACTCACACTTTATGCCTCTAAAAGGCTTCTCGACGCGGATTAACAATTCAATGGAGGCGACTCGTCGGCAGAAATACTAAGAAACCACCTGTTCCGCTCACTGAAGAAAACCTTCTTAGCTGTTGTACTTCGACTTACCAAAAATTCAGAAAAGTAGCTTGACACTTAGGTTTGTCCTCGATTTGTTTAGCTCACTATACCATTCAACTGCGAAATGGCTGGTGAATTTTTTACAACCGTTGCATAATAAACTTGTGAAAAATAGCGTAAAAATACTTTTGAGTTTGTAGAGAGGATCAAGGAATTAAATTGAAGGATAAATATATGATATCACTGGATGTATTTTCACCATTCATCAACGCGCCTTTGATGGAAACAGTTGATCACATAGGTAATGAAATGATAAAGCAGGGTATAGAGACTGGAATTCTTGTATCTTCGTTAAAGGAATTTCTAAGGTGTACAGTGAACGTAAACTTTCTGTTCAATAAGGAAATGTATGAACAATCAGATGGTGTTGCCATGGGATCACCACTAGATTCAATCCTAGCGGAGTTTTTCCTGGTGAAACCAGAGGATGGTCCCTCTTAAAGATGTAATATGTAATCTTGATTTCTATTGCCGATATGTCGATGATACATTTATAGTTGTGAAGAAAGAAAGTGGGACTAAGAACATTGGATAGATTCAATAAAGCACATCCTAGCATAAGTTTCATTCTATCTTCTTTTTGGATGTCCTTATGACTGAGCGAACAGACGGGACAATATGTAGATGTTTGCATCGAAAACCTGCTTCCACTGGACAATATACTCACTCCTTGAGCTTCGTACCTCTACAATACAAACGTAATCTGGTTAGATGTCTGGTTCAACGGGCTAGAATTATCTCTTCAGATAGGAAACTGAACGAAGAACTCGGTAATATTCGTGATATACTAAGTAGAAGCGGATATCCGACTAAATTCTTGAACAAACATATGAAATCAGAAAGTAAAAAGTCGAAGGTGCTTACTGTTCCCAAAACATCAGTCTTCCTAAGATTACAATTCACGAGTGATGTCAATAGTGAGGTCTTATCAAAACGTTTGAGAAGGGCCTTCAAAAGGACTCACCGTAGCTAAGTCATGCTGTATATTCACTAGTCAATGATTACTTAGTTCAAGAAATAAAGACAAACTACTTGTGCGGAGTTAGTTACATTGAGCGTACGATCAGGTAAGTTCATCGTCGAATTCCTGAATACCCCCCATCTTGGTTTGGCGAAGGTCCGAATAAGACTATACGCAGCTCAATACTTGCTCATCTCGTCGATACTGATCAAGTCAACTCTAACAAAGCTTTTAAAGTTATTTATTGTATATCACCCAACCTGTCGCATGGTCTACGAGTACGACTTTTACATACAGCAGAGGCGATCGAAATTCATCTGAACAAGCCAAATCCGTGTGTTCAAAAGAAATTTGTACAACCCCTTTCTTTGCCATGGCCAACTACATAGTATGTATCAAGTTTTTAAGAACGATTTTTCCTCTCCCCTTTTAACTGTCTTTTGAATTTATTTCTTACAATTCTAGCTAATTCTATCAACTTGTTTGTATTTTATGTAATCCTTCTGAGTCATCCTATTCTTCTTAGTCACTATTGTTTTACAGATTTCTTGATTATGTAATAAGTTGTTGCTGATGCCTATGAATTAACTTACCTTGAATTGCGTAATTAAGTTACACTTCTCCTTCAAAACTTAGATATCTTGTTACTAACATCTATTTGTTAATTATTTTGATAACTTTTAAGCTTTGAATTTCACTTTCCCGCCATACTGGAAACTGATTAACTAGAATAACCACTTGATTGTTAAAATTCTGATGTAAAAACTATATATTAGTGTAGAATCGATGATGAGGAACTAACTGAAAAGGAATATATTTTTTAGCTCAATTTGTTGTGTTTTGTAAGGGGGTAAATGTGAATCTGAAAACTTGTGAAAACAAAGAAAACAAGCTGTCCGTATTTATGTAAACATTAACTTGTGGAAGAGAGAAATTCATAAGTTGTTGAATAAAAAAATAATTTCATGCTGTGTATTGCGTTTTTCATAGAATTATATAGACAAGTACATCGAATTGCATCTAATATCGTAAGGAAGACAGTAGATACTACAATCGATAGTCGTGTGATAGAGAGGATGGTTGGCCGAAACTTCAATGTAGTATCCAGTCCACAGAAGGTAGTACTTCGTTGTATATGTTAACTGATGTAAAGCGGTTGGACACGATCTGTAGAATGTCTTAGATTCTCGTATCCTTTACGCTAACTTAAAGTAACCACCGCAAATCAATGAACTTTCGATTAATCATAGTATTTTAGACATAATGTGCTACATTGTGTCTTCTATGCTAAAAAACACTGCTATTAAGCAAACAAATAAACTGTCTACTAAAATCATTTCAGGCTGAGGTAAAAATAAGTACGGAAAAGTTAAAAAACAAAATAAGTAATTACCTGGTATTTGAGGATTTCTCGAAGTAAATCCCTAGCTTGATGCTGTCGATACTCGTTGACAAGATGATGCATATTTATAAAAAGAATAGCCAAATGATCAAGTTTTTCAGTTCGTCTGGGAGAACTTGGATCTCGAGTGATGATATCCAACAAATCCAGATAGTTAGCCAAGATTGAAAAATTGATTTTCTTAAGTTCACGTTTACGGTTATATGTCTGATTAAAAGAATTAGTAAATAATGTAGGAAATTACGTGAACACTTTCTTATGGTGAACGAATCTCCCGAATACCACTTCATTGGGTAGGATAGATAAGTGTTTCGGGAATTGAGAAACCATGATGGGTAAGAGACGTACTTCAAAGTTATATGCCGGACTATGGATAAAATATAAAACAATTTTTGGCCTCCTAAATAAGGCGGAAATCCAGGAGTTTTATGTATGTCGTTTGAGGATAAACACTGGTCTTTATCATATTTTTATATCAAATCAACAGCAACTCAGGGAAAATAAAGATATGAAACAAATGCAACTATACTCTTACAAATGATGTCTCATTCATGGGGTACTCTTCGCGTAAATCCCTATTTTATAACTATTCTACATCCAATTTTAAATGCTTTCTTTCACTTTATTAGTCATGACTCTCCTAAACAAAGTTATTTAACTATGAAGCATGTCCTTATTTGTTATTTATTTAAAATGGTCACGTGGGTATTTCTATGAAACACATACCCTAAATATTAGATTGGAGGTTCGATATAATTTCCGTATCGACTGGTTATAAACGATTTTGAGCTCGGACATCCTAAATTATGATTATCCTGAGGACAGTCTGTAACCGTATAAACAGTGCTCTGACTAATGTTATCGGTTTCCAACTGACTAATATATAAGATAATGATAGTCGTCATTATATCTTATTCAGTACCGAGACATTACATTTGTAGGCTATAACTGAACTCTTTTCATTTCACTTTGTTGCGAATTTAGTAAGTAGACATTGAAGTAGATACTATCGCTCCACAGTCTCCCACAATTTCAGATTTGTTCGTAACTTTATCAGCATTTTTAATGAGCAGCCTGATTAACGAAGCTAGATGTATTATGATAACATATCTGAAAGCTACATGAATTCTCTATTAATTACACAAAAGTTGCATTTTGTTTCAAACATATTAATGCGTAGACCGCTTTTGTACTATAAGCAATTTTGTAAGAAAAAACGCCTATTGCTTGCTTTTCTTAAATCAACCTGCTAAAGCTTTGATTTGCCTCTAGACCAACTTCATCCATTTGTGCTTATCGTGCTCCACAGGAAGCTTGCGTATAAACGGAGCAAGTATACAGCCAAAATAGAAATACGTAATATTAATTTCAGGGTAATTAATAAAGATAAAATAATTTGTTAGAGCTAACCTGTGGATAAACTCGACGGACACCTTGTGACTCCAAAGATCGAAGAATGGCATCCTCAGAGTTGTAGAAATTTCCGAACATTCTGTAAGCGGTTGAACCTGGAGGAGTAGGTGGTCGTGGAGGTGTATCAGTACTAAAAAGTTTATTTATCAACTGCCATGGAGGGGCTGGAAAAAGGCTGACATTGGAAGTCAAGTTAGGCTTTGACTTATCAGTGCTGGACATGTTGGACAACAGTGATAGTAATTAAAGCCTTATACCAGCTTCTTGTGAACGTTTTTGAACACAGCGCTTTAAATTTTGAAACTCCTTTTCACATGAATGACGTTTAACATCCTCCACAGATAGAATACATTTAGCATACGCTGATGATTCAAAAATGCATTGCGAAAGTAAGGCGGGATAGCGTAGAAGTCTTGCTTTGCCGTCAAACGCAGAGGGCATTACCCACTACGAAGTCTATTAGGTAAAATAAAGTAATTATGAAACAAGGTCTTAAATACGGAAATAGTACAAAATAGACTCTGCAATAAGACAGAAGTTGAGTGATGTATAATAATCAGCTTAGAATAAAAATAGTAGCAGGCATAAATTTCAAAACAATATTCTGACTTTGTTTTGAATTGACTTATGTTCTGATCCAGTAGTGTTCTTTAAGTTAAATGGTTTGATTGTGAAGCTTTCACTGGGTTTCTATGCAACATCAGCTCAGAATTCAATATGAAGTGAACTTATCTGAATACTCCATGCGTGATTTAATTGTCTTTTAGGCTGACGTTGGTTGTTGATTTGCATGAGTATCGACCGTCTTACCAACTTGGGATTTCAAGTTGTTTGTCAATTGGGTTATTCTTTATTGGTTTATAAATTTCATTTATGTTGTGTCTGTTGATTACAGATTCTTCTGAGTTCCGGGAATTTCTATAGTTTTAAATTTCAACGCCTTCTCAGTCAAACTGGTGTCCATATTTGTCTACATGCACAAATATGGAAGAATACATGTCGCCTTTAGACGGCTAGTTTATGTTCTTAGACACAGGGTCGAAAGGAGTGCTCACTTTGACCAGTATAGTGCTTTCTACAACTGGTGCAATTTATTATCATCTTTTGCTGTTAGGTGTGCATAGCTACAGGGCCGAAATGTAGAAATTCAAGTCAAAACACGATTGATATCCATAAAAATTAGCAACCGACTGCAACCAATATCGTCATGAAAGACAACTAAGTCACTCATGGATAATTCGAATAAATTAACGTCATATTGAAGTATATGCCGAAGACGTTGTCTAGACTGTCAATTAAAACACCCAGCTCAGAGAACACCGGCACATCAAAACCATCCGCCTGGAAATCAAATCTTTTTCATCATGACTTCTGCTTACTTTTATTTCCTTAACGTACGAAGCTTCTAAGTGAAGACATCGATTGAAGAATGCCTTGCAGTATTTAAATTTTCTTCTAAATCCAAACAGAGATCTTCAAGACAACAGGATACAAGTCAAGAATTAAGAGTAGTCTCTTTTCTACTCCACCTCTGCTGTGGAATTCAAGACCCCGAAACCACTAGAACTATTTCAGAATAGCCCTATTTTTTGTACCTCATCAACATAACAATGAATAGATGAAGGAAGTGATTTCGAGTACATTATTTTGGATCGCCAAGACAGAAGAATAATTCATTTTTAGGGTGTTAGGACTAAGTAATAAAGGAAAAATGGAGAGCACTTCACGAATGTATATAGTATTAAGCGATTAAAACTTAAACAATGAGTGCTACATATGTGAAGCTCCAAACACGAAAATATATGGATACCCAACCCAAGTAAATAGATACATATTACTAACAGAAGTTAGCACTGCTGTAATGGTACTATAATTTATTCGTAGACATAAAGTGGGAGGAATAAGAATAGTATACAGTGTACCAGAGTGAAATACTACACGAATCTATAAGGTAAGTCAGGTACGAAACTGATATTGCAACTAGAATGACGATACTGCATAAATATACTTGGAACAATGCTATATATTCTGAGCTATAACCAAGGATGAACGTTAAATAAGAAAGAGAATAATTAGATGGAAAGTAATGAGGGCTTTCATAATATGGATGGTGACAAGTATTGAGTACATCGACTTTGAGTTATGTCAGCAACTTTCCAGCTGTTGGTTCTTAGCATCCCGAGGAAGCACATAAGGACTACACCAAGCTACATGGTTCAGACCAACAGTCAACGACTTCATGGATTGATGCCAAGTTTAACTTTACCACCCCTACCTCTATTCCGACACAATTCTATGTCACTAACACTGTTCGGCGAAGTTGATGAAATAGTGTGCGTCACGTGACCTAACCAACTCAATTGACGCAATTTCAGAACGGCATTATCATTTAATAGGTTATATTACTTAACATAGGGAATAGAGTGCAAACATTTGCGGTCAAAGCCGGCTAGCCTCTTCACGTATCCTAATTAAAACGGCCATGTCTCAGTCATGCAGTAGGTAAATGTTACTTGAGTTTGTATCCGTGCTGAGATTTCTACAGCGACCAGGCCATTGGCAGATGAAACTTCCAAAGTGGAGTGAACAACATTCCCGACAATTTTTTTCTTTATGTATAAACTAGGAGCATCATCTTGCATTTGACAAGATTGATTTGCACGCCTAAAATAGCAGTATTTCGTCTCAATGTGTTCAGATAACTACGAAATTTATCAGCCTCTTCACTCAAAAGAACTATATCATCTGTCTACTCTATATCAACGAGACTGCTACTTGATAAAAAGTTAATCCACAAGTCATTAAGATCGATAAGGGTCACATTCATTAAAGCAAAATGGAGACAGTAAACATCCCTGATGGACGTCACTCTGGATGAGAACTCCGAAAGATCTTACACGACTGCGTGAGTTGCAGTATAGTACCCTTATTAGCACGACATACTTCCTTCAAGGTCAGACGCTACCAAAGCACCACTCGTATGACGGATTCGACGCCGCCATGTCAAGAAACGTGACATTATTGATACCAATGAGTACGCATATGTCTCAGAACCTGTCGATTGAGGAAGATGTGATAATAACACCCTCTTCCGAGTCCAAAACCTGCCGGTGTTTCTGTCTCCTGAGTACCGCTCACTTTGCACACAATTATCGAACTTAGGTATCATGTTGGTGAAGCCAAACTCCCCCCATGACTACCGCAGGACTTGTGTCCTTCTTCACATACTGCGATAGTCATTTACACAAGTTCCACGGCACTATCTCTGGTTTCCAGATGCGGATTAACCAAGATATTGGGTGGTGCGTTACCTAGTAACTTGGCTTAAACCAGACAACGGCTCATCACCACTATCCTTAAACACCTCTTGAGTCACAAGCGAGTAAGGTGGAGCTTTTGTATTCGTTCGTTGTTTCATGTAATACATACAGCGAATATATATCGACTGTGAGTAACAAGTTTACCCGAACCTGCAGTTAACCTTGAGAAGACAATTAACCCGCTACGGAGCTTTACATATACAATGCCCAATAGATCTGATCTAACAACCCAGGATTAGGTGTGTCATAACCCTTCACAATTGGGCACTAGGGTGTTGTAGGTTGCACTCCATTGGTAGTTAGTGGTGCTTAAAGTTTAACTTGGCCGGGTGTTGATGTTAAGTAATTTTTAGCTAGTCTTCTTATGTCTACTTTAATTCTAGAATGAACACTTGCTTTCGTAAGGTGCACTTACTGATAACGAGGCACAAATCAAACAGATTCAGTTACCTCTTACTACTCTACTAACATTGGTATATTTAAATAGAACAAGGTTTGAAATTATTTTAGTAGGAATGTTCTTGAAATTTTCTGGTCAGTTTAGCTGAGTTGTGGATAGACTGTTTCCTAGCATACCGAAGAGGGAAAATGGAGACAGCCAAATTGGATTTATGCGGCCTATGAAAGCTACCTAAAAGTTTGTTTAGGTTGTTTTTCATTTCTTAGATGTTGATCGAAACACTGGGCCTTGATCTTACAGGTGAAAAAGAAAAAATTATAAGTGTATAGACCTGAAACGAAACCCGGACCAACTGCGTGACATACTGTCACGGAGAAACAGATACAATTTCGATCAGCTTGATGTGTTTATTTCGTCCCTAGTTGTGTTTTAGTGTCTGAATGGTGCACTTATAATCCATGTGGCAGGCAGGGTTGAAAACTGGAAGCTACTGTAGCCAGTAGTAGTTTGTGTCTACCTAATTTCCCCTTACGAAGATCAAATAGGGAAACAGTCACAAATTCATGATGTTAGTTTCCGGAGATCAGTGCACTCTCTTCCTCTTGCTGGCATATCCCTCACCTCTTCTATCCTGTAAAACGGCCTGGAATGGGTGTAATATCTTCTCATTTAAGCCTTAGAATATTTCACACTATGGTTAAGTCTCTCCGCTATCATTGACGTTGTGAGAAGTAATGATGAAATATGTATTTCATAAAACTAAGGGCCTCCACAGAGACTGCAGTACAGTCAGCTTGTGTGGACGAATGGTTCGTCTGACTTATCTAACTATATCAGGAGTTATAGGTCAAGTGCAGATGTGTTATCTTTATAAAAGGTCACTTGGTTACGCCGGTTAAGTGGTTGTGTACCCGTCTGTCTCAACCGAAAACTTTCTTAATTATAGTTGTGCGACAGGCTATCCTGCTAGACTTGCATATCTAGCTGATATTTCCACCTATCCCACCCAACTTGTCGTCCAGCCTTCTCCTTAATCCATTCAACTTATGAACACAGAATATTACACCGAGACAAACGGAATAATAATTATTTATAGGAACACATATTCGCATCACAATTCAATAATCTTTTTCCTGTTTCTTCAGACACAGCTGTTCTTCCACCGGAAGTAGCAGTGACAAACAAAATGATCGATGAATGTGGAATGTCTAGTTGAAATAATGAACTTCTTTGATCCACATATTCACTTTTTCATTAAATTTAGTGGAGTTGATTCATCATAATAATATGATCATTTTACTTACGGCTGTCATGGCAAATCTGGAAAATGTCAGAAAGATGAAACAGTTATTAGTTCTGTGAGCTTATCTGATTCTATATGGATTTCATATTCGGTTTGATCAATCAATGTATGATGAATAATTTCGCGGTGCGGAGAACTACATATCTGTTACAGGTGTGCCATTTTTGATCATCTAGTTTTTTACTGCATTTTTGTTATACAGAAATAAACTTGTGGCAGCACGATATAGACATTTGTCTAAATGTTTAATCGGCTAAAAAATGGGTGCATTCGTTTTGGCAACAGTATATCAATCTCCACGATCACTGACCTGTTATTAAGTTACCTTGTTTATCTGAATCAATTTCCTATTCTTCAGGTGTCCAAAAAGCTCCCATGATTTTGAAATTCACTCTTTGACAGACACACAAGGAGAGTTATCTGCAGTAATGTACTCTGGTTTCAACAAATAGTCTTAGGAACTGTTTCCAACCAGCTGGACAGTACGATACAGTTTTCACAAATTCGTCAAGTTTGCGATGCTGTGAGAGGTGACAGCCACAGAGTGTTTTTATTCTGCAGGATGACAGCTGAATAAAATACGTGGATGAATTTAGGAACGCCTGCACCAAGTAGATGAACAAGTCCACTAAAATGACCATATTCACAAATAGCATTCATGTAGTATGGCCATTTTTGTTTTTCGGTCGCAACTGCTCACACTTGGCTTGCTCTCTCGGTGTTCTGTCATTAAGCAGACTCTTCGTGCTTGCTGACCAGTTAAATTGTACAATATATAATTCTCATCAGGGCACACTACAAAGTCACGACCCTTTCAATAAGAGTTCGTCAACCAGTACTTACACGTTAGGTAGAATACTGATTAGGGTATAAAGAAACGTTTTTAGAAAGTGCGGTTAATCAAAGTTTACCTTAATTACAACCAACCACTTACAACTTGCGAGCCATACACTGACTTCTCCATCATCCAGGCTCAGAGGTTTTACTTCAATTATTTTATCTTACTTGGTCTCTCGTTTTCCCTGTTACCTCACCCAGTTTTACTCCTGCTCTTGTATTAGTGTTATTTTGTTTTGTGCTGTTTTTATATTTTACCTTACCCACAACTTCTCTTGAAAAGGCTGACGATAGTGCTCATGGTGCAATGGCGAATACATTTCAACTGCCTACTCTCTTGGCAAACTGCCCAGCAACGTGGTTCACACAGGCAGAAGCTCAATTCGCACCTTGAAGCATTCAAGCCAAGTAAACAAAGGCCAACCTGGTTACTGTGAGCCTCCCTGAAAACATCGAGAAGGAAGTTTCTAACGTTCTTGACGATCCCTCTGCAAACTTGTGTGATTGTCTCAAAGCTGCCCTCATTAAACGCGTCGTACTGAAAAGTCAACAGAAAATGCACGAACTCTTCCGTGATGTTCATCTAGGAGACCACTAAGCCCACTCAAACGCTACAGCAAATGAAACAGCTGGTGTTTGACTTCAAGAATGATGACGCTTTCCTGAAGCAGGTTTCGCTGAAAAGATTGCCTTGGTCAGTTTAGGGTATTTTAGCACCATTTCACAACTCTCCCTTACTGGAGTTAGCAGAGCCGGCCAACAGGGTTGTAGAGGCCACTAGTTCCAGTGTGGTCATTTCAGGCTCGGTATCAGACGGTCCTGCTCAATCTAGGGATCCTTCTGTTGATGAGTCATCAATTTTCGACACAGTGGCCCATATTACCAAGCTTTACTAGGAGATATGTAGCCTTAGGCAAGAGGTGAGCGTTAGAAGCCAGTCCAGTGGTCACACAAGCCCATCGTAATAGATCCTCCTCACGCACTAGCAATAGGCTCCCAAAGTTATGGAACTCCAGGTCAGGAGTGTACTGGTACCATTGACGTTATGGTGCCAGCGCCCAAAGGTTCACTCACCCCTGGACTTTTGATGCCTAGCAGTCGGAAAACGCGTTAGCCGGCACGTGATGGCGACTGACGTTGCCATTCTGGGATACGTTTCCTTGTTGATACCTGGCCAGAAGCTGGCGTGGTCCCACCTACACCAGAAGTGCGTCTGCGGCCAACACCCGTACAACTCCGTGCCGCCAGCGGTTCACCTATCGCATCATACGATCGGGGATTCCTATACCTCAACATTGGACTCCGCCGTTCCTTCGTCTGGGTCTTCATTGTGGCTGATGTGACCACCAATATTATTGGTGTGGATATATCTCAGTTTCTCATCGATGTTAGTAATCATAAGTTGACAGATTCTAACGCAAGACTTTCTGTCCCAGGTATTGTCACACACAACCCCTCTCTAAGCCCATTGTACCCAACACCTGCCACTGCTGGCCAATACTCTGAAGTCCTTCATTTTTTGCCGGTCTCTTCAAACAGGCTACCGGGATTCCGTGCGTGACTTCTAATATCACTCACCACATCATAAGGACCAGCCCACCTTACGATGCCACACACACCAAAATTATATGGAGGAATTGACTTCAAGCTTTATTTTTTCCCAAATATTTGTAATCCATCTAACACATACTTGGGTTGTTTTGTTAATGAGAAGACAATATTTCTATATTTCTTAATGTGCTCCATTGAATGACTAGTTAGCAGACTGTACTCACAAACTAATGTCAGAAAGGACAGAAACCATGTAATTCCACCATAAATCGAATTCATGTAATGTAGACAATACTTATCCGTGACTGTACAACTGGTCTGTCCTACATAGATAAGAATAAATATATATTATTATATTATCCTCAGAAAAATTCCAAGCCGTTGAGGCTGAGTTTGAACATATGTTAGAGATGGGGATAATCAGACGATCTAGCAGTCAGTGGTCTTCAGCATCTTACACTGATATTGGGATTGCACCTGATTTAAAACTATGCCAGAGACAACACCACTCAGGAACACTAGATGCTGATAACTCTAATAGGACAACTGTAGATGATGTTCCATTCATTATTCCGTCTAGTGATAAACCTGATGACCGCATGCATCACACATTTACGCAGGTGCAGGCAGATATAAGCCAAGCATTATTTAAAGACACTGATGCTGACACTGAAATTTTGGATATAGATGAATCAACAGAACATAATGTTGAAATGCATCGTTTGAACACTGACACCAACGTCAAGAGCCAGAAAACATCGAAACCCATCCCACTGGTATTCCACCCATATCCTTATTAGTCAGTAACTCCTCAGTCTGACAATCCATCCACCGTGAAGTACCAATCCAATGTAGCTACCCAAGTAAGCAAGTTCTCTAGTCGTCATGAAAAACGTCCTATTACCATTAAGAAAACTAAAGCGCCGGAGGTGTTCAAGCAACAGAGACTGTATATAGTATGTGCTGGCTGCCTTGTTAGATATCACCAACAAGTTAAACATAAAAAGGAGACACCAGAGTAAATAAATTAAATTCAGAACCCAGAGCACGAAAGCCCTCTGATATGACAAAGTTGCGAGCACCTCTAAGCCATCTTTCTAAGAGAAAGTCAATTATCATGGACCAAGCTCCTAGAGGTAGGCATAATTGTTCTCAGGTGGGAAGCTAATTATATCCAACCACTACTTCTAGGCAAACAACACAGCGAGGAAATCGGTGTTGTTCAGCTCATCTACTGGGCAAACCCATCTTCAGCCAGCCCCTTTGAATGTTCTATCAACTGAAAGTTATGGAAAATCCCTTGAACATCGACTCCAGAATACGTTTAGCAAGCCAAATAACCCCACAGAACCTATTCACACATCTCATATATTTAGTGGGGGCATGTGCCAGTGTCTACACAAGACTTCCTATGGTCTGATAACCGCCCCAAACGGATTCCAAGACTTCCTGTTTATTCTGGAAACAAATTACTATTATTTGACTCGTCCTAGAAAGAGATAGTGCATTAATATTTTTTGTGTAGTCATTAGTATGTAACAGTTTGTTTATAGGGCCTCCGAACCTTGCAACGGAGTTGCAGGGTAAAACTGTTCCATATCTTAGCATACACGTTTTTGAAGATGACTGGCGTCGCGACTTCAGGGCAGCGAGCCCTTGAATTCGGGCACAGACTTTTTAAGAAGTCATAACTTCCCAGTGAATAGTGGAAGAAATAACCAACAACTGAAAAAACTATTAGACTGTGAATGTCGAAGGGAGAAATCGTCACTCATTAAATCTGATTCAATCTCTGCCTTCAACCGAGAGTTTCCGCAGATAGCCTTTGGAATTTCCGGCTTTAACGCCGGTCAACTTCTGGAATTGATCCGCAACAGGCTCACACGGTGATGATCATGTTAATAAAGTATCATTTCCCGCACCACCTTGCTGATGGGCTGCGACAATTGGTAAAGCACGTCCCTGAACCCGGAGTTCTGCAGAGCTGCAGCAACCGAACCTTTCGGGAACATCAAGAAGACAGCACAGAGAAATCATATGGTCCATACATGCTCGTCGAAAACCTATTGGGTGTTGGATATTGGAAGGGGTCGATTCTACTGTGATCCATCGAAAATCCACAACCAATCCGAAAAAACAAGAAGCAAGTGCTACAGATCGTAAAGTTTACATAAGCCTGGTGAAGAGGTATTGGATATTGGATTTTTGTAGGAAGAGGTTTCAAATGTCTAGGTCGAAAGTCTAGGATAGACTTTGCTCAGTATGAATCATGTTCTTCGTTTGGGCTCTTGTGTTCGTCTTCGGACCAACCCCACTCTGAGGTCATGTTTTTCATTCTTTGCTCGCAGTGAAGCAGCTTCATTACAGCTGGTATAAATCCTTTATCAGTTATTACCTTTCTGTGCAGCGTAGATGGTCCTTTATAAAGTATACTTTACGGATTGGAGGCAGATATGATTTCCCCAGATCTTTCACCAAAGTTAGTAAGTTAAGAGGCAGTGTGATTACCTGTATCATCAGATTATTCCTCTGGCTCTCAACGTGGAGTACCCTCTGGTAACAACCCTAGACCCATAGACCCCTATGCAAAGATTGCCGCTGGTATTTCTGCTGCCATTTTTTTCGTTGTGTGGCATCTACTTAATACTATTTCCCCTTCGCGGCCCATAACATATTCGGTGCTTATTTCCATGATGGAACGAGGCAATGTCCAAAGAATAGTGGTGTCTCCTTCTGGAGTTGCTATTATCTATCCTTATGAAGATGGTTATATGCCCGTAAGTTTACACTTTATTTTTATGAACTAAAGTGTGTGCCATCATGGTGAGAATGTGTGGTGTGAAGTGAGTGGAAGTTGTTTGATTCATTGATTACGTTGAAATGCATGATCCGAATATTCTTAAGTAGAAAAAAACCGAAAGACTTGTGTTAAGATTCCCTCTTTTTTCTCATTACACTGTGAGTATAAGCAGTTAATGTGTTATCTGCAGAAATCATTTGTATGGCAAACAATCCGATCTGATTAGCATGTATGGAAAGTGATATTTATAGTTCAGTAAACGACACTCCACACGAATGAATACTTTCCGTTCGTTCTAGGCAGATGTTTTATTATTGCCACTCCCACTCTTGCTATTATTTTGTATTTCTGTGAAGTCTTATTCCTTTTTGAAGCAGGATTTGGCATTTGTTTCACGTTTGTAAAATATGTTTGAACTTGTTGATGCTGCTGATATTTTGACTAAACTGGCGTATACACATATCCTAATACTTCTTCGCGTTTATGACTGTGCCCTAACGTTGTGATTACTCGACATCCACAACGTAATTCAAAAGGCACTTGCGAAGGAATACGACAGTGTATTATTGCAGCAATCAAAATTCAAAAATCGAGCGAGTACAAAAGGTATCAATTGTTAAAATGCAAGATTTAGAGTAATAAACAAATCAAAGTCCCATTACATAGTGAAAGTATACTGCGATGATGAGTAATAAAACGGGTCACTGCAAACTATTGCCTTTCGTTTCCCACATGAATCCAAAATCTTGGAACTCATAGGTATAACGAAACCTTTGATGACAGGCCTGTCAACCGACATGGATTTCTCAAGTTACTGGCAAGGCATTAACTCACGAATTTGTTTGGGCATCACTTTTTGATTCTTCATCCTAAACAAGTTACGTAAAATGTTCATTTACAGTTGCGCTTTAAGTAAATCACTGACACAACTTCTGGAATAAATTTGTTTATTGATGGGATAAAAGGATCACAGGAGTTGGCGCAGTTTATTGATAAGGGTGCTTAACGTTCCATATCTTCGTCTTGCTGTAGACGTCATTCCCGAGACTGATTGACTCGCAGGCGGATGGAAACTCCCCACCAAACTTGATGGCTCATATGATACGAGTTTTGTCTTTCAGGTACTCAAAAGTACTTGATTTACTTTTTGCAAACACTAGGTAACAAGTCATTTCTTTATTGATTCTGGAAACATTCGCTCACATTTACTTCTATACCTTTGGAGTTAATCATAAATGGTGGACTATGTATTCCGTAGAATGTCTACGCTTATACGTATCTTCCGAATGCTTTTCTTAAATCCAAGGATATAACTATTACATAATTCTGTGCCAGTACAGGTTCAATCTGGTAGATAATTATTCCCTGGTCCCTACTCGAATATTTTTTAAACAGTTTTTGAATAGAAAATTCACGAAATATCTTACTGATAACGATGTATAATACTTTGTAGTTCACTCTGACGCTTTCAATGACCGTGGACGAATTCGTGAAGAGACTGAGATCTCTAGAGGATATGTGGGGTATAGAGGAGAATGACCGCATTCCTATCGTTACGTCAGATATGTAAGTAATTTGGTTTTATCATTCCTCGTGTCCCGAGTGGAACACAGAGCTTCAAGCTTTGGAAATTAAATAGCGATTGGGTTTTTTTTAAGGAAATGAGGTTGGTAGTCTCATGTCCAATTTTCCTATTTTTCGTAGGCTATTATGGGTAAGGAAGGGGGCGAGGTTTCGGAGGCTGTCGAATCGGATTCGGACCTCCGTGTGACTGGGGAGATTTTGTCATTGAACCACCAGCGCACAACTAATTTATTGGGACGTCTAAAAGTTTCTAATTTGATAAACGGAGTGAAATATGATGAAAATGACATAGATATGTACATGATTTCCATGTTGGTAAAAATCGACTCAACTCATCTGGATGGATAGTTGAATTTCACTTGTAGTGTTAGAGTTGCTTCAAATGCCCGGTCAAGAAATGAAAAGACAACAAACGAGACTAGTTTAGCGCTAATTATTATTGGTTTTGATCACAGAGAGTGACCATCTATTTATGTCAATGCAATTTCAAAGCGTTTAATATATCAGTATTAATATAACGCTTCAAGAGATCCTAAAGTCAAGAGACTTTGACATACTTTACCACAGTGTAACAGAAGTGGAAAATCAAAATAAATAAGGGAGTTTGTACAGTGAGCGACTGACTGATTGAACACCAATTATATCCAAAGTCCATGACAATAAGGGGATACGTTCAGAACATAATGTTCAATTTTAGGTCAGGTAAACAAGTCACTACTGGTTCTTGAGAGTTTAAAGGCTCTAGGCAAGTAGATTAAACTTCCCTTCATGATTTAGACCACCAGACAGAGATTTCAAGCACTGATGTCATGCCTTGGTTAAACTATGAGAATGGTGATTAACATTTGTGAACATGGATATGAATATTGAATTGTTATGGTACTTGTAGTTTATTTAGTAGGCGCAATAATGTCGTGCGAAAATATCACCTCAACATCTGGACATTTTGTTATAGTACGTCACCTTATTCGCAATCTTATCGTCTTGAAATGCATTTTGTTTGTTTAGGCGGTTTTTAGCTCTAATTGTGCAACATGTTATGGCTACTTTTGGTAAGGTATTTATGTAGCTTCGCCAACTAACTAGTCTTCATTTAGTAACTTTCTGTTCGTCCTACTAAGTACTGTGCAAACTTAAAGCGAATCTACTATCCATGAAACATGTGGAATAGAGGTCCCACCTTTTGCATAAATTCATATTTGTACCGTATATTTCTTCTAACTACAAAGATAGAAAACATTCCATTGGCTCAACATTTCAGTTTCCCTAATTTCGTGTGTTGATATATTCACAGACCTTTGAATACGGGTTTACAGACGTGGAAAGTGGAGTTGTGTACAGCCCTATTAGTAATAGCTACTGGGTTGTTAGCATTTGCAAGCAAAAGGGTGGTTTCATCATACAACTTGGGGAAGACGGTGAATGATACTGTCTCGTCTAAAACGAAAAGTATGCCACGCCATCATGAAGACTTTAAACCGAATTCATCCCAGAAGGAAACGGGTTCAAATGCAGATGCTGAGAGTGATCGTCCCTCTTTTCGTTCACCTTTCACATGGGATCCGTTTGGTGGTTTCAATTCAGTTAAGCCCACAACCTCAAGTGTGAAATTTAAGGTATGTTGTTTGTTCTTTCTTATTACCTGCTTCTAGTTGACTATGTTAAGGTTCCCACTTGTGTCTTAAGCTAATTTTTGTCTGTTGACAGAGTTTCTATTTTGATATGTATCTCATGTATGATATATTTGTTGTTTATCTGCCACGACTATTTTTTTAAATGAAGGTGTAACTGATTGGCGTAGTTAATCGGTTTTCCACGAACAAGTTTCGGGTAGAGACTCCAGCATACCTATCTCGGCCTGGAGGAATAGAGCCTTTGCACGATTAAATCTACGCATTGAATACCTGGGGTTAAATGATTAGATTTTAAGCAGAAAGCATACAAAAGCTGTTTTGAGGTCTAAACTGTGGGTGTTTACTTTTTATGCGAATGTATGATATATTCCCTTAAGAGACTAGTTTTAGTAATTTAAAACGATTACCTTCAGCTTTTGAATTGGCAGAGTACTAAATATCTAAGTACTACTTATGTTTTTTAAAGCTTTATGGAATTCCGATCTCATTTCATACTGCTTTGATTTTTATTAGTTCTGTTTGTCTCTCTACTGAATGATGTGAGATTCTAGACAGCGTGTGGTGATGTGATACAGACAATATGTTCCAACAAAATACTATTCTTGCAGTAAGAATCATTGTACTCGTTGATTTTAACGTCTGAATACTATTCCCACAGTTCAATACTGCATTGGCAAACATAATAATATATGTATTTGAACATTCTATTTCATGTCGTTTAATGTAAACCAAAATCACACGCTCAGTGATTGGTTAAAGAATATAAACTGCATACATATAAATAGCTGTTTAATCACTTGAAAATATACATTGGCTTCCGCGTCTTGCCTTCTGCTGTTACAAGTGTTTGTACAGAATCAATGGGATATGGGATGCTGGAGTAAATCAATGGCTCATTGTATTTTGGAACTGATTGATTTTAGTCCTTACTTTAAAGGTGTGTCTTCCCCACTGCATAACGCCCTCGCATGTTCGTAGACTGGCAAATTTGTTCATATTAGGTGTATTAAATCTTATCTCTTGTAAACTACTTGAACGTGCTGTATTTGAAGCAACCAAACAATAACATCCGTTTTGAATAAACTACATGATCTATAGACGCTTTAGTTGAGGAAAAGCTCAATTTTCAACTTTCGCTTACTAAAATAGTAGAAAAATGAATTACACGTATTTGACCATCGCTTGCACAAATGTTAGGCTAAAACAAACATGGAAATATAAACAGTCCCAATCAGGGTAATCAAACATGGGTAATATAACTTCATGAGGCTCATGGCTGTTGGTATAAGCTTTGGGCCTACTAAATGATTGGAAACCTTATACAGTAGGCTTTAGACCGAATATAGTTTCACGTATGCTTTTTCGTTCACACCATCTCCTGAATTTTTATCGTTTTATTGTATATGGTTTCTCGCTTACTTACTGTTTTGTGTTTCGTGGACCACATGTTTGTTTTCTAAGCATCACTGATAGGATTTTTCTCACTACCTCGTATTCTCCCTCGCTAATTTTCCTTGATAATAGTGTGTATCTCGGAAAAGGGAGAGATTCCGTATGTTAGATTGAAATAAAACTGAGTCTAGGTTAGAGTTAGCTGTTAGTTGTAATCACGTAGATCCAATTCAGCAGCTAAAAATGAAGCATATATCATATGTGCACTCAAATCATAATCAAGGTAGGGACTTCTTTTGTACCTGCTATCAGATATCTAAGGTGATGAATCATTTTCAGAATGTGAGTGATAACTAGTTTTACTTACGATGAATTAGTCTTTTATGATTATATTCTTCAAAAATGGTTTTTTCTTCTGCGACTGATCTAGTTTCTCATTTTTACACTTCTTAATTTTCAAAATCCACTTATTGTATGCCTGCGAAATTGTATCAGTTTGAGTGATTTGTGCTACAATTGTTACAATCACCTCTGTATTTTTATAATAATAATAATAATGATTTACTTTATGCTCATAGTGTTTTTTGATGTGGTTTTTGTTTCAGGATGTTGCTGGTCTTCATGCATGCAAGCAAGAAGTCATGGAATTTGTTTCCTACTTAAAAGATCCTCGAAAGTACCAGGCATTAGGTGCCAGATTACCGAAAGGAGCACTTTTACTTGGTCCTCCAGGAACTGGAAAGACTTTGCTTGTATGTTTTGTGTAGTTGGTTTCTATGTGTATTTATTTTGTCTAAACTCACTACATATAAGCAATCACTTTGTAGATGAAGTCATTTGTAGTTGCATTTTCACTTAGTATGCTCAGAAGTCTGATTTGTGTTATTTCACAATTGCGGAATAGGACTGAACAACGTGGAAGACACAATTTTTGATGTTTGGTGGATCCAGGTGGTAAGTAATAGTGAAAAGTGATGTATTATGTTCATTGAGGAGGTAAAGTGAGTCAGTGAGATCACAAAGCTTCATTAGTTGATTAGAACACGCATTATTACGTTAAGATTGACTAAACATCTCCGGTTTTATTAGGATATATATAGGCATTTTATTGCTGGCGCAATGTATTGTATGATCTGTTTTTAGCTTTTTAACCCTTCTAGTTTTTCTCATATCTTTTGAACACAACGTGAATCTGAGGTTTAGGATCGCCAGTGCCTCAGCTATTCCTAGATGTCTTGATCTCACTGCCTTTGATAGGTTTGATCGGGTCTTGTATATGACTTTGAAGAACTTTTCAAATGGAGCTGAATGTCCTGAATTCACCAGATGTTGTTACCGAATTTTCTACACATTTGCTTTCTCCCTTCGCTAATCATGCTGGATAGTGTTCCCGGGCACGTTTTACAGGCAGACGCATGGTGCGGCTGATGTATTCTGTCTGTTAAACGCGCTGGGGAACACTATCCAGTATGGTTAGCAAAGGGAGAACTCAAAGTTGTATGCAGTTTCCCATATCATAACACATGAAGATTCTACTTTTTCCCCACGAGTAATTAGATGTATATTGGTATTTCTTTCCTTAATATGTAGGTCAAAGCGTTGGCCAATGAAGCTGAGGTTCCATTCTTTTCAATGGCTGGACCAGAGTTTGTTGAGGTTATTGGTGGACTTGGAGCTCTTCGTTTACGACAGCTTTTTAAAATTGCTCGTTCTCAACCACCAGCTATAATATTTATAGATGAACTTGACTCCCTTGGACGACGTCGTAATTCTGTTGACAGTGGGAGGTAAATTTTTGGTCATTGGTGGTGACGCTGTTCACATTTAATGATATATTTTCGCATTTAATGCCTTCTGCAATCTGGTTTAAAATCTTTTGCTTTGATTGTGTATGCTAAGTTTTCATGTCATGTTTAAAATGGGTATTGAACAGTAGTGTTCCCTTCAGACCTAAGTAGTGTTAAATGCGGAAGTTTTCGATTTTCACTTTCGTAGTGGAGATGTTACATATTTCAATTTACAAACAAATATCAGTTAGAAAATCATTGAAAATCAGGGATTACTGGACAGTTATCTCGTTCTGGTTTCGTCTCCTCACTAGTGCGAATCGATGAATTCACCTGCAGTCCTTTATAACATCTTCAGGTTACAAGCCAAGCACGTTCACCCTTTGATCCGTGGATTAGACTCCAGCGACCCAGAAATTCTAAATTCAATTAATTTACGGTACACCTTTGCATACATCTGGTGTTATTGGTGAGTATCTACTTCATATTTGGATTGAGGGACTTTACAAGTCACCGTGAAGAAGAAATCGAAATTGAAATTAATCATATCTCAAAAGTCCCAACATCTAAATGCTACATATTTACTCCGAAACATTTAGGTTGTGAGTTATATCCTAAAAATTGGTCATTTATACAAGTTCCAGTGCTATCAGTTTACAACTAAAAAAGCTATCAAGGGTACTTCGTTTGCAATCTGTGCTTCAAATGATGAAAAATGTAAATATTTTATCACTTTCATTAAAATGGTCGTATAGTTCAGACCGTCTCTCTCGTGGTCATATTTATTTTAACGACGAACCGTAATTCAAAGAAATACATGAATCCATCCTCTATTTATGGCTTCTATTCGAATAGAAATACTTAAGTGTGCATAAAGATAGTACATAAGTGGGAGCTATTGGTGTTTGCCTTGTGACTTAATATAGGCGGTGTAAAACTTAAATTAGGAAGTAAAATGTCAGTTGTATAAACTAAGGGGATGAAGATTTATTGCTTTATGGTTAAGCGAAATCGTGATTCCAGTTGCTACACTTCGTATATGCACATCAGGTAGAACGTAATAAAAAGGCGGATAATGAAATGGAAATAATATAGTCAGTGGCCACAGCGAGCTGCAGGATTAAAGAGAGAAAATGTAAAGCAGACCAAGGAATCAGATATTGTAACCATTTGGGTGGTAAAGTGTAAGGTATTGGGATTGATTCGGAGGTATGACTTAATCATTGGCTTGCGTGGTCACACTAACCCTAACCAGATAATTTACCGGTAGTGAGAAGAGACTTCATACTTTTGGAAAGGGGTATTGCGTAGTAATATTAATGTCTATAATGGTGAAATTCTCAAACAAAAAGTGGGTGAATTTTTTTCGTGTGGGATATTAGTCACAGGTAGGAATACACTTAGAATGTGTATGACACAGATATATACTACGACATTAGAGGTGTGGTTCTTTTGAGTGAAGATAACTTTTTAGGCATTCACTACCTTCCAACTGAGGAAATACAAAATCGAAGTCCTAAATTAATTCACTATTCTAAAGTTTTGAGTGCATAAAGTGTATGATTTTTGGTAATTAGAAGGCGTAGAACTATACTTTTAAGTGACTGTGGACACTTCAAAGGTGAATATTATAAAACCTATTCAAACACCTTAGTGGTAGTGCCTGTCTAGATCTAGAAAATAACGAATATTTTACTACTACTCATCATCGTTGCTTTTTCATTTCATTATATTATCATCTTTAGCTTCTATCATCGTTATTTTCATTTTTAGTCTTCCCTTCTGTTAATTGTTTCCTCGGTAAAATGTGGCAGCTCTAGCTGAGTCACAATCACATCAATTCGTATGTTGTATATGCTTGTTCATTTTCTCCTATTATCTTTGAACTGTTAAGTTGGAAATTACCGGAACATAATAGTATCACTAGTGGATCATCTCATAAAACCGAGTTGCATAAATTTACAATCATTTTATTGTTGTTTAAGAAGAAATCCCTGTACAACACGAGTTAGGAATTCAAAATCTTTGGGGAATTCTGAATTTAGGAATCTAAGATAGCTATCAAATATTGTCTGTACTTCCACTTTACTAATGCCATAATACCGTCTTTTTGTTTGACACTGAACTTTCGGAGTTTAAATATTATCACAACCTCACTTAGTTTACTTTCCGGTTGTAAGCGAGGCGAAGGAGGAAAGGTTGGGTGAGGAGTTCGAGACCCCCTTCCGTCGACGATAAATCCAATTGCCATAGAAACCTCAAAGCAGATGTTATCAGATTCATGATATGGAAACTTATCTCCTCAATTTTTCCTAGATAAATTATTTTGTTCAATGTTATTTGTAACTTTTACAGAGGTGGTGGAGGCGGCGGTGGTGGTGGTGGAGGTGGTGTGTCTGAGATGGAACAAACATTAAATCAACTACTTGTAGAAATGGATGGAATGGATACAACTGAAGGTGTTATTGTATTTGCGGCTACAAATCGAGCTGACCTATTAGATAGAGCCTTATTGCGTTCAGGACGATTTGATAGACATATCTTTGTTGATCTACCCAATTTGGCTGAACGTAAAGAAATATTCGCTATGTACATTGGTAGGTAAACTTTGTTCATCATAATGCTATACTGATGTCCACTGCTTATAATCACATATTTGGTGATATTGTAAAAAGAAGAAAAGACCGATGAGGCTCAAAGGCAATGATTATTAGGACAAACGCATTGTAGGTTCAGAAATTTGGTCTACCTTATGTCTAAGTCTTTATTGGAACACCATTTGCAAATTGGTTACACGATTTCATCATGAGCTGACGTTGGCTAGAGAACCATTGGAAAACCACCTGGGAGTAATGGACTGTTGTTTCGTCCTCGTTTGGGACTCTTCATCGATATGCACCCACTGGGGTTCAAACCCAGGACCTTCTGGTTACAAGGCGAGGTCGTATACCACTAAGCCACTGGGACCCGATCCAATGGCCCATGAATTCTAACTTCTGCCAATTGGTCGAATATATCACCACATTCGACAGCTTGTTGGATTCTGCACAGTGTTTTAACGTTCTCCTCACAGTTCTGTTCTTCAATTGTTCTTTCCAGTGCCCAAAACATATTGTTACTTTTCTGAATTCGCTTACTGGCATACTACTTATATATGATTATGAGTAGCACTCACCACAGTATCATTTGTTTATTACATGACAATCACATGGATAAAAATACACTAGACAGTGAGTTTTACCTATTTTAAGAGGATTGACCGTATGATATGGCTGCATGTACTTCGAAATGTTGATCAAAGTTTGACCCCGTAACCATCGAGTTTCTAGGTTTTGTACAGCGCAACTACTCAAGCTGTGAAGCATAAAAGTAAATTCGAAACTGTAATTATCAGGTGTGAAGCGGTTTTGCTAGAATGCTTTGATACAGTACGGCAAAGAGCAAATAAACTTCCAGATCATTGTATGCATTACTTGAAGCGTGCGTCGGTGGCACAGCGGTTAGGACGCTTGCCGACCATGCACATGGTCCGGGGTTCGATCCCCGGCCGACGCACTCCTTTGCCTCCCTAAACCAGAAATAAAGCTGGTAAAGAGGAAAGGTCGGGCATGAGGCCAGCAACTCTATCCTGTAAAATAAACACTTCTACAGAAACTTCAAACCTCCAGCTTGAAGCCCTATGTTCCAATGGGAACGTGAAGGAATAAAAAGATTACTTGAAGTTGTCTCACCTTAATCCCGTACACCTGAAGTTCGTATAAAACAATTTATTGAAAAGGATGTAATGTATAATTTTGATTCAATTGAAAATGGATCAAGTAGTTCAGGGAAGAGGTTCTTTCTAACGAACTCGTTTTCTTTAACTGTACAGTTGCATTTATGACACACAAGAGGGGATAGTAATGAAAGAGAGGAATTGTCATGTGGCTGATTGATTTAAGCACCTCATCTGTAGGTCGCAGGTTCAAACTCTATCCCATCTGGGCGACTAGATTGTATAAATTTTGTTGTTGGTAACTGAGTTGCAACTTATTTTCGAATCCATAATTACTTAATTTCTACGATTAAACGGAAAATTATTTTTACATTGAAATGCCCACAAAATTGAATTTACAGCTCAAATATTTATCACAACTAACATACATATTTGCACTTGTTCATTAATTTTTGAGAGCTGATATAAATTGATTTGTTGGTTCTTGAAATCGACTGAATGTGTCTAAATGATTGTCTTCATGTTGATACAAATTACTAATAAAATTCCTGTTCTTCTTGCGTGATCGATCCCCAGGACAAAATTTCTTACTTTATTTTAGAAACCTCACTGTTTGGATATTATATATATATATATATATATATATATATATATAATCTCGTTTATAATACAATATATCGTTTAAGTTATTGTTTTTTATATTTCCAGCTAAATATCAACTTGCTCCTGATGTTGTACAAGATGAACTCGTTGAAAGATTATCGGGATGGTGTCCTGGGATGACCGGAGCTGATATTTCCCGTTTGTGCAATGAAGCGGCTTTAGTTGCTGCTCGAAGAGATAGTGAAGTTTTCGGTGTTACAAAAGCTGATTTTGAAGTTGCTTTTGAAAAAATATTGGCAGGTGATTTTGCAGTGGTTCTTTTAGACATGATTATATTTCTGATTGTAATATCTTTGTATCGAATGTTAAACTGGGTAAAAACAAAATCCCTTGTTTTTTATTTGGTTAATGTTTAGGCTGCTTAAATAGACTAGGATGTATTGAAAATCACGGATTCTTTATTTCCGTCTGTGTTCAGGTTCCAGTGGTTGTCTTTAAACCTTGTAGTTTCGAGAAGAATCCTTAGGATCATCTGTGTACACTGCATAAGTCTTAAAGTATGATGACACATATGTGACGTCTTTGATTTTTACTGGTCTATTACTGATGTATATTTGTGACGAATTACACGATAAAAGAACTTGAATGGGTCTCACTGTAGGAAACAGTTTTACTCAAAACCTATCAATTTTGCACACTGTTTTACAAATTTTACTTAAAGGTCCCTCCCTAGGGTAGGGGTTGTTCGCTTTCAGTGTAATTTTCTTTATGAAGCAATAGCAGTTTAAGGATGTTTTATATTAGATAATAAGGTTTTTGAATTATTTTTTCACTGTCTTGCCAGGTACTGCAAAACGTACCAATCCCCTTACTGCTGCTGAACGTCATATGGCTGCTGTGCATGAGTCAGGCAGAGCTCTTGTAGCATGGCTCCTTCCGCGTAGTGGATTGCTTCCAGTGAAGGTTTCGATTATACCACGTACAGTTTCTGGTCCAGATACAGTCGGAGATTTGGGTTTCACTCAACTGATATCAGAAGAAAAGTATCTTTTGAATAGTGAGGATCTTGCTGATCGTATGGCTGTATTACTTGGAGGCAGGGCAGCTGAACACATTGTTTACGATGCTATTTCCGATGGTAATTTCATTTTACACTAAATTTCCGTCAGGGTTATTATATGATATGTTTTCAATGTCAGCAAAAAAACAGATATCACTTTTAAATGAGTAACATTGTATTTTAGTTTATCATTTTGAGCTATTCAGAAAGATGTGAATTTATCGTTAGGTGTTTGGAATCAGTGACCACAATGCTGACCAATACGGATGAGCTGAGGAAAGCTTATATTTTTTCCACATCTCTAAACTAACGTCACTTTCTGTCAAAACCAAACTGCAATAATAAGGCACCCAGTTCATCAATGACATGCGGGAAACTGGAATACGCACTGAGTTGTAGAGTGGGAATCCCACTATATATACTCATATATGAAGTATTGTATTATAATTATTATTTCCTTTAGTTCCTAGAGGAACATAGGGCTTCAGCCGCACGTCTCCGTTGCGTTCGGTTTTCTGACAACGTTTTCACCTGGCTCCACGTCTGCCCACATGCTTTCATCTCCTCTTCAGATGACCTCCTCCATGTCACCCCGCACTGACGAGTAACTCGCCGCTTCCCGTTTGGGTTCCACTCGAGGGCCTGTCATGTGATGCCACTTGATGGTTTTCTCAGAGTATGGCCTCCAATCCATCTCCATTTCTTCCTGCTTGTTTGTTGCATCGTCGGTTCCTGTTGGGTTAGTTCGCTTATCGTCATAGAACCCTGTTGCTGATCTTTTCTGGTCGGCCATCTGATCTTAAGTATTGAGCGAAGACAGCTGTTGATGAAGGTCTGTAGTTTGTTCGAAGTGCTCTTCATGAAGCGCAAGTCTCTGATCCACAAAGTAGCGCTGACTTCACACTGGAGTTGAAAATCCGGATCTTATTTTTCATGCTGAGTGCTGTTGACCACCACACAGACTTGAGAGAAATGAAAGCTTTCCTTGCTTTCCCGATCCTCGCCCTTTGATATCCTCATCAGTTCCGTTCGCCTGTAGTTGAAACGATGCTTCCCAGGTAGGTGAAGGGAGCGACTTTTTGGGTTTCTCCCTTTAGCATCAGGAAAACAAGGAATAAAACAATCAGGACAATACCAGCAATAGGGAAAAGAAATTTACAACAGGAAGGGCAGTGACAACACCAATAAAAAAACCGTTGCAGTAGTATCACGGTCAAATACAGTTGACAAAAATGATATCAAAACCATAGGCTCACTGACTTGGGTCAAATTGAGTGAGTCCAACTATAAGTACAATTAAACACTCACAATATGCCAAACAGATAGTTATAGGTATTATCAGTCAACAAGATTATATCCACAGATTCATTGTTCGAAAGTCAAATAATTACAATAAATTCCACAACTTCTTGGCAAGAAGGGCCAGAGAAATAAGAGTTTTATGTAAATGAGCAAATATAGCGTAGTAATCGAAAAGCGCGCCAAGGTCGTTGTCCTCTATATGATGTAAATCTTCAGTATGCCCATGTATTTCATCGAAATGTCGTAGATAATATTAACCAAACTGTTTTTGTATATTGTGTGTATAATCCACTTACAGTTTCACAGAAGTATTTACGTCAAGCCAGTAAATTAGCCATGAAACAGGTTCGTCAATTTGGTATGTCGAAAGCAATCGGCAACCTTAGCTTCGATGTAAGTTGTTTTTTTTTTTATAGTTTTTAATTATAATTGCCAGTTATGCCGGAAAACTCATATTTTTTTCGAACTGCTTCATTACGGGACAAATTGTGTTTTTTTTACAAACTTGTCGTATGTAGTGGAAGAAATGTATTCATTTTTAAGGAAATTTATTCAATGTGTGTATTCATATACTGGTACTGGTTGTACTGATGATTAGCTACACTACAGCAGCTTTACTAAACGTAGTATGCTTAATTACTCAACCAATCAATACTCTACCTGACTTTTAAGTACTGATAACAAAACGCAAGTTAAAAGACTCAGTTATTTAGTAGTGTGCTCTGATGAGTAGTATATTTGAATATGATAAAAAGTCTAGGTTATTTAGGGAAAAGATTTTAGAACTTATCTGGCTATTACGGCTGAACCACGTACTCAGTATCAACGGCACAAGATAGGAACACAAAATGGCGTTTGAGCCTGTCCATATGCGCACCCGTTAAAACAAAACTTAAAACACCTAAAGTAATCCACTGTCGGGGTTAGACGTTTATTTAGTAAATATGAAGTTGATTAGGTTTTATGTACTTATTTTGGTATCATGTAAGATCCACTATATACCTGTTAATCTTAGCTTCAATACTTGATTCATGAATGATCAGTTACTAAGACAGTATCTGTTTGATACGTTCACATTCATAGAGCATTTCTTCCATGTGTATAGTGATTAGTTTTTATGTAATATTACATGTAATGCTTAAGCGAATGTTAGATACTGTGTCTAAGGATATACAGACTGGGAGAAATCAAGAATTTAATTCTTGGAAGAATGAGTTGACAAAGTTAGAGGAAATCGAATGGGATAATGAAATCTCTCTTTACTCTTGCTTCGCGTGCTACATGCAGTATGGCAGTTCGAACTGCTGCATATGTGTGCTAAGTTCTACGTTGAAAGCAGTCAGTCAACTGTTAATTTGAGAATCTCAGAGTTACAGAAACCAATGATTAATAAATCTAGACGATCTATTTCAAAACTTATGTTTGTTTTCTTTTCTTCTATCAAACATCTAGTGCCACTTAAAATGCGACATCCTTAGTTTATTTATTCATGGACATGTGCATTTCTTTCATACGAAATCGTGGTTGTCATATTTTCTTTCTTAGCGCCCCACCTCTCTTGTATGTCTTGTAGTACTGATTTGCATGGCTCTTTTTTGAGTATAAGCGATTAGGTAATATACATGCAAAAGTACTTATTAGTATGTAGAAAACTCAATTCACACGAACTTAAATGTCTGTATTTTACTTAATATTTCAGGAAGAATCATCAAGTGGACGGTTTTCTGTGAAACCCTTCTGTCAAAAAACTGAAGCTATCATGGAGTTAGAAGCTCATCAACTTGTAACTTCAGCATTTAAGCGTTGTGTACAAATGTTGCAAGAAAATAAGCAAAACCTCCTAGTATTAATTGATGCCCTTGTAAAAAAAGAAGTTCTCACCTATGATGACCTAACACAATTATTAGGCGATAGCCAGAGACCATCAAAAATTAAACCTCGTTTATGACGATAGACTTTTGTTTTATTTTCTTTGTTTTCCTACACCCAAGTAATTGGTGATCCTCTCTTTTAAACATGTAAAAGATAATCGAATGCCCGAGTCAAGTGTTTGTAAGCTTAGCATTTTTCGATTAGGGTTGCGAAAAAATAGCAACCTTAGCCAGAGACAATAGAGACCTTTTCAGTAAAAATTCTGAGTGCAAATTATGTTGACTTTTCGTTCAGTTTCCCAACTTTTCAGGAAGATTTTTATAGTCATCTATTAGGAAATTTGTGTGTGTGATAGCTAAAACAATATAAGTCGCACATATAAAATATTATTAAAGATGCTACCTTTTACTTTACATTAGTGAATGTTTGGCGCATGAAACCGTTGTATTTATTAAATATGTAGATGTGTTCATTCACCTGTCTAAACAACTGATGCGAAGTTTGCCTCAGTGTGATAAAGTACCACAACAACGCTTACTAGGTGAAGATTATTTTGATGATACTTTATTTCGAATTCTGTCGGCAGTTAAACACCTGATCATAATACATTTGATCAAAGCCCCTCATTTAGTTACGTATGTTATCCAGAATATCCTACTTCTCCCATACAGTTTTAGTTTACTCAATTACCAAGATACTCACATTCGTCTCCTGTAATTAGATTAATTCATACATTGTTGCAAACTGTGAAAACAAGACGCTCACATTGTGCAGTCTTAAAAGAGTGGGGAAATCACTTTTATTAGTTGGAGGATTTCATCATGAGGTGACATCAGTTAGAGAGCCATTGAAAAACCTGCATGGAGTAGTGAACGGCTGTTTCGTCCTAGTTTGGGACTCTTCGCCAGTATGCACCCCCAGGGTTTGAATCCAGGACCTTCTGGTTACAAGGCGAGTTCGTAGACCATTAAGCCACTGGGACCCGATCCAATGGCCCTTGAATTCTAGCTTCTGCCAATTTACGATATAGTGCGACCACTTAGCAATGTCTTTGATGAGTAACTCCCAGGTTTTCCAATGGTTCTCTTACCGATGTCAGCTCATGATGAAATCCTCCAACTAATCGAACAAAAATCCCTACAAAACAACACTTGAAAATCACTTAAACACGTAACATGATAAATAGCTTATTTGTTGATTAAAATTCTTGCCCTCAGATTGAGTACATGTAATTTCTGTCTAAGTAGCATTAAGTTACGTCCTCGCATTTAGCTACTTTGAAGACATTCCTACTTTCTAATCACCACCACAATTGTTGTGGCGAGGGAGAATATTAAAGTCATTTTATGATGAAATCATCTTTAGCTTTCAAAGGTAATCAAGATTAGTCATACAGCTTTATACTATCATTTATTGGGACCCTACGAAAATACTAACGCTGATACCGCTAACTTGACTTAAACTCATCATGAATCAGAACATACAAGTGAAAATAGTCATTATTAGGAAAAGAAATAAAATATCACTCTCAATACATTAGAATTTACAGGTATGCGAGGAATTTACAAAATAAAATCATGAAGACTTTAGTCTTTTAGCACTTGGCTGTCCATCTGATATTAGATTGCATCTACACATGTATTCCATGAAATAATTTGAAGGATGATAAAATGAACTGTCCATTTGTTTTCTGGATTGCTCTTTCGGAGGAGGAGTTTCTCTTTCAATTAGCTCCTTTAATTCAACGTGTAGCTCTTCAGATGGCAGCTGTGCTAAATGGTCTAAGGAGATTTCTTCACCATCGAAAGCCAGCTTGTACTGTTTAGTAGAGGTGGCTCCAGCTCCATGCATGCACATATCATTTCCCCATTGCATAATTAAAGAAGCTAACTGACGTACCTAAAAATAAAAACACAAGCAAGTTGTCTAAAAGTGGCTCCACTGTAGAAATCTGTCAATTCTGTTATAGATACAACGTCATGAACATTCCAAAATACACACATTGCAGAAAAAGGTGAATTCCTTTAATTGAGAAGTATTAATAGACACTTGGCATCACATTATCTAAGTATGTGTGAAGAAAAGATCTGTTGACGCGTTATTTTTAGGGTCCATATATGGTACTAAGAGTAATAAGGTTGAGAAGATTCATATACTGCACTGAGTTATTGCAAGCTGGGAGTGTTTTTTTCACACAATAGTCCGTTTTGGTCTTTGTCAAGCGTTCGACAATAAAATGATGACCCAGTTAACATCAGGGTTCTGTAGCTCGGTTCTTCTTCAATCATCACTCACTACACTTATAAGAGTCAGTCAGCTCAAGGCTCTCCTAGATAGTTTCACTGTCAGTAAATGAATATGTCGGGTAAACCGTCAAGATCCTGGGAATTCCGATAGGAAATAGACAATTATACTAAAAAGTACAGGTACGTGCGTGTTACTGACGAAAACTGGAGAAGGGTTACTATATTTACCACAATCAAGTGATGCATTTATGACTCCTAGGGGACAAGTCGGGACGTCAGTAATGTGTACATCAAAGTGTGATGTACTAAACAGTATCAAATTTTCAGCTAGGTCTTGTAAGACTGAAGCCAGTTTCCAACTATTCATGTTAATCACTATTTACAACAATTTGATAGGTAGAACATGAGAATGAGTGGAGTTTGATTGCAGTACGGATACACAAATCAAAATTCGATGGTCAGCATCTTTTGAAATGATGGTATGAATAACAAAGAGATGAATCCGTCTACTTCATCCACGCAATATTTGTGTGATTTATACACAAACACCTTAGATTATAATTATCAGAAATTTAAAGTAAAACTATAGGAATGGACTTGAAACTTAGTAACTGTAATCTCTGACTTGCAAGAGGTCTGAATACCTGTACGTATCATGAGTTTTAGAATATAACTGTTAGAAAATTTTGAAACAAACTTAAAACATGCACGTATGCATCTTAATACTTAAGATGTTTCTTGGTGTATCACAAAAATATGAAATCCGTTGACTTTTTAGAGGTAATTTAGTCGGTGACTAATGTGTAGATGCGCAAATACATTTCCTACTACGAATTACATATTTTTGCGTCAGTTATAACATCTTTTTTGAGAATACCATACAAAAAGTAGGGACAAAAGTTTTGTTACACGCTGGATGTACTAAAGAATATTACTTGATAAAAGATACAGATTTGCATAAAAACTAATGTAATCAAAAGATGTTTCATGTCTTACTACTCGTTAGGTGGGAACATGAAGTTATAACTATGAAAGCTAAATGAATCACTGTTTGAATAAAGCAAAAACAACTGTTTTCTTTATTCATATTCATGAAGGGGAATAAGTGAAAGCCGTTAATGTAAGATTATTTACGAAAATCAAGGTTGCTTACCACGGGGTTACTATGTCCTTTCAATAAAAGTAGTTCCCACAAACATGCACTTCCTGGGACGCATAATTCTGGATCGTTAACTTCTGGTCTATAGTTACCGCATATTTCTGCATCACAGTCAAATAGAATTTCACAACGAGGGAAGAGTCGAAGAAGGTGAAACAGTTTGATGAGTAAAGAACTTGAACAATATGGATCTGACTGAATAGGCGGAAAACAGTTGAGAGTTTCATGTTATCAAAAATGTAATAAAACAGTATTATATGTGGGCAACACTTGTGTTTTAAGGTCAATCAAAGAATATTGAATCTCAACCCCTAATTATTACACTCAACTCAGTGTTAGTCAATAACCACTTGCAATACTATGCAGTTGGCAATGAGCGACACTCACTGTCCGAACTTCCGTAGGTGGAGCGGGATTTGAACCTGTGACTCATTGAATGGAAGTCGAGCGCATAGAACAATGAGCCACAGCTACACAATTATTACGCCGTGATTACTGAACTTCTAAACAATTTAAAATACAGTGGGACTATAGTATTTGTCGCAGATTTCTCAGAAAGATTGGTCATACGTCTTTAGGTTTTAAATAGATGTTTATCGACACTGATTGGTTTCAACGTAGAACTTTGCACACATGTGCAGCAGTTTGAGTTGCCAAACTCCACGTAGCTCACAGCATGAGAAGAGAGATAATTAACAGAATTGAGACAAAAAGAAAAGTAATATGGAAACGCAGGTGGGTTTTATGGGATGTGACAAATCACAAAGAGTGAGTGCATCTGCGTCAGTAAGAACGATTTTAAGCCATATCATCAATTGTCTTCAGCCATCAGTTTTTACAGTCCCGAGGGCATGCGTAGCACATGTCCTAGACACCTCAATCGGTGTAACTTCACAACCTCGATGATTGAGGAAGTCCTTACCTAGCACTCAACCGTTGCCTAACCTCAATATTACTCACCTTATTACACCACTTAACACGGGAGATAGAACGCAGGCACCTATGATCAAAGACAGCTAGTTTTTTCGTATCTTCCACTTTCAATAGGTCTCACAGCCGTAAAGGAGGACGGAGCAGACTGCTGAGCAGTACACACGACCTTTGGTCGACTGCCAGCCGGATATCACGTCTACGCCAGAGACGGCGTAAGCTGGCATGTTCGAAACGAGCCTTCTGTATCCTTGTTGAGATTTCGTCAGCGATCAACTCGTTGGGGTTGATGCGACTTCCCAAATAAGTGAAGTGGTCAACATGCTCTACCACTTCACTCCCTATTTCTAAGCTAGGAGTCAATGTAGTCCAGTCCTGTAGCATCATTTTACATTTGGCGAGAGCGACAAGTAAATACTGGAGTACAGCATTTTATTCACACTACCTTTTTAAATAGGGATAATAGCTGAAGTAGCAGTCAGAAGTGACGTGACGGTTTTTATAAATACCACAGCCAAAATGAAGTATGAAAAGAACACACAGTCAGTAACAGTTACTCCACGTTTACAAAAAATGACAAAGAACTAAACTAGTATATTAGTGATACAATAAAATAGGTAGTAGCGTTCAGTTAAAATATCCTGACATTACTTTATTTTCGATTAAAGTTCTGCATATAGGTAACAAAATATTCAATATAAAAGTAACTAGAAACGTAATTTTAATGTACCGATTTGGATAGTGTAATAAGCTGAGAAGGTCCGAATACAAATAAAGTGTAGAAATTAGAGTGGTAAGTTCGAAACGTATATGAGTCACATAACGTTACTTAAAAGAAAAATTTATATACATATACAAGTCACGTATATCCCGTATTTACTAAGTGAATGGACTTTTGGAATCTAAAGATTAGATTTTAATTTTCATAACTGTCAGAGCGTGAAAAAGAGTTTAAACGTATTTTTCTGTAAGGGTTACATGCATTCTGTGAATAACATCGAAAATAGTCTCTACTTTCACAGATAAGATGAAATTTACTAAAATCAAACTAGGAAGCGTATTTAATGTTTTTCATGTAATAACACCTAGTATATATCTTATGACATGTTTACAAAGCGAACAGTGAGTACTATCAAAACTCACTACTCCAAAAGAGCAAGTGAACTCATATAAACAAGTTACAATGACCACAAATCAACTGATGTACGAAGTATTCCTCAGTTTACCTGCGAAATTCAATCCATAAATCCATTTGACTCTTTAGATAAAAAATTGTAAACTGCATATATCTGAACAAAGACTTACCACAGTCAAAGCCGAGCTTATCATGCGCTTTGCGAAGGCTAGAACTCGGTTCACTGAAACCTCATGCTTTCGTTTGATGAGGAGCATATTTAGACACGATATAAGCGTATTTGTTAGGTGTTCAACCTCATCAGCAGCGATCCTTTCGCTTACATTAGCTGTAATACTACTGATTTCGTCGGAACATGTAGTTTCTGCTGGATTTTCTGTGACTTTGTACCGATGCAGCAAACTGGCAACTGCTTGAGCTGCTGGGGTGTTTGTACGATCATAGGCTTTGCTCATGCGAGAGAGATGAGAAATTTCACTTCCATAATCATTATCCGTACATGCAGCAACACCTGCTATACGACCAAGGATAGTGTATAGATGATTGCAAAAAACAGTGGGATCTGTTGCAAGAACATCTGAAGCATCCGACGATGAAATAATACTAAGAGCTGTATGCACACAATGTAGACCATCGATAATACTAGTTGACTATGGAAAAAAATACATTGAAAGAAGAACAAATTAAAACAAAATATTATCATAAGAAAACGCTAAATATGAATAATATAACTGGCGATAACTAATAGACTGATAAATCAACGTAAGACAGCACAGATTTTAGTTCAATCTGTTATCTTAGGAAAATAAAACACACTAAAGAGGAGGAGAGAAATATAATGATACTACAATAGGCTAACAGGTGCGTAATTATTGATTTTCAGCATAAAGAACTCTATCCACACAACTTGTAGCTACCCGTGAGACTCAAACATACACAATAAACTCATCAATTTAGCTCCTTTCCAGTCTATTTCTAATTCAACTAACGCTCCTCATCAATGAATATGCGTAGCAATATCAAACCAGACTAGACAATGAGCACCAAATCCTCGTCAAATCAACTTATCATTACATATAACACTAGGCTTCATTATTACTTAACATGCTGGAACTAACGCGAACGACTGACAAAGGACGCCTGATGTCAAAAGACTAATCTTTCCTGTCTTCAGCTATCAAGACTCACTGCCATACAGTAGGACAGAGCGAACAGCTACAAAGTATACACATTATCTTTTGAGTCACACATCACACCTGTGCCACATGGCAAATGCCGAACAAGCTTTTCGTATTCGCTCACTGATTTATTCAGCAAGCAGTCCGTTGGGACTGATGCAATTTCCTAAATAGGAGGAGTAGTCAAAGTAAAGTCATTCTAACATCCTATCCTTGAAGTAAAAGTCCATGGGGACCAGAACTGTAGCACAATCTTACATCTGATACAAGGAGAACTGCATATTTAACATACTTCTGTCTTTCCTTAAAGTAAAATTTGTCACCTGTTTCATCTAAAACGAACTTATCGCCTGCATACATTGTGTCGATAAGATCCAAAAAATCGAAATGAGACAGGGTTACAAACGTCAGATCTTCTTAGGCTCTCCCGAAGGATAACGTTTGTTGTCATCGCTCAAAACAACTCACCGTGCACTTTTAAAAGATTGTCGGAGTTCATTCAAGCATATATATATACCTTGGGTTTTATTAACAAAAGTTTTGATAAAGATCTAAGCGCCACCTACAGTACTATCTGATGACGGATTTTTGACAACGAAGAAACACCTGAACACACTAATGTTAATTTAACCACAATAATGAATGCATTACATAAATAAAAAAATTCCTAGTCACAATATGTTATTCATCGATAAATAAATGAAGAAGACTTACCTTCTTCATGACCATTGCATTTAAAACAGACATAAGACTGTCGACATACTGTGTATTGATTAGTTTAGCATACCTAAAAATAGCGGAATTGTTGAATATTTTGACTGGCAACTTACTTCGACAATCCTTTAAAAATTGCAGACAAGAGTATCGAGTTAGAAGTTGTTTTCAAGATTTTGAAGAAAACAAACAGGATTTCATTCATAACCAAGGTATTCTACATTCGAAAAATAATATCAAATGGGAGGAATATTACTAACCATTTTTAAACGTTTTTCCCGAGTTTGAAGAGACTGAGTTTCAGCCATTTCCTTTTCAAACTTGCGTTGCATTTTTGCCTCCTAGAAAAATATTGAAAAAGTAAATACTATAAATCCAAAGAAACAAATGACTGAAGAAAATTTATCAATAAATAGACGTCAAATAAGCAATTGCATCTACTCGATTTTATCATATTACTATCTTGACGATATCTGAATACTTTACATAAACTATCACAGTACGGAAATCACCTCAAGCATTTTTGAGACGTCTTTCAATGTTGAGAAAACTGCATCTTGTCAGTGCACTCAGAGGGACATATGCCTCGCTACACAAACAATGTTACCCGAGTTAGGATCAGGACGAAAGACAGCTTTATGCTATGAAGTCCATGGCTGTGGATTTGAGTTATGTAGGAAGGTGTATATTACTTGGTTTTGGTCCTCTTAATGCTAAGAATTAGGGATTTGAGACTGTTGGTGATATGGACTACAATGACACGAATTTATTCATCGTTTTTCATCTTCTAGCCCCCAAAATTCCAACTAGTTTTCATTTAATTATATTCACTCCCGTGTGCATGGATCTATTTTAGTTCACTATATTTTGTCTCTACTTTGTATGGTAACTTAAACTGATGAACTTTTTTGCAAAGTTTCACTCTGACAAGAAAGTTTTAGCTTACCTAATCAATCGATGAGTGAGAAGTGACAAGTCAAACATCTAGTTCATAATTCCTTTTGCGCTAATTACGACTAACATTTAGGCTGAAGGTTAACCGAAAATTACGTTTTTTGATTAGTGTTGAATAATATACTTTATATGCTGTTATATATATGTATATATATATCAGATTATCTTATTGAATACGCGTTCTACCCCTTGTATATTTGGGTTCCAGGACCAAAAAAGTTGTGAAACGTCGACTGCTGCCAACTGATATTTGTGAATACTTTTGGTGCTAAAATAGGTGGTATTATCGTAATTAATCCACAAGTAACCATTATAGCGAAATCAGCAGTACATTTTCAATCAATTCCTAAGGTAAAACTGGATGGAAACAGACTACTGCTTAAAGTAGCTGTGTTGATGTAACAAGCGGACGTTGGGAGACCAACAACTTAGAAAGATTTGCTGAATTTTAGGACTGAAGAATGTAAAAAAACTACGACAGAATATTTCAAAAAGGGATGCACAATATACAACCAATTACCATAGTTATTAGTTTGCCACCCACACTTTTCAGTTAAACATCAGATCTTAAGACCCGTAAAGAAAATAAAACCAAGTAAATACATGTGAACCCATGCAACAGCTTATGACAAACGCCGATTAGGTGACAGTTGTAGCATAACTAAGCGCTGGACAACATTTAAAGTGCGCATAAACACTTAAGCCAGAGCCTATACCTCCAAACAAATAGGCTATATGGCACAGAGACATGTTACACGTTATCCCGAATATGACGGTTTATAGCGCTATCCAGATGTCGATAAATGTTTCAAACAGTAACACTAGTCATCAGCCACGTTTGGAGCTCCCTAGAGGATCCATATCCATACTGTTACACCAACTGCGAACTTTCATACGAGGAGTACCAACAGCTAAAATGACCCAACCAGGATACCACAAAAAGGAAGCCACGGGAAAATCGTGATAAACATTTGTGGGGAAACACACCTTTCTTTCACGCCGGGATTTCATGCGTCTGTCTACTTTTGGCTTTTCCTTTCCATTTTGTCGTTCTACCTCTGTTATCGTGACACCACACAAAGCTCTTACGATTGGAGCTCTGACGACATAAGATTTTGTTCGACAGAACCTGTGAATAGAACGGCAAATCTTTCACAGTCATAGAAAATAAAGGCAACGCACCAATAAAGTAACATCTCGATCAGCATCATTTTCAAACACGTTGTCGATAGATTTAATTATCTCAGAAGAAATCTAAAAATTAGTACAAAAGCCAGAGTTACTTGTGTATTTGAACTGTTTATGTAGGGAGGTAGAAGTTCTATGAGCTCTTTGTTATAATTGAAGTCTGGGTGACTCTCCAACAGCTGGCAAACGCATCGAACAGCAGATAATCGTTCGTTCTACAGTCTCGGTTAGTGAAACATAAAGCACTACCTCATCCCAACTGATTTTTGCATACACTTTTAAGCGCTGAGATTTCATATCCATAGATTTATCTGGAAACTGAACAATCACAAGGAAACTCACCTCCAAGAATAACCCGGAGCAGTTCAGTGAACTTCTTGTAATTTAACAGAAGGTTTTCTTCGTAAAACCATACTCTTCTAGTTTCTTTCTTTGCCTACAAAAATGACCACTTATTATGAATGTGTTTACCAGCTGAGTCTTCTCCTTCTCAGTTGCAGGCCTTATGCGATAAGCAGGCAATATATCTTTGAACACAATACACAATGAGGCCATCAATAATCTTCGTATCTGTCTGAATTTCCGGAAATGGTGTGATTCGAAGGTTTTAATTAGGTCTCTCAGGGAATTAATCTTGAAAAATTAGTAAAAACAAATTTACATTTTCTTCCGGGGACTTCAAAATGCTTTCGCATTTGAGTGCTATTGAGAGCTTTACTTCTGTTATCACATTCCTGGTTGACAATAGTTGCTGCACCCCTGAAAGCTCATCATTTTTCACGCTCATTATGACCTTCAAGATTTGAACATACCGCTCAATAACCTCGATCTACAGTCTCCCAATATTCTTATGGCAGAAATTAAACGCCATGTACAAGGTCATTGATGGAGTGAGACGCTCAAAGGTCATTTTCGTCCATGTTAGTCGGCCATGTTGGATTGCAGTTCCGTTGCTGTTCGTTTACACATCGATTTCTCCGTTTATCCAGCAGTTATTCACAACTTATCTTGATGCACATTGTTCACAAATGTTGCGTTTCACTTCATTATTGTTTCCATATCTGTTGAAATTAGTTATTTCGTTTGTTTCGAAAGTTTTTGCCACCAGGTCAGTGCATTCGTTTCATTGTAATTGTTTCATACGTTGCATTCATGCATGGTTTTAGTGTTTTAATTGTTATTCAGCTATTAATGAATTAGTACTGTGTAGAAATCTTGGAGATTATACACGTGAACATGTTTGGGAAGCAGAAGCCATTGTTTCCAGTTCATTTTTGGTTGCCGTTATTGCTGCTGGCTCAGTTGGTTACTTAGTATGTAGGAATCTGGAAAAAAATGTCTCTCACGTTCATGTTTACAGCATGCAACAATCTACGAATGAATCCGGTGAAGAGAGCACCATCAGGGTTGATATTAGCAAAGTTTTCGAAGAACTAATTAAACCTAGAGAATTTAGAACCTGGTTTGAAGTTTAAAGTGCTTTGGAGCTTTTCGACAAGGTGTCTGTTGTCAGCTAAAAAACCAGGTATATTGTGAGAGAATCAAGCAAGAGTGAGGCACATGTGAAGTATGAATGTGTGGTGTTTGTATGTACTTTTGGAAGCAAAATTAGGAAGCAATAGGAAATCCCTAAATGATTGTTAATGCCTAGTGTACTAGATCCAAACTCACGAACTAGGGCTGCCTGTAGTAAACGCGGTGTTAACAACCATTTTATTTGTTTCAAAAGGATTTGAAAAGCGGCTAACGTACGATGATCTGGTGAGTGTTCGGTAAGAATTCCACTAGCAAGAATAACGTTTCGAATTTACAACCGTCTGAGAAGCTGATTATTAATCGGGGTGAAAAAATTGGCTGGTTACAAATTGCTCGTTTCAGTTCAAATAATGAAATTCCTATTTTTCGGATGCTTGTGATTTCTCCGTGGTTATAAACACGGTTGCCCATGATTTATAAGAAAACTTTAAATAAATTTTCTTTGAACCAGTGGTCTTCTTTTTCTCGGCGAAGCATCTATTGAGACGATTAGGTAGCAAAGTAGAATGTTTTGTGATTGAGAATCGTAGTCGTTGAGTTTCGGATTTATATCGCGCATCTAATTGCTATAACCCTATGAATAAAGCTTTTTCCTCATGGTGCATTATGATGTCTAGAAACCATAAGCACACTGCCTTCGATAAATTTGTTTTTACTTTTTAAATGACAGCAAATAGTGAGTCATTTGAGGCGATAGGATAAATACCTCTAAACGCTTTCGTGAAGAGATTAGGATATGTTTATTTTCTCGACTAGGAGACGATCTTTTTACCCAGAAAGCTCTCAGGATGTCCGCTTTTACTTTGTAATTCAAAGATAACGTTGAGTTGCTCACTTAGGTAGTAGCAAGGGGGTAGCTTTAGGTAATGCGTCATAGAAGTAAGCAGTGTATGTCTATTGTGTCTAAATATATTAAACGTTGTAAAGCCGGTCAAATCGTAGTTCTCAAATATGAGTTAGTTTTTTAAATAATGAGTGTACCGTGCTAGCGTTTGTGCTCGAAACGTCATCAGTTAATATAACTGTACAACACTGTCTGATTTATCAAAATAAAATCTTATCCATAATGGAGTTATACTCTACCACAGTGCCCAAGTTTTATACTTATATCAGCGTTTACCTTGGTTTGCATACCTAGCTCATGCATGCGTGTGATATACATTTAAGGCTAATACGCTGTTTGATGAATTAGTCCGAGATACTTAAAGTCAGACTTGAGCTCTATATCACTGTCATCAATTTTGCAACGGTCATAGGAATTAACAGCTTCACCTGACTTTCTCTTACATCGGAAACTGAAATTGACAGTTTGAAGGATTTAGTTTAAAAGCATTTTCTGAGTACTAATAGAGAGCTGTTCATCTTAGTACAGTGTAGATGCGAATTAAAAGACACCGGAATAGTTAGTCCGCGCACTTGACATATTTCATTTCGTATGCGTATGTACATTAAGTTCGTCAAACAAAAATACAATTGGTACTGGACGACTATAATGGAGAAAATGTTGTGATGCAAGACTGCAGCTGCACCTGAAGTACTTCTACTTTGTTTATAGGCAAATTGTTTGAGTTCGTTAAAGGCTTTAAGTGAAGATTAAGTAAGAGTAACTTTTCCATAGCTTTTACAAAAGAGGAGGTAATAGCAATAGGTCAAAATTTAAAACATGTTCCATTAGACGACTTAGGTACAGGTACAATTTTAAAGTCCTTCCAAACGGCTGGCACAACATTTCTGGAAAAAGATTCATTAAATATGTGAGAGGATATCTGTACATTTTTGAAGAATAAGGCTAGGCCGTGGGCTTGTTTCACACAGTATTGTCGATGCGGTATACAAATCCTTGCATGAATAAAAATATTGAATATGATGTTCTCTTTACATGATATGGTGAGGGGAAAAACAAAGATTACAGCAGTCATAAAGATAAGTTGGTGTTTGCAATTATGAAAGTGAAAACAAAGAATCAACAGGACCATAAATATAATAGAAATAATAAAAGTAAAACTTGAAGGTATATAAAGATGGATGGAGGAGATTGTTTATTTTGAAATAATAGAGGAGATTTGTAGCTCAGGTGGATGATTTGCAATTAAAAGTGTTCTCTGAAGAAGAAGAAATTTAAATCATTTCACTCTGTGCTAAATATGGCGCTGAAGATGTTGTCCGGAAGGACGACGAAAGCTTCGCGACTAAACCAACCAGCTCAGAGAACACTTTTAATTGCAGATTGTTTATTTACTAGATGAAAAAAGGTTTGTATTGAAACCAAGGAAGCAACTCTCATTAACACTTGTGACACCAGAAACCTTGGTATTTGTGGGAGAATGTATGAATGCCTTGTTTACCGTGCACACATCAAATGAATAGGATGTACTGTTGTAATACTGGAGGTAATCAGATGCATAAATGCGTAAGTTATTTAATATTCATAAAGTAGATATGCAAACACCGCAGTTGTTGATTATAGAAATGATGGATATTAGATAACATCACATGATTCAACGGCATATTAGAAATAGATGAAAATTGTTTCTTTGCTCACTGTCAAGTGAACAGTCTATTTGACGATGTCACTGCATATTAACAGATTAGTGAAGTAGCTGTCAAGCCTAAGTCATTAAATTTACTTGTACTTCATACTTGGCGTTTAACAGTGTACAGAATTGCAACTGGCTAGATAAGGCGATTTTAGCGTATCGAACAGTACAGAATTATTATTCAGCTTGCTAAATCTTACTTAGTTTTTACAATGTGCTACTGTATAGAAACAGACACGAAATCTTACGAAGGGCTAAAGTAACAGTCTCATAATACTATAGTAAATCTCCATCCCTCTAACTAAGCTTAACATGCATTGATCCGAATTCACTTTTTACAAAAGCACATAGTATAGCGACGCACTGAAAAAGTCTAGAGGAAGTAGAATTGAAGAGTATATTAAACATTTCATTAATTTACAAAAGAAAATCCCGATGAAGAGTATTAACGTTAGTTTGTCCGGATGATATTTCCTCTGGTTTCATATTCGACAACTTCCGTATACCTGAAAAAAATAAAGCACATGTAAGGACTAGCACAACATGAAGTTATGAAAGACAATTCTACATATTAGCACACTATGAATACACTGATTCTGTTAATATTAAGTAATATCTCATGCAAATAAATGTATTTGTAGTTTACAGCTGGTTTTTACATTGACACTATAAGCATCAATAGACCTCAGTTGTTTTCCAGTATTAGAGGATTATACGCAAATATCAAGACAATCTTTGAAACTTCCATACTATTGAGGCGTCATACTCTCATCAACGTTACTTGCAGATCAACTTCACACCGAATACGTTTACATTAAATGAGGTATTGCAAATGTGTAACTTAGAAATCGATCCATAATCTCAGTAATGTCTAATGAGCATAGTTTTATGAATCCTACAGAAATTACATTCTCATATTTAGGAATCTATAGCCATCAAGTATAAGCTGAACATGCTTCAACTCTAAGCAACTATGCACAGTGTTAGCAGCATAGAGAAACACTTAAAATATTGTAAGACACGCAGACCTGTTGTGTTGATGAGGATAACAATGACATATAATGCAAACTAGACATTCGATCGTGAAACTGCATCTGTACTGCTTCATGTTAATGGAAAATTCAGGAAAAATTCATCACCACTACTGGTGATCAAAAACAGTGCAGCATCAAGTTTACAGTGCCAGTGAGAATGGCATAACAGACAGTAGATTGATAGTAATAGAGCTGACTAGATTCAGTTCTCATAATCGACACAATCCATGTGTATGATAATACTATACGTAGGTGGCACAGTGGTTAGAACTCTCGCCGACCATACACATGGTCCGGGGTTCGATCCCCTGCCGGCGCACACCCGATATCTATGGTCGGCCTGAAATTTGGGCTACTGATATCCATGCTGAAAATTCCATACTTGTACTGAAAATACGGTATGGCATCAAGCTGTAATCAAAATATAAAAAAATAAATAAATAAAAATTAATGCACTAAGCGACACAGTAAGGAATTTAAACGAGTGATTGCCTTCTCCACGGCACTGCACTTACAATAATCATGACAACCACCTACGTTTGCTAGCCAAGCAGTCAGCTAAGGAGACAATGGCACAATATAAAAAAAGTTGAGGTATTTTTTATACATTCAGTCCACATAACTCATATTACACTACACTAAACAGTGCAAATATACATGAAATCCACTTAGAAATAACCTCTCAACTTACGATAATTCCTGTCCAAACACACACGGTGAGACACATCTACATGATTACTTCTATTCCCACAGAAGGTTCTGTTAGCATTTACAGGTGATTTCGAAGTACTGATAGAATTCTTTTGTCAAAAAAGGACTGTTCTTCACACGTAAATAGGCTGAATTAATATCCTGAGACGTGAAGTCTCCATTGAATAATACCATGCCGAAAGGTGCAGCATCTAAATAAAGTAGATTATTTGTGTAGATGAAATTACCCTTCAACTATCCTATCTTTCTCACTATAGCGATATTTTGCTACAGTTCGCCTGAAACACTGATCGTTGCAACCAATATGCTAGGGGGTGGCGCAGTCAGATTACATGACGCGGACACCAAAATAACAGGCAAGAAAATGGGAATTCTCATCAATCCAGATAACATATAACGCAATTTCATTTAAAATTACTGACAAAAAAAATTTCCAAGGGAAATTTTAACAGCGCTACTAGAACATGGCATTTAACGTCTACCTATTCTTATTCTCTGCTTTGATTGTGCGAATAAAATACTCGAAACTTTGAAAGAGATTCAGTTTTTCAGCTAGTTACTTTACTGATTATTTCCACATATTTCTTAATTACTGTGGCATTAAACAAGGGTTTTTCCCAGACTTTTTCGAATAAAATGTAGTTATCATTGAAGTTTGTTGGTTGGGGCGTGGCACCTGCGTGTAAGTCTATTCAACAGCATGTTAGGTGAGTTCATTGTGTAAAGTTAGGTGAGATATGCCTAAAGCTACATTCTAGTGACTAATTGATATAAATGATTGTATAACGCTCCCAACAAACAATAGTAATTACTAGCCAAATCGAACTTGTCTCCACATTGGACGGCTGTTTCATTTGCTTGGGGTTGAGCTCATGAGAGGTGTGCCCAGTTTGACTCAACCCGGAAGGCTGAAGCTGTAATGACTAGAGTGCAAATATGCTTGATTTCTTGAGAAAGACCAATGATATCAGCGAGATCACATGCTGAGACCTAAAACATTTCGGTTTTCAGGGTTCTCATTTTCCTTGTGAGATTAGCGAGAAAACACGGGAATTCATACTTGAAATCCCAAACAGGCAATCGTATACAGTGCTTCAGCGTGGTATGAAGAGACGTCTACGTTAGAAGACCAGCGTATACAACCGTTGCTTCTAGGGGAGAACATGGGAGATGGATCCTCATCGCAGTCCTTGCACCACTAGAGGCAGCATGTTGAAAGGAGCTGCAGTGCAGCAAGGTTGAAAGCATTCTCTCTTGGAGTACATGCAACAGACACTGGACCCTAATATCCTGACTCTGATGATGACACTGAAATGTTGGACATAGATGAATCAACAGAACATAATGTTGAAATGCATCGTTTGAACACTGACACCAACGTCAAGAGCCAGAAAACATCGAAACCCATCCCACTGGTATTCCACCCATATCCTTATTAGTCAGTTACTCGTCAGTCTGACAATCCATCCACCGTGAAGTACCAATCCAATGTAGCTACCCAAGTAAGCAAGTTCTCTAGTCGTTATGAAAAACGTCCTATTACCATTAAGAAAACTAAAGCGCCGGAGGTGTTCAAGCAACAGAGACTGTATATAGTATGTGCTGGCTGCCTTGTTAGATATCATCGAAAAGTTGAACATAAAAAGGAGACACCGGAGTAAATAAATTAAATTCAGAACCCAGAGCACGAAAGCCCTCTGATATGACAGAGTTGCAAGCCATCTTTCTAAGAAAAACTCAATTGTGATAGGCCAAGCTCCTAAAGGTAAACCAATTGGTCTGAAGTGTGAAGCCAATTATATCCAACCACTAATTCTAGACAAATAACACAGCGAGGAAATCGGTATTATTCTGCTCATCCACTACGGAAACCTGTTGTTAGCCAGCCCCCTTTGAATTTTCTAACATCGGCTTCAGAATACATTTAGCAGGCCAAATAAGGCCACGGAACCCATTCGCACATCTTATGTCTCTAGTTGGGAGCATGTGCCAATGTCTGCACAAGAATTGCCATGGTCTGACAAATACCCGAAACAGATACCAACACTTCATTCCTATACTGGCAACAAATTACTGAGTACTCAAGTCGATTATACCATTCACAATGACATTGCCCAACTAGCCGCTTCGGGCAGCATTTTCACCAGTATTAGTTAACGGAAACACCTGTCATCATGCATATAGCACTCATGATATCGGGTCAATTGCTTGGTGGCAAAGCAAACGGTCTGCAGCTTGGGCAAGGTATATTTCCCGGGAGACAGCTGACACAGTGTCGGCACCAAATGCGGATATTAATATCTCCAAAATACTAATACCTGTTTATCACACAGGTGTCTCACTGCATACACCATCCAAACGACAGACCACCACTGGATACCACCTCACAAACCTGCCTAAAACCTTCCCGTGATACCAAGATAGTTGTTAGTAATCCTAAGACATGTAAACGGAGGATAGTTACGTAATATTTTATCAGGATGTTGTCCCCTCAATGAAACCACGTGACCAGTGTTTATCTATTATCCTCGTAAATACTAGATAAAATATAAACAAACACCTAACACTAAGTACATTACCTTATATCTGCAGACCGTCTTTGATTACGTTCGCTGAAGCCTGTTTCACAAAGGAAATCTCCAATTGATAACTACAACCTATTTCGAGGGGACAGAGAGACTGTCAGTGGCGTCGAACACGAATTGACTGTGAACAATCTGTATGTGTAACCCAGTTTAGTAACCTGATTCTGTCACAACTCGATGACTCGATCTAGGTCGAAATAAAAGTTGTCAACAGTAAACCTATACTTGTGGGTTGCGTATATCGACCCCCTTAATCCAGCATGGAGTATAATAATAGGCTCAGCAATATTTTTAATGCTACAGCAACTCTTCCCATCAGTTATGAAGGTGATTTCGACATGCCAGAAGTATCACAGTCTTCACTTCGAGGACCCCAAAGGTTTGATAATCTCCTGAAATCCATCGTCACATAAGGGTGGATACAACACACAGTTTCACCCAGCAGACATGATAATGATCACAAATGCGTTTTAATGCTTTTTCTAAGGCTATTTTCAACAGCCATATTAACAATCACTGTGACTTATACTATATACGAATAAGAGACCAACAGTATCTACCAACTACAAGAAGAATGAAACTGATAAAGTACAAGATAAAGAAAATAAAGGGTTTTCAACTTTACCTAGTACTTTCTGGATGATCGGCTTCACAGCAATCACGCTGTCGACCAAAAAGTCCTAAAAACTGTAAACCTATACAAACTCGGCACAGAATCTGTTACTAAGGTAGATAACCTCATTAACTTTGTCACTACAGAAGTAACAAAACGACTCGACGCTAAACTAAATGCTATTGTCTACATCGTTTCGGACAATGAGGCACTAAAAAGGGTACAGCGCCTCTTACTTAGTGAGGCGAAAATGCCCAACTCCCAGACTAAGTGCTATAGGCTGAAGTAGAGTCAACATGAAAAGTGTTGTCCTATTCGTTTTCATTTCGAAACACCGGTAGAGGCCAGTACATTCATCCACTCCCAACATACCCAATCGCAAGCTAGAAACTACAAACTAATAAAGGTTGCGGTGGACAAGACAGTCATAGAAAGGCGCGCATATGATTATCTCACTAAGCCTAATTGTGGAATAAACAATAGGACATTGCAAGCAGCAATTATACCCAACATTTCGAGAGACACCGTAGAACCCACCGCAACCCCCTTTCAAACCACACAGAATTATCCTCTCAGAGAGCGACACCAACCGAAAGGCCACTAAATTGTAATCAAATAGCTGATAAAACCATACCACCCATCAACGTATATTTAAACGTGTCACTAAATAACCCCAGAAAAAAAGTCACAGCCCCTCGAAAGTCGACATTATCCTCTCCTAGACGTAACTCCATAGGTAAAGAGGAAATAGTTAACAAACCTTTTCAAAATATTTCACTGGCACCGAAAAATCAAATTCGCTCACCAAATGCTTCTCAGAAAAATGTACACGATAAGGAAAATAAGATCTCAAACTGTGTCAACAGTAACAATGGCAGTATAAATAAGCCCACACTTCCCACGGTCAATAGTATTAGCACTCACAACGTGCGAAATAGCACCATGGCACACACTGATAACCAACCTCACAACAATGCCACCCTCAATAGTTCAAGTTGGAATAGTCAGAACTCGGCTACCAACATCTCAGGGTCTTCAGAGTATGGCACACCAGCAAATTTTGATCGGATATATGGTACAAGTCTGCTGGGAACTGACCCACAATGCAGTACACACGAAACCCATACAAGGACACAACTAGTATCAAACAATAGGTGGGATAATAAGTCATAGTCTTCACAAGGTCCCAATCATTTTTTATCCTCCGCGTCCCTGTCAGCGTTGAAAAAACAGCTGGTAGGGATGTTACCACTCCTAAACCGCTAGTGCTGGCTCCCCCCTTGCATGAATACACGAACAGTCCAGTGCACCCGCATCCACGTGACGAGCGCTGGTCACGAAATTAAAGAAGTCAGGGTGGCATGATAAACAAGATCTGGATTTTAAGAATCCATGTTGGTTTGGACTTATAATTTTCAGCTAAGTTTATGCTTGAGTAAGTTATCTTTAGCTAGTCTCTCCATAATTCTAGAGGCAATAAGTGCGATATTGATCGCGTGTAGTTACTGACTTCTGTTTTCGAGCCACATTTGTGTTTAGGCATAGTAAATGTCAACTCGTGTATTTTACCTATTCTTCTTTACTGTTCACCTTATTCTTTCCTGGATTGCTAAAAAAGGACTATGTCATACTTCGTAGAACTCTGAAGACTGTCAGTAGGACGAGTGGTATCCCATTGGGCCATATCGTTGGCATTGTCACCGATAGGCATTTGATGCCATGCAACAGATTCGCCAGAGGAATTTTGTCAGACTCTGAGCACCCACTCTACCAGCAGCTCCAACCTTGTGTCTCCTCAGGTAAAACAAGAAGTCTTTTCAGAAGACTTTATGCACGTACGTCTAAGTATAAAAATTCCACTATACCATACTTAGCACGTACTCTTTGTGATGAAAATAGTGTCAGAAATGAACTAACTAACCTTCTTAGCACCACTAAATAGACCATTTCCTTCAACCTTAAAGCATCATACTTTATTGTTATTGTATTTCTTATATTTATAATCCTCTCAATTTTTTCGTTTTGTTTATTTTATTTTTCATAAGTGTGGACATAATTTTAAGCTGTATTATGACTGTGAACTTTGTATTTCACCTCACTATACCATATCAACAGAACATTAGACCCAATTATCCATAACGTGCTAAAGTTTCCAAACTGAATCGACAACACCGTTTGAAACAAACTCACTCTTATTATTTATTATTATTATATCTAATAATTATGTCGTAAATGTGGACAAATCCCTCCGATTAATTTTTGTTTTAATTTTTAATTTTATATACACTTTGAGTAAATCAGATGCAATATTGTGACAAATGCTGAGAATTCCATTCTGTATTATAAGTACTGTTTTTGGAATAAAGTAATTTGTTATTATTATTTCCACAAATCCTGGTGAGTTTGGGTTTCTAAGGAAATTGTGAATATTTTAAGCAGTAGTGAAGGAATGTCAGGGCCACCATATTTATAAAAACAGGGTGATATACCGTCAGTACCAAAACCTTTTGAGCTTTTGAGGGTTCTATTAGTTTGGTTAATGTTAGCATAAGTGAATTCAGTGGTACTTATTTGTTTTGGTGCGGGTTAAGATGGAGTTTGTGTCATATTATTGGTAGGGTGTATACTGAGTAGTGAGACTGTAGGCTTAAGGTAGTTGCCTGCAAAAGTTCTGTTGAATAAGTGACACATTTCTGCAGCGCCATCATATAGTCTACCTCCATCGATGAGGAGAGAAGTGTTGTGAAATTTGTGATTCATACGCTTCTTTAAGATTTCTCTGATAGCAAGCTCTCTAGCAAGGCTGGTGTGTCGTACTCAAGTCTTGAGCGTGTGAGAGAGATTTCACTATTGTCCCCAGTGTTCCACTGTTATAGTGTTTTATGTAAACTGATGAGAATTTCCCTATTTTCTTCAGACCCTGCGGTTTTATAAATGGCTTTTTATGTTGGGAAACATTTATTGTCTGGTGCACAATGTCAACATCCAAGCATGCGATTGAGCTCTGGTAGAGGATGCGTAGATCTTTCGAAGAATAGTCAACAACTCATTCAGAGAAACTTAACATTGATTTTACGAAAACCCAGTCTACTTCGCTGTAGTTTTCATGTTATTTGTTGGGCAGTGAACGTATAAGCTGCATTACTTCGTTTCATTTAAGCACCTGTGCATCTAAATGCTTCTTACCTTCTATTGACGTAATCATTAATAATTCCCGCGTGCAACAAACTTGTAGCGGGTAAATGGTCTCCCAAAATTTTGATTCAACGCTATATCGTATAACTTGCTCGGTTTGAGGGAAATTTCAAAAATAATTTACCTAGTTATTTGTACTGTTTTCAATATTTTCATCATGTTAGCCAGCTTTCATTCTAAATTCATATCAACAGATCCAACCGTACATTCTATCATTCGTGATTAGCGTGGTAAAATGGTTTGTTTCTGTTCCAGGAAATAAAAAGTTTCATTTTTAAAGTTTCACTTGACTTCAGGTAGGTTGAATTCTCCACATATGATCTTATTCTCATATGGAAAGGTATATACCTGCTCCAGTACATTAATTAATTCAGTCTCGTAATCACTAAAGGTGCCAGGTGCCCTGTAGATACATCCCATTATAGTGTAGCACTTTTGAAGTGTACACTGACCCGTAGGGTGTCGTGCATGTCATTGGGTTCCCTATTTTCTAGCTGTAAAACAGTAAGTGTGTTCAGGAAGTACATTAAGCAACATCCTCCCTTATCACTGTTCCTGTCACATCGAAAGTGTGTGTACCCATCGATTCTTATCTCTTCATCTGGTATACTGGAGTGGCACCAGGATTCAGTGATAATGATTATTTGGGGGCTTATATACTAGCACGTGTGCCCTGAGCATCGGCATTTTGTTTAGGATAGGTCTGGCATTAATAAGGATTAAGTACATTTTGGAGTTGAAGTAGTGTGCATCGGCGTCCACTGGCTCCGCATGGCATAACAACCCTGTTTTGCAATTAGTGCGAGTACCATGGTCACCGATGTCTATCGAGTTATTATCTACTTATTTTAGTGAATAGTGTTTCATGATATTGGATTCCTTATAGATTGAGGTTGTCCTATTATTGGGTAGGTTGGAGACATGTGTTGGAGTTCATATTTGGCCTGTGTTTGTACAAGCTCGAGATATGTTTGGTGAACTTGTGTGGACCAGACTGTGCACGTTTTCTTCTCACTAGGGAGTCAACGCTAGTGGTCCAGGTTGAGAAGACTTAACATCCCAACCAGTTGGTTGTTCAGTGCCGACATGGATGTGGCTGATGAAAAGTTATTGGTACCTGGCAATGCACATAACTTACTATTCTACCTAATACTTGCAGGTACTCTATGCGTCGTTACATAGGTTTCATTGTATGCATTGCTGAACTGTGATTCAATTCCCAACAGACTTGTGAAACATATTATATCAAAGTTTACTTGCGTGTCATACTTCAAGGGCTCATATGAGTTTGTAGACGAGCTGTGAGTTTTGCTGTTTCTAACCTTAAGGGCGGTGATGTTGCCACGCCAGCTGTTAGTGTGGGCCATACAGTGACTTAGCATATTATGCGAGTAAGTGCTTACGTTATTGTCCGTGGAGAGTCTGGTCTTATTTCTGTTATTAGTGTGGTTGTGAGTGAACTTCTGTATCTTATTTCCCTTCCAGTGCGGATTCTTTTTAGGAGTTCGCTAACGTAAAGGATGATTTTTTACGAGTGGTTTATTTCAACATGGACTGTTACTGAATTCTTTTTCAAATCTCGCGTGATAGATATTAGAGGATAACGTCTATTTTCGAGGGGCATTGTTTTCTTTCTTAGGGCTATCCAGAGACATATCTTGATCCACATGAGAGGGTGGGGAATCTGCATCGGGGAAGGGATTATACTTCAAAAGCCTTTCGGCCAGTGTCATGTTCGGTGGGGCTAATTTTGTGAGGTTTGAGAGGAAGGCGACCATGAGTTCTATTACTTTGACCGTGGGTTCATCGTAGTTGATGACTTGCAATGTCTCATTCTTCTTACAATTAGGCTGAAGAAAGGTGCCTTTCAATCACCATCTTATCTACTAATAATTCTATTTGTTTGCAGCTCGAATCTCGTGGTAAGGTATGGTGTGAGTTGATGAATTTCTTGTCCTTTGCATGAGTCTCAAACATAAAGCGTATTATCAGTGGTCATGCTGACCCTTTTCCAGTCGTAGGTACTTTGTTCGAGAGCTAGACACTTTCGCCGCCCTACGATGCCTTGAACCCTTTTTAACAACTCATTAACTGGTATATTGTACACTATCACACTTAGTTTTGTATCTAGTTTTTTGATAACCTCCGTTAAGATGAGGTTTATCAGGTTGTCTAACTTTGTAACCGATCCTGTGTCAAGTTCTTCAGGGCTAACAGTTCTGGTTAGGATACTCAGAAGTGTAAGTTCACAGGTCTGCGATTTTATGTGACTAATCCGTGTTGTCACTTCAGATTTGCCGGTCAAATTTTGTGAACATAATGAATCAATAGCCTTACTACACTTTATATCCTGCATCTCAGTCTCCAGCTCTTCTACAGACAGCTTTAATCGTTCTATTTCTGAAGTAAGTGTCGAAGCTGGACTTGGTATCTGAAGTTTTGTGACACGCACACAAGGTGTAGTGAGGAGGTCTATGTCAGAACCAGGTGCTGAGTTTGTGGAAGCGATGCTACTACTAGTTGTCAGCATATTTTTGCTGTCAGCTCCAACCACTGTAGATTGTAGAGAAAAGGCAGCTCGACGCCATTGGCGTACTGATGAGCTGTCTGACTCACTACCAAATTTCGTGGGTATGTTGCTTGCTGTAGTTAGCAGAAATGTGCTATGAGTCATCAAGTTGACAGGTGACTGATTTCGCGGCTTTTTAAATGATAGGCTATCATTAGTGAAATAGTTAATGGCTACAGGTATAGAACTTGAAAAAAACTTGTGCGGGCACTAGAACGAAGACAGATTATATACAACGAGTCAAGCTAAAATGTAACGCAAACTTTGAACGTACCACGTTAGAATCTTTCATGCTATTTAGATGTCATATCAACATGTTTTAGAGGTCATTGAACTATGCAAAAACAAAGTGATATCCTTGAAGTCATCTCTTAACTGCCAACCTTTACCCTTGACCATGCAAAATACCCTCATAGAAATAATGGATGGCCTTCCAAATCTCTGACTTCATATTCTCCTCGCCTCAATACAACTCTCCTTGGAATAAAATAACTTACAACAGTGTATTTCACTAGCAGTAGCACAACAGCAAATACACTAACCTTATCTCATCATTTAGTCTTTTGTCAACCAACATAACTTCATTCTCCCCCACGAAGTGAGAGTAGCCACTCGGATTACAGTCAAAAGACCAGTGCTAAAGTTTAGGCAACTTAAAAGCTTTTCCTTCCTGAATCGAATCGTTGCTCAACATGAAATTTTCACAATACTTATAAAACTTGATCCTAGGCATATAATCAATAGCACCAGGTATTTCATTATAAACACCTACCCTAGTGCTTGCATACTTAATGCCTTGATCACTTCTTGACTCAGACAATGTGAAGCATCACCAAAGTGAGAAGCAGAAGGTAAATGCCGAAAAGCGCCATTCTACAGAAACAGAATATGGACGCAACAACGGTGTTGATATTTTTCAGATACATAAATCCAGAGAAACGAAAAGAAACTACTGGAATCTAAGGCAAGAATATCCGGAAAACGAAGGTCAAGCAGTACCACTAGTTTCAGTAGAATAGGAACTCTGCGACCGTCGAGCACTAGATGAGCTGGCAAGAAAGTGTCACTAACGGTATGAAAAAAGTTGCTGCAGCCAGAAGAAAACTTTCGTGAACTTAGAATATTATCTTACGTATATAATATACAATTCGATTTCAACGCAATTGGTATTAAGAGACGGATGGTAAGTCAAAGTATAATCAAATATAGCAAGTCAATTACACAGCAGCTTGACAGTGTCCCTCACAGTTGTTCACAATCAATACACCAGAACTGTCTACAAACAACGTCAGTATAAAGTACATTAATACTCCGGTCTTTTGTCAACAAGCAAACATCAAAGCCACGACAGGAATTGTTGCCTTCAACAGACAGAAAACTGATTTGAATAAGCAAACTCATCCAGAATTCACTCAGTGTTCACCATCATCGACAGCAATCTAATTTCCACCTCATATTTATCAACCAAAATGATGGAGAAGTAATTTGCAATCTAATTCAGCACAAATGAGTGCTTACAGTATTTAACAACCCCATTCAACAGCTATATGGCAATTCCTCCTGCCAAGTAATCCATGACGAAAAACTCAATGAAGTAACTAAAGTGAATACAGAAGTAAGACAAGACTGCCTATTATCATCATTGATTTTCCCAACTGTGGTGGACTGGATTATGGGTAAGACTGTGGAGACCGAGAAGACAGGAATACGTTGAGCCGACAAGAAGATCCTGGAGTATCTGGTGTCAGTGTATTTGAAGAATGAACGATCAATTCATGGTTGTTTACTCAAAACCACCCACGGCCACATCACCCGTAACTGTATTCATGGAAGCCAACGAAAGTGTGTTTAGTATCAGGACAAAAATATTTGATGAGAAATGTATACCATCAGATTACAGTTATCATTCTTCATTGTGATGCTTATTAAAAGTACAGAAAAATCTCCGAAATGTGGATGGGGTTGCGTCATTTAATGTTGGTCACTTCGTCTAGGAATACGGATTTTCCAAAGCATCGCCTTTAGTTCCTGTCTGGTCGACGAGTACACAAGCGCTCCTTGAATACGACGTGCTTTTTCCTCTCTAACCGGAAAATACCTATTCTGTGAATTATCCACTTGGGAAACCTGATCTCTTTAGCCGGTAAATTAAATTCAACCATTCATTACATATTGAGTCTCTGTGTCGTAAGTCCAGCTGTCTCGAGCTGATGCCAACGCCTCAGGTGCTACTTCTGTAGCAGCATCTTCCCACTTGTTCAGACGAACAAGACTTGTTGATCTACCACGTGATTACTGTGAAGTCGATTAACCAAGAAGTACTAGGTAAAGTCGAAGACCTTTTCTTTTCCTTATCCTGTATTTTATCAGTTTTATTCTTGTTCTCTTGGGTAAGCACTGTTGCTCTCGTATGCATATATAGCTTAAGTTATAGTGATTATTAATATGGCTGTTGGAAGTAGCCTTAGAAAAAGAACTAAAACACTATATTCTGTAGTCACGAGGGCTTCAGCCGGAGGATGCAATAACCCAGGGCATTAACTATATCTCACATACCGCTTCGAAAGACTCGTGAACATCTCCCCTGCCCTGATACTATGCCTACATTGCTGCAGTCCAACAATGAAATGGCAGAAGAAAAACCAGGCGGGGATTATACTACATTTATATTTACGGGAAGCCAGTGTGTGACCCACAGCAAAAGGAAGATGTGAAGTCAATATTTCTATATTTCTCGATGTGCTCCATTGAATCACTAGTTAGCAGTTTTTACCGCAAACTAAATATAAAAAGACAGCAACCATGTCATTTCATCATAAACCAAATTTATGTAGTTTGAATGATACTCATCCATGCCTGTGCAACTGGTGTGTCTTACATAGGTAGGAATATATATATTATCATATTATTATTAAAAAGGTTTACTAATCGTATATGTAATTCAACATATTGATGATGCCCGTAAACTGGCGTCCCTCACGTACAAAAAATGAGAATATAATATCCGTTTATTTACTTATCATATGACCTTGATAGCATCTTCCAGAGAAGCAGAATTATTACACTGCCTGTAGTGTTGTTGTTTCTAAAACTGGCTTAGCATTTGAATGCAATTTTTGCAAACGATGGGTTCATTGCATTTGTGATTGAGTAGCGCCAAAACCATATCATGAGTTTATGCGAAATAACCCGTGCCCGTGGCTCTGGTACATCTGTCCACTTTGTCGCCCTGGCGCAATCTCATACAGCGTGCCTCCGGGTAACAGAAACAGTACGCCAATTTTATGCCTCGACACAGTCTTAAACAGCTCTTCACCTGATAACACCACATTGCCAAAACTTGGTAAAACAGTAAGAAGGATACTCCAGCCTAACCAACTGGAAATACCCATCTTCATAAAGTGAAGACTCCCAAGGTTACACCCACAAAATCAGGGTAAGATGGAATTGCCAAAGCACCACTTGCATCCAGTAGCAAGCTTGGCAACACACCCAAGGGTAGTCAGGACCTGATGAAGTCTGAAGTGACTGACCCTGCAAAGAAGGACAAGCAGCCAAAAACTAAACCCAAGTTTGAGGTAAGTCAGTTTATTCCCTTATCCTGTTTAGTGTGCCCGTGTGCAATGATAGCTTGCTTGAACAACGGGCCCTGTTTGATCAGGAACAGTTGTCCAATTTGTGCAACAAGTGAGGCCTGAACATCAATTCAGCAAAATTGTACAGGCCGTACAGGGGTGTCCAGGCACCTGAAGGCAAACCACCCCCATTAAGAGTTACACAGGGCTTTGCCGAAGAGGCTGAAAGGATACTATTACTGGCTCAAGTACAAGCTATCGACAGATGTTCTAGAATAGGAGTGAGAAATGATATATCATGGACTAACAGGCAAATGGCGAGGGAGTCACCGAAACTGATGCCTTCCTCCTCTATGGTCATACACAGTGTTCCGAGGCTAAAAACTGGCACTGTTTGTGAAAAAGGCATGCATGACGTCCAGCAATGGAGATGGCTGTCATCTCAGATGGGACTTGGTACTTCTGAAGCAATATTCATTACCTCGCCCCGCTCATCTGATTAGTTCATCATGACTGCTAAGTGTCAAATTCAACTTACGGAAACAGTTAGCGCTTGTACTTCAACGGTTGTACGAGACCAAGGGGGAAATGAGAGGACACATCCGATGCTGCGAAAGTAGACCCCGGACCATAACGAGGCAGCAAACTGAGGCCTTAATACGTCCCCAAGATTCAATGACACTAGAGCGACGTGGTACTGAAAATAACAGTCAGTGTCACCCAAGTATCCTACCCGAATTCAAGGAAAAAACTATAACAGGCAGGTTCCATCGGAATCGACCAACTAATCCCAATATATAGTCCCCTACTAGCAGACAACGTAAAGTCAACTACCCCGCAACACGCTGAGGTTGTGAGACCCACTGTCAGCTGCCTATATAGCAGTGTGAGAGGGCTTAGGAGGAAAGTAGGTGAACTCAGAAACCTCCAGTCAAATATACACCCTAAGAGTATCATCCCTACTGAAACCTGGCCAACCCCTACTAACTCTGACAACGAAATCAGTATAAGTGGTCAGGAGAGACAGGAATAACAGGGAAGGACGGAGTTGGCATATACTTTGACAAACATTAAATGCGTACGTGCAACAGAGCCCCCCATTTACTGAACTCCCAGACTCCATGTGGTCTCATTTTAACGTAGGCCTCACCAAGCAATTACTCGGTGGCATCTACCGATCACCCACCTGTAAGGAAGTGCACAACCAGCTACTGCTCAGCACCATAACAGGGATACAGGACTTGGACTGTGACCAAATCACCAGAGCCGAGATTTCAATGCCCCATCACTGAACCTTGGCTCAGGTATACTCAGGGAAAGTTCAGTCGTATCCTACTGTGAAACTTTAGAAATACAGGACTGACTGATAACATTGGAGACGACACTAGGTGGGGTGCTGGTGGAAAGTCATCGAAACTAGATTATATTCTAACTAGTGACCAACTACCTATCGAAAATATCCAGATCATGAATTCACCAGGAAGTAGTGACCATGTGGTAATAGGATGCAATCTTGTTCTCCGTGAACACTTGCAGTGGGACGCTACGCGACCATGCCTGTGTTATAACAAGGTAGACTGTGCTGAAATACGGAGCCTTTTATCCGATGCAGAATGGCTCTTAGCATAGGATAAATTATATGTGGATGAACACTGGGAAGTGGTAAAAGAGACTATTTACACAGCAATCTCAGATACCGTAACTTTTGGTCATAACACAACCGAAGAATAGGTCCTCATGGCTGAAGAGAGGTGCGCAACGTATTCTGCAAGCAAAGCGGAAGGTTTGGTTTAGGTGGCGAGTGTCTAAGAGTTAGACTGACCACTCCGCGCACCTGGAACTCAGGAACCGTTGCAACATGGTAGTCAGGAGTGATAGGAGGTCATTTCAGGCTAGTCTTGCCAAAAATCTCCTGGCGAACCCCAAGAGCTTGTATCGATTCATGTTGGAAAGACAACCAGTCAACCAGGGGACATGCGCCTAAGTAGGACCTAGCGGTCAGTAACTCACTAGTATGGAGACGGCTGAAATATTCAGTTTAGCCTTCGCCAAACGGGTAAACAGCAATGTGGGTATTACTGGTACGGACCGAAATGGCACCATGGTTGAACGACTGCATAGTTGAAAGAATATTTTGCATCAAGGTAAATCGAGTCCAATCACATTGGCACGGCTCATCATCAGAGGTGTCACAGGGTTATATCCTTGGACCACTGATGTTTTCGATTTTTATCAGACACCTACCATGCCATCTTAGCTGCCTGACTCTTCTATACACCGACGACGCAAAGATATGGAGGGCAATAAAGTATTTGGAAGACTCAGATAGGCTGCAGGCAGATATAAAGCTTCTGGAAGACTGGGTGGTGGCCAATGCCATAACTTTCAACCTGTTTAAGTGCAAATTAAAGCACTACGCACCAGTAGGCTGCAGAATGCAAGTTACACACGGTACAACGAGAGCTTGTCCTGCACAACGTCGGAGCGTGACTTAGATCTACTTATAACGGAAAAATTGGACAAAAGCGTAAATCACATGGGGGACATAGTGAGGGCATATGCGCTCATACACCATACACATAAACAGCTGTGTGAACTCAATCCTGAGCTGTTTCTAAGGTTCTATAAAACATACGTTATTATTATTACTTCTTTTCTTTTAACGATGATACTGTAGGACTCCATTCAAAGTGGTAACAAAGTATAACACTCCGCATACTACAAGCAACATATAATCAGTCACAGCAGCACTCCCAGTGGACTACATAGTTAACGTCGTTGTATATAGGCGCTTGACTTCGTGCAGTAAATTTGCTAAAGGGATTTTGTCTGACTTGGAGCATCCACTTCACCCTCAGCTTTCACCTTGCATCTCCTCAGGTAGAACAAGAACTAACTTCAGAAAACTGTATGCTCGCACGTCTAAGTACACAAATTATGTGATATCATACTTGGCACGTATTTTATGTGATGAAAATAGTGTCAGGCAAGAATTGACTAACCTTTTCTCATCTAGTAAATAAACAATTTCCTCCATCCATCCTTATATACCTTCAAGTTTTACTTTTATTATTTCTATTATATTTATGGTCCTGTTGCTTCTTTGCTTTTACTTTCATAACTGCAGACACCAACTTATCTCTATGACTGCTGTAATCTTTGTTTTTCCCTCACCATATCATGTAAAGAGAACATTATATTCAATATATTTGATCATGCAAGGATTTGTATACCACATCGACAATACTGTGCGAAACAAGCCCACGGCAATTTCCACTTGTATTATTATCATTACCTTAGCTGCTATCATTATTATTTCCAGTTTATATGCTGCATGTTTTTTTGACATTACCCCTATTGTAAATGTGGAAAAATTTTCCGAGTGATTAATTTTATTGATAATTTGAGGAAATTAGATGCAATATTGTGATCAATGCTGAAAATTCCATTCTGTATCACAAGTACTGTTTTTGGAATAAAGTAAATTATTATTACTATTTTGGAGTCAACCAAGCATTGGCAGAATGAAATACGCAGATGTTTAACGAAGATCAGGAAACTTTACGTCACAGTCAAGAAGCGAGCACAAAAAAATCAAATTGGTTTATAGTAGCCCGTAAAAACGATATTGGGTATTGGGTACACCTTAGAAATAATCAAAAATTCGAACACGTATCATTTAACATAGCAAGAAACAGCAATGCGTCCGAAAATGTCAGCGTATACAATTTACATACAAAGTGAAATCTGAGCAAATGAATAAGCTATCAGACCTTAGAAGAAGTTATTCAGGAACAAATTATTATTCTTTTTTCCTTTAATTCCTAGAGGAACATAGGGCTTCAGCCGTGCGTCTCCATTGCGTTCGGTTCTCTGCTAGAGTCTTCACCTGGTTCCAAGTCTGCCCACACGTTGTCATCTCCTCTTCACATGACCTCCTCCAAGTCACCCTTGCACTGACGACCAAATCGCCGCCTCACTTTCGGGTTCCACTCGAGCAATGGCTTGTCTAGTGATGTCACTTGATGGTTTCCTCAGAGTATGGCCAGCCAATCCATCTCCATTTCTTCCTGCCTATTTGTTTCACAATCGGTTCCTGGTTGGTTCGCTCCCAGAGATCTTTGTTGCTGATCTTTTCTGGTCATCTGATCTTGAGTATTGAGCGAAGACAACTGTTAATGAAGGTCTGTAGTTTGTTTGAGATACTCTTTATGACGCGCCAGGTCTCTGATCCGTATGGTAGCACTGACTTCACATTGGAGTTGAAAATCCGGTGGTTGGCTAAAGACAGAATCAAGATCCAATATATAACTTTAATTAGCCCAGATAATTGGACCTCACTCTTTCTCGTAATCACGAAGTGACAGGATCGAAAAAGTGGGGTAAATATTAGCAACAAAGTTCTTCAGGCATTTTCATTTTAAAATATAAAGCGTCACTTGTTTTGCTCAATCTTCAATTGGCAACAAGATTTGGCAATCTCGTCAACATTCTGCGCTCCTTAGGAACATATGGTTGATACCGGTGATAGGTTAGTTGAATTTTGATTTAGAGTGATTTCCATTCGAAAGATTTGACTGGTACCAGTCAGAAAGTAATGTATGCATAAATTATCTTAGAAAAAACCTAAAGCAGTCTGATGTCAGAGTGGACATACAAGAGCAATCGGTAAGATTGATAACAATGAAATGAAAGTCTCAATACAGGTTTCTTTAATCCTTATAACTACTAGCGGTGATGAATTACTCAAGACGTTTAGGCTGTCTCACCCTGTTGTGCCGGAAAAGTCATCATATCGTGTCACAGCAATGAAGATTGAAGTACAACTGAGAAAGGCGACTGAAGTTAGGTGGAGTTATCTCGAGTCGAAAAACAGTGTCAACAACTCTGAAACTCGTAAGTTTAGTCCCAAGAAGGACTGCATAAATAGCAGTGTGTCTGAAACTTGTTTGATTTAGTCATTTTGCACTATTTAATTATGAAATCGTAACTTAATCAGCCGCTTTGGATTATTGTGTAAGGTAAAGTCGGTGATTTATCCGCAAGTAAGAAAATATAAAAGTCAAATTATGTTAGCTGCGTGATCCATTCATCTTTATATAAGGAGGCGAAAATATCACTAGTTTTTTAGTATGTAAGGTTTAAGGTATGCTTGGGGTGTGAATATGCTTATTCGGCTGAATCGTTCTTTTGCTGTGTTATTTTCCTACTTGTATTCAAACTTAGATTTCGTTTTCGCGTATTATTTGAGAAGTAAACTCCGGTTTTACATGTTTTTGTTTTAGCCAAGTCTCAGGATGTTACCAAAATTGTTCATTCTTATCCATCTTCGAGCAAGTTTTCACATGATTGGAATAAAATCGAAAAAGAAGCATCCGAGATCGAAGATGAAGAGGACCCCTTAAATAAGATGTTCAAGAACATTTATGCAAACGCTTCTGATGAGACAAGAAAAGCAATGATTAAAAGTTTTGTAAGTGGCAGTTCATCAGATTGAAAACTTAAATATGCTTAAATTATTTTCGGTGTATTTATCGTTGATTTACGGATTTAAGCGGAAGAATGAAAGTTTACAGTGTGACAGACTCGTTCTATTGATTGTTATCTTCGTTGTCTGACAGTCACTTGTGTTTTACATTTGCATATATTGCAGTAAACAAAAGTTTAATTACCTCTTTTCGATGACCTGTAAGCTTCTCATGCTGCACAAAACTGATTAATGAATTGTTATAAAACGCCCTTATTCCGTGAAAATCTACTCCCACTGTTTTAAGTGAACGCATTCTGTTTGCATATGTCATAGTATCAACTTATTACAGTTCGTATCTGAAGATCAAGTAGTATGTTATGAGTGAACATAAAATATTTTTCGAGATAGCAATTCTCAACTATAAGATTCTGCACAACTAACATTTTGCTGATGTGCTATTTTCGCTAAATAATTCTTCAGGACAACCTTCGGTTATGTTATCATGCAAGGTTGGTTTTGAGCATTGCCGACTTCCATTCAATCCGTCTGGCAGTACAGCTTGCCTAGCCACCACCTCATGATAAGTGTTGTCAGTCTAGTGAGATGTGGCTCACCGGGTTAGGCACTTAACTTCCAACCAGAGTCCCGGTTTCTAATGCCACCCGACCTAATTCAGTCTGGAAAACTGGTTAGTATCAGCAACCCTTACGCTGGCAGATTGATACACGAAATATCTGTTCAGATTTACTGAGTTTTAATCAACTATTGATCGGATTCACCAATTATTATGCCAGCTAATTTGTCAACATATTTACTGGGTAACTTAAAGGGTGTGTAGTTTTACACCTGTTGACCATTTGGTCACTTAGTTTGCCTAATTTGTCGTTAATGGCCAGTGTATTTATCCAGTATCACGCTTTTCCTAATCCTAATAGCGGTCTTTATTTGGGTCAGAGATGTAGTTGGCTTCTCTAAAGGCAGTTTCTTAAATAACAGTCTTACACTTTAGGAAATTTATCAGCAGGGATACGTCGGATTGTTGTAGAATCTTACCGTCCTTACTTATCTCAACTGTATGGGGCTATCTCGACTTCAAAAAAAGTCCATAAGGACCAAACGCCAAGTCATTTTTTCAGTGCAAACAATTCATTTGAGGATATTACAATAAAGGATTAGTTAGCTACATTCACTAGACCACCGACTGAGGAGATGTAGGAAAGTTCCCCTTGTAAAAAATTGAGTGACTTGCTGTACTTTTTTAAATTTTATTTTTTATTATAGCTTGATTCCACACACTATTTTTGGTACAAGTATGGAATTTTCAGCATGTGATATCGGTAGCCAAAATTTTGCAGGCCGACCATTGGTATCAGGTGTGCGTCGGCAGGGGACCATTTGCATGGTGGGCAAGAGTCTTAACCGCACATATCTACATACCCAACTGAAAGCTGGGGAAATAAAAAAACAAGACAGATGTCCTTGTGTGCTCTATAAAATCTGGACAAATATCGTTTCCAACGCATGTGAATCTTGCTCGTTTACTTGATTTGTTTCACAACAAAAGAATGTGGCAATAGTGATAGTCGTTCTTTGAAATAAGCGGCCCAGTTTAGGCTACTACACTTTGTTATCATCACACGTTCAAATCAACCTGAACCTAAAGTTTTACTTTGTTACTGTCAGCCAATCTTTTTGGCATACAAAGTGAAATTTAGTTTCTAAACAGTTTGGCGGGATCGAACTTTGTCACTAAATAGTCAGACTGCTATATTAAACTAGTCATTTTTATAATTTTTTGTTGAGTGTTGGTTCAAGTAAAGCAGGATTTTACTAATCTTATCGGCTTTGACTACAAGGTATCCATTTTATTTCAGACGGAATCAGCTGGTACAGTACTGAGCACAAACTGGAATGAAGTTGGTGCGGGCAAAGTCGAAATGAAACCTCCGGACGGAATGGAATTTAAAAAATATGAAATGTAATGTTGAATACCGCTAGCTAACCTGTAATTATAAGTATTTTGCAAATAAAAGAAAGTATTTCTATGTTTATAGCTCCTGCATTTAATAAGTTATGATTTTTGTTTTAGTGGTGAAGTCTCAGCATGAATAACAAAACCTCTGTTGGAGTTTTCCACTTTCCGTCGCGAAATATCCATCTATTTGTCTGAGGGATAGTATGTCATGCAGCGACCCTTCCCGTAATGATTAAAGATTGTTACACGGTCATTAAAATCAAGACAAAAATTGCAGGTTCCTCTTATCGTAAATGGCTTTTTATTGCTTGCGTGTAGTAGTTAGTAGTGGGAAGACTAGGCGCATTTAGGTAACGAAACCAATTTAATCAATTAGATTGCGAATGTTCATTAACTGAAGTTGGTAGGACATGCACTACACATGCTGAGCCACATCTACCTACATTGAGAGTGTTACTCAAGAACTAGGACTACGTTGGTGTAGTGGTTAAACCGAACGTGAAATACTTACATATCTGTCTATTTACTTATATAAGGAACTGTTAGTCGCTTCATTTAGTTTCTCGCGATTTAAAAATAAGAAATAAATCTGGGTGATACGTTTCAAAATTCTTTATACGAGTATCGGTGCATACGTTACTCATTAAATTTCTATACATTCTGTACTAATTGTGACTTGATTATTGTTCCTCCTCTCTCATTTATCTGGCTGAAAGAGCTAAATAGTTATTCCTGTATACATAGTTATTCTCTGCTGTGGCGATTGCGCTCATTCACCTAAGCACTCTCAGCGAGTGGACCTCAGATTCGAATTCCGCCTCACCCACTTCAGCCTGGTCATTTGGGTAGTATCTCTAGCACATAAGCAATGTGTTACTCGTATCCTGATACATGAACTGTTTGTTGCGGTTACTGAGTTCTAACCAAAACTAAATTATTTTACTCAGTTCCTAATTTTGTTGTATTACGAAACAGGTCTTTGAGTTGTATGGTTGACATGTATAATGATCAGTGTTGTACTTCAATTTCCCACGCATTATTTGGGGGTTCGTTTTTCTTCCACCTATATTCTCTCTGTTTATTACCTATCTGATTACCAGTCTGTATACCGTCGTGTTTTCGTTTAGGGTTGATCTGTCTTCGTAAGCTTCTGGTTTCATGGAACAATTTTACCATCAATTAGAGAAGTAAGGTAAGCTTATATGAAGAAGACTGATTATCATCTATTCTCTGGATTACACAAATGAATATTCGTGAACCTTTGCATCTCATTTTAAAAGTAAAATAACTCTTAGCAATTTTATTAGGTCATGAAATTCCCTTCTAGCATTCACTTAAGTAGCTTGTGATACTTATTGCTGTTTTCGTGGAGAAACTTTTATGATCGATAACAACTTATAAATTCAAGTGTTGCAAGAGAAATTCAAATACAGCAATTCATTATAACAGGAAAAGTACAAATTTTACATATTATGTCGTTACAATTTGGCAATATTGTCTCATTTAGCTTGTGAAAATAACCATTTGGAGCAAGCTGATCACTCTTAGTGGTGTTAGGTCTGCCAAGATTGCCTAAAAACAAAAAGATTAACATAATGAATTGATATTTTGTCACAGCATTACGTCTGGTGTGGATATTATTCAATCAGTTCTATAACACACACAAAGAAAAACAACAGTTATATGAAGCTTCAATCATTCCTCATAATCCCTGCGTTTTAAAACAGATTCCACACATCTTTCTTCATTATGTATAATTGATGTTGCAAAAGATCACTGTTTTTGGTACTGTTGCTTTCCAGTAGAAGTACAGTTTTAATCGATAGGAGGGTTGTTGACAAGTGTTAGCTTGCTCAGTATTGGTAGTAAAATTCAATTGATATACTCTAAACTGAGGTTTTTGCTAATTGATGATGAAAGAATCGTGCCTTATGTGATGAAAGGTGAATCTTAATCATGACGTTGTCCATGTGACAACTTTTATGCCATATTTAAGTATTGTAATATCTACTGTCGAATGCTGTGTTGAATGTACTGTCCTCAGAGTCCGAACTTCAGTGTCTTTCAAGACGAGGATTTGTATTGTGTAAATTAAAAATAATATCCATGCTTCATTTCCCAAGATAGCAGAAATTATCCTAGTATTTCACTAAGATCGAATGTCAAACTAAGTCTTCGTTATGAATTGAATCATCAATTACAGTTCAGTCGTGCATAGTGTGTTTCCAAATTTCCTGTATATCTTCAACTTAGTCGTTAAAAAATACATCTGGTTATGTCTATTTTCACTTATTTTTTTACTAACAATTTGGGAAATAAGGTAAAAACTGATAGCAAATCATCTGCTGTAATAAGGTCAGTTGTAGGCTGCAGTATATTCTTATACAAGCATTGTAAAAGTGACGAGCTATGTATGTACGGTAGCTGACATGTTTCGTGTGTGAAACATTCGAAAAGTTATCATGCGCACAATAACGCAGACAAATTGGAGTTAAACATTTTCTTAGCATATGTTACATTCTGAAAGGTGTACTGGGAGCATATATCGCAAGGTGTAAACATTCGGATATTTGTACATTACAGATGAGTTTATTATACAGTGTTTTTTAATCATATATTAATAATAGATTAGTTAAAGATTATGCAGACACTCGATTAGTCACTGTTTCGGAGAGGAGCGTCAGAAACTCTTAAACTAAGTGTGAAAAACAATGATGAGTCTGGATGGGCTTCTTGTGGTTTTGGACTAATGAACAGAACTATCAAGAATTGACACGATGTTCATTCCAAAATCTAATTCGCCATTTTGTCGGAAGATATCTAGTGTGATTAAACTGCTTGTAGGACGGATACGTTTTAAGTGGTTGCAGAAGTCATTGACTCACTTTCAATGATGTTAATTAATCTATCTGAACTACAACAGTTTTCTGTAACTGACAATATATCGGTGTTCCATTAGAAAGTAAGCGTAGTTTTAAATAATTTCTGACTGTTTAATTGAATTTAGATTTCTCCGTCGGTTGATTGAAACGAAGTGCTCGTTCTCAGGTTGACATGTCAGCTCCTTGTGCAGATCCTCCAACGATGTCTGGTCATGTAACTTGAAGTCACTTTGTTGATGGTGATGGAAAAATCTAAATTGAATTAAATCATTAATAAGACCCGTCGCACAAGAAGTAGCTGTCTTGATCCAAGTGCTCTAGTGGATAACGCTTTGGCGCTTGAGACTACGGCCACTGGTTCCTAGCCTCGGTGTGGGAAAGCAGGTACATCCAACTGACGAGTCCCAAATGGGATGAAGTCCGCATCCTGGATTCCACTGCTAGTCACCATCAACCAATTGAATTTCCAATTACTCTTCATTACTTTTTAATTATCAGCTGTGTATTTGTAGAAACATGGTACAATTTTTCAAACATAAAGGCGTACATATTGTATGCACATTTTGCCTATCAGTTATTAGACTGTACCGGGTTTACATATTATTATTATTCCCTTGGGTTCCTAGTGGAACATAGGGCTTCAACTGCACGTCTCCACTTGCTTCTGTCTTCTGCTGTACTTTTCACCTGCATCCATGTTAATCCATACTGTTTCAGTTCCTGTTCACAGGATCTCCTCCTTGTCACCCTTGGACGTCCCACTCGCCGCTCCCCTTTCGGGTTCCACTCGAGCACTGGCCTGACGCGCGATGTCACCCAACGGCCTCCTCAGCGAGTGTCCAATCCATCTCCACTTTCTCCTGCATATTTGTTGAGTGATTGGTTCTTGTTTTGTTTGTTCCCATAGTTTCTTGTTGGTGATTCTTTCCGACCATCTGATCTTCAGTATAGAGCGAAGACAGTTGTTGATAAAGGTCTGCAGCCTTGTCACTTCGAATTTCGAATGTATTTTTTAAAATTCTGATTGAAATTAGTGGTGCTTTTTGTCAGCCGTTTCTTTTAGACTAATTAGGTCAGTTTTTCTTCATCTAACCTTGTCAATAAATCTTGATTTTCAAGGTGCTCACGTTGATGAAGTTTTACTCTATCACCAAATATACTGCTTAAAATGTTTCTAGTCAAAGTGATAGACTTCTGTATCTTCAATAGCCAAAGTTTTCATTTGCTAAAAGACTATTTGAGTTCATAAGTAGTCTGCCCTTATTTCACTCTTATTTTTAAACTTTACTGTGTTTTAAAATCTCAGCCTGCATAACTAACTAATGGATTGCATCAATTCACATACTGTAAATTTTTATTCTGACTGCAAATATTATACAATCAACGTGTAGTGAGTGTGTGATGGTCGAGTCTAAATATGATTTGTCTCTGGTAGAAATGTTTATATAATAGAACAGAAAAACAAAAATAAAATTCTCACTTCAACTTCATTAGTTGTTTTCACAGAAAGCAAATTGGCACGGCGATAAGAAAATATAGCCACAGCCAGAACTAGAGTAAAATAAATATTCAAAATACAAAAAAAGATAAACATGAAGTCAATGCCCAGGGAATAGTTTAATGTAAAATAATAACTTTATTATTAAGATCAAACTTATGGTTCATTGTTCACAAAAATGTATACAGAAATGATGATCTATGTAGCAAATATTTGATGCTGTCTTAGGAAAAATTCTGACGAAATCTGTGGCCCCTAGTATCCTCTACACTTTCATAAATATCAAGATGTTTGAGAAACTTTTTTTAGATTAGATTCCAAAAAACAAACCTACTTTTGACAATTATGAGAAGTCGTGACCAGTGAGGTCCATCGAGTCAAGTGTGAGGATAGATGTCCCACCGATGACATTGGTTGGTGGTCGCGCTAAATCACGAATTGGTGGAAGTTAGAATTCATGTTTTGGCCATTGATTCGGGCCCCAGTGGTATACGGGCTTGCTTTGTAACCTAATGGTCCTGGGCTCGAACCCCTTCCGGTGGGTGCGTACTGCCGATGATTCCCGAATTAGGATGAAACAGCTGTCTAGCACTCCCAGCTGGTTTTCAATAGTTCTCTAACTGATATTTTAGTATTAAGTCAATTGTTCTAGAATAATAAAGCACGTTGTTAGTGTTTTGAAGATTACTGATTAGAGACAAGTCAGGAGAGTAAACAGTATTAATGAATTTCAGTGATGTACATGTATTCCTTTCAGGTAATAATATCAATCCTTCTTCATTCCTTAGCGTTCCAAGTGGAACATAGGACTTCAAGCTTGAGCTTTGAAGTTCCAGTGGTGGTAATGCTTTTTATAGGATGACGTTACTAACCTGACTGGCAATTAACCTTATTTACTGGGCTTACTACCTACTAAACGAAGTTTATAAGTGCATCTACAGGGAATCGGACCCCGGATCATCACTAAAAAGCCGATATACAATGTCACTTACAGCTTTAGGTTAGACCTCAACTCCTAATGGGTTTTCACAATATAGTCGCATTCAGTTAATAAGTGAAATGTATTTGTGGTGTTTAGATACCTCTAATTTATTCTATGAAGTCTTTAGATTGACATAAGTCCTATCCAACCATCCCCTTCATTCGTCAGTCTATTTCAAACGCTGGGGAACAAATTAATTGATATTAAAGTAGATTTCTTGTATGTGTGTGTGAATTCATTGGAATTCTGCCCTTGGGTAGCTAGCTCACGAAAGGAACTGTAGACCATGATAATGATTAATGCATATTATGTTGTGCATACTCATTTTCATATATTCCCTGTGAGTTACATCCATTATATGGTACATCCAAAGCACTGGGATGCAGTGGGGGAGGGAATTTGCCTTCATTCGGATCCTTTGGATATTGCTCCACTCTCTTATATTTAGTTGAGTCATTAGGTAGGACGACGTAACAGTAGAAAAAGTACTAGGGTGGTATATAAGACTGTTATCTTTCATTTAAAGTTATCAATACCTATCTCTTACAATATCTCAGTAATAATTGTATCTATAATATTAATATGAGAATGCTAATTTATCATATAAAAATCGAAGATAAGTACCTGCCAAAATTTCCAGTGAATCAAAACCAAGTATACGATCCCACAGCAAAAGTACTTGCTCAGGTGCTAAGAAACCACTGAATCCCCGGATCAACCATTTGAATACAAAACGTAAACTATGAAAAGAAACAAAAGCACCATTCAATGAATGACAACAAAGTTTTTGTACAGATTACTTCACCAAATACAAACTGTTTGCAGCTGGTTGAAAATTTAATCTAGCTAGGCGACTAATCTATAAAATAAATACTGCAAAACTTTCAGAATATATTTAGCAGAAATGGGTATGCTTAAGCTGTTCTACTCATCGTCTGAGTGCAACATGTTCTCAAGAAATTAATCTGCATTTTTACGAATGTCAACGAGTGAAGTTTCTAAGTGAATCGTCATTTATAATACTATGCAATTGCACGGAATTTCAGTCAAGGCGACAGGCTTGTGCAACACCCACCAACTGGCAATATCTTCTAAGTGAGTAAGGCTTTTTATTGTCCACCAGAATATGAGCACATTACATGTATATGTTAACCTCGCCTAGATTACTAGGTCACTAGTATTCTAGCCGGTCCCAAGCCCGGATAAAGAGGGAGGGTTGGGGCGTGGTGCTAGCAACTCCACCCCCAAAACTTAACCAAATTGCTACTAAAACTTCAACGCACAAATATATTCAAAATCCTAAAATTACAAATAGTGACCTTATTTTTCGCTGGAATCGGGGAAGTGAAATGACGCGGGCTGGTGAAAGCCTTCGGGAAGCCAGTCAGCCGATGTGCCTTCTTTCGATGAAAGCGAAAATAAGGATGGGGACGTGGAATGTTCGTACAATGTACGAAGCTGGGAAGGCTGCTCAGGTAGCCGCAGAAATGAGGAGATATAAAATAGAAGTGTTGGGAATCTGTGAGAGCAGATGGAACGGATGTGGAAGGAGCCAACTATCAACTGGAGAGACAATAATCTACTCCGGTCACCCAGAGGACAATCACGAGCACACCGAGGGAGTAGCCATCATGATGTCACCAACAGCGGCTAAAGCTCTAATGCAGTGGGAACCAATCTCCTCCAGGATAATGACAGCCAGGTTCAACTCAAAAGGAAAGAAGGTTACAATCATTCAGTGCTACGCGCCTACAAACACCTCAGAACATGAGAAGAAGGAGGATTTCTACAGTCAACTACAAACAGTAATGGACAACGTCCCAAAGAGCGATATCAAAATCCTGATGGGCGACATGAATGCGAAACTGGGAGGAGACAATACAGGAAGAGAACTCACCATGGGTCACGAGGCCCTCGGTGAAATGAACGACAATGGTGAACTCTTCTCAGACTTCTGCGCCTTCAAATATTCGGTGATTGGTGGCAGTGTGTTCAAACACAGGGATATACACAAGGCGACATGGATTTCACCAGATGGATACACCAAAAACCAGATAGACTTCATTTCAATCTCAAGGAAGTGGAGACGGAGCCTACTGGACACAAGGTCGAGGAGAGGAGCAGATGTGGGTTCAGACCACTATCTAGTACAAGGGACATTCAAGGTGAAGCTGAAAGCCTCGAGGATACCTGGGGATAGGCCACAATGCAAGTTCAACACGGAAAAACTGAAAGACACAACCACAAAGGACACTTTCACTGCAACTGTCAGAGCAAAGCAGGAAACACTACGTGACATCACTAAGGAATCATCCGTGGAAGACCATTGGAACTCTCTGAAGGTAATTTTCAACGAAACGTGCTCAACGGTTTTAGGAAGAAAGAAGAAACAAGACAAGGAATGGCTCTCAACAGATACTTGGAAACTAATAGAGGAGAGGAGAAAGGTGAAAGAAAAAATGATTCAATGCAAAGATGGACAAGAGAAAGAGACGCTGAACTCAACTTACACAGCACTGGACAAAGAAGTGAAGAAGAGTGCCAGGAAGGACAAAAGACAATTCCACGACAACCTGGCCACTGAAGCTGAGAAGGCAGCAGGCAAAAGGGATCTGAGGACACTATATCAGATAACCAAGTCTCTATCCGGGAAGAGATCAACACAAGTGAAACCTATAAAAGACAGCCAAGGGAACCCAATTACCAAGGAAGAAAGACAGATTAAACAATGGGCGGACCACTTCAAAGGACTCTTGAATCGACCACCACCTACAACCCGTCCAGTAATACCAACAACAGCACGTACACAACTGCAAGTTGACACCAATCCTCCAACGAAAACTGAAGTCATGAATGCAATCAAGCTTCTGAAAGCTGGAAAAGCAGCTGGACCAGATGGAGTACCCCCGGAAGCACTGAAAGCGGACCCAGAAACGACGGCAGATATGCTTACTCCATTATTGCAAAAGATCTGGAAAGAGGGAAAGGTGCCTACTGACTGGAGGAAAGGTTACCTGGTGAAACTACCAAAGAAGGGCGACCTGGGACTCTGCAAGAACTGGCGAGGAATCATGCTCCTGTCGACGACAAGTAAAATCCTGAGTCGCATCATCCTGGAGAGAATCAAGGACGCACTGGATACAGAACTCCGACCAGAACAAGCTGGATTCAGGAAAGGCAAATCATGTTCTGACCAAATTGCAACTCTACGCATTATCATCGAACAAAGCATGGAATGGCAATCAAATCTCTACCTCAACTTCATAGACTTTGAGAAGGCCTTCGACAGCGTTGACCGCGAAGTAATTTGGAAACTACTCGAGTACTACGGCGTACCCCAAATATTCATCAACCTTATTCAACAACTGTACGACAACGGCACATGTCAAGTGATCCACAACGGAAAACTCAGCGAGGCGTTTCGAGTAAACACAGGAGTCAGACAAGGGTGCTTATTATCACCAATGATATTCCTAATTGTGGTGGACTGGATTATGCGCCAGACAGTGGGAAACGAGGAGACAGGGATATCCTGGACCGACGTGAAGAACCTAGAAGACCTGGATTTTGCGGATGATTTATGTTTGATGTCAAACAAAATCGAAGACTTACAAGCGAAAACCGACAAACTGGTCGAAGAAGCAGCAAAGACAGGACTGCAGGTGAACATAGACAAGACGGAGGTTATGAAAATAACCAACCAACAACAGCAGCAGCAACATCCAGCACCAATCACCATCAACGGGAAGGATTTGAAAGAGGTTACTTCTTTCACTTATCTGGGGAGCATTGTCTCAACCACAGGAGGAACGGACGACGATGTCAAATCGAGAATCGGGAAGGCGAGAAACACATTCATCAACCTGAAACCAATTTGGAAATCTTCGTCACTCACCATCAACAACAAAATTCGGATTTTCAATACAAACGTCAAGTCAATTTTGCTTTACGGATCAGAAACTTGGCGGGTCACCAAGAATATTTTCAACAGGTTGCAGACCTTTATCAACAACTGTCTTCGCTCCATACTGAAGATTAGATGGCCGGAAAGAATCACAAACAAGAAGCTATGGGAACAAACGAAACAGGAACCAATCGCCCAACAAATATGCAGGAGGAAGTGGAGATGGATTGGGCACTCGCTGAGGAGGCCGTTGAGTGACATCGCGCGTCAAGCCCTCGAGTGGAACCCGAAAGGGAAGCGGCGAGTGGGACGTCCAAGGGTGACATGGAGGAGATCGTGCGAGGAGGAGATGAAACAGTATGGAATAACATGGACGCAAGTGAAAAGTACAGCACAAGACAGAAGCAAGTGGAGACGTGCAGTTGAAGCCCTATGTTCCACTAGGAACCCAAGGGAACAATAATAATAATACATGTATATGTTATAATTGTTGTAGATCTCTAAAGTCAGGATACTGCAGATATATTTAACAAAGCACCTTGACTGCTACAATATACGTAATTCACACTACTTTCACAGCTAGATATTGTAATACGACCCACGAGAGAGAGAGATTGACTACTGAAGCTTTGTTCATAGAATCTACACCCAATACGTGCAATAGAAATGACTCATCACTAATACCAGAAATATGGAAAATACTACTACCAATCAAATCGAGACATAAGAAACAGTGGAATTATATAGACGATTTTGGAAAGTTGTATGAGTACTTTGAAATGATTATGAGCAATAAATTGTGCTCGAAACGTCATCATCTGTAAATATTACTGTGAAACTTTATCAAAATAAATTTTATCCACCATGGGATCACACTCTACCACATTGCACAAGTTCTATTGTTATTGTATATTTTCATCACCGTATTTCTTTCCTCTACTTTTATGCGTGCTTTTACTAAGTGCGTCAACTTGAACTATTTCAAACTTATGCAAAGTTTTACTTCGATAATTCATTTCAAGTTTATCAGCATTTTTTGTCACTACCGCAAACTGAACAACAAAGACGTCTCGAGTTCTATATACGAATCAACATAAACTGAAGCGACTGAGACAAGATTATAAGCATAACAAGGCATCGCTTATACAGTGCAAACTGTTACCTGAATTTAAATTACATTGAATAAAACGTTGTTGTGAGGGGATCAAGACATCATCGTTGATTAGGGACAGATAGGTATATGTCGTGTACAACAACAGATTTTTATAAATGTTATGGAGTGGTGACTAAATTATGATAAGGATAATTCATATGAATTCATTCTTAACAGTCTTTCAAAATTAAATAGGGTGCAGCAGGTCGGGTATGAGGACAAATAGTCGCCGAAGACATTGGCTAGCGGTTGCGCTATATCGTGAATTGGCAGAAGTTAGGATTCATGGGCCATTGGATCGGGTCCCAGTGGCTTAATGGCATACAAGCTCGCCTTGTAACCATAAGGTCCTGGGTTCGAACCCCGGTGTGTGCGTTCTGATGAAGAGTCCCAAACTAGGACGAAACAGCTGTCCAGTACTCTCCGCAGGTTTTCCAATGGTTCTCTAACCAATGTCAGCTCATGATAAAATCCTGTAACCAATCAACCAAATCCCTACAAACCAATACTTGAAAAATATTCCTCGTTATTATAATATTCTTCTTACATTTCCTGTTATATTCCTAGTTCAGATGATTATATTCTATCATGCTATTTGTGCAGTGTAGCATATCAGTTTAAACCGATGACTTTTTCTAAGATTACAGGCTGTTTCACTGCTTCACTATCAGGTGTGACATACTACACTTATTATATTTCTGAACTAACTTTTGGGAAGAGGTTGGATTATTTTGTTGATAGGACCCAGAATAAAATAGTACATCAACCTTTCTCACGAATTTGTGTGATTTATCATGTGATGGAGTTACTGTGTAAATGTATCATTTCTCACGCATATTGTGGTGCAGCGTATGACCAGTTCATCTTCTTTTAGTCTCACCTTGATCTTTGTCTGATCACCAACCAAGCAGAATAGACATATCCAACCAACAACAACAATGCATTCCCACGGCCGTGAGCCGACTTTATTATGGTTAAGAAATTGTATAAATATCATGTATTGTTTCTTACACTATATAGTGTAGTATAACATACAATACAATATCTTATGGTCACAGGCCAGTCTTCATCTTTTGATATTTGCATGGGCTCAGTGAATAGGATGGTGCAACGGACATATAGACGTATTAGCTTACCAGTCGAGTTCATTACCGTTATAGTAATTAACAGGCGCAGACATAAAAAAAGTAGCAATGGTTTATTCAGTTCAGTTAAGTTATAACAAATTGGCTATAGAGTTATAACAACATTTGTAATTCTTCATTATGCTTTAATTTAGTGGTCTTAAACATTCTGGTATATGTCTTGATTAGCAGCATGGTTGGTTTATATAGATGAACCCATAAGAAATCAAGAGGAAGGAAGATGAAAAGATAGAGATAATTTTGATACTCTATACATGTAAAAGTTGACTTCAGGAAGTGTTCAAAAACCAATAAGTTAAGGGAGAAATGCTTAGAGGGGTAGCTAAATAGTGAAAATTGTGGTATCAGCGATTGTATGTATTGACGTTTAGTCTTTAAACATTTCAGTAACTTTCATTATACACTCCAGTTATAGAGTTGTTTAAACTCATCTCCTTGTCTCACACCGGCTGTCAGGAACGTGATGAATGGCTTCCTACTTTATTTTGTTCTAACATTTATATGTCATATGTAGACTTAATTCCATTGCATACTACATGTCTTAACCTACTCATCCAATTAATAATTTCCACATTCTGTACAACTTGATTTATAGGCAGAATTATTAATCGTAGAAATTTAGTCTATTAAAAGTAGACCTTTTTATGAAGTTAATGTAATCACAGTTTAATGGTACGCTAGTTAATACTATTGTGGTGGTGTAATACAGACAATGTATGTCGACGGAATATTATTCTCACATATTCCCACAGTTCAATACTGCATACAATAATTCTATTTGATATTAGGGTCAGAATACTTTCCCACAGTTCAGTACTGCATTGGCAATAGAATACTAGGTATATTTGGAGATCCTATTTCATGTCGTTTGATGTAAATCGAGGTCACACGCTCAATGATTGCTTAAAGAATATAAATTGTGCATGAGAAATATACTTTGGCTTCCTTGTCTTGCCTTCTGTTGTTACACCATAATCTCATAACCTAACAGTTCGAAGGAGAAAAAAAATGATGACTGTTTATGCACTCAGTATGGCAATACTCTGTATAGCTGAAATAAACGCCAAAAAAGAAAAGATCCATTAACGTAACCTTTTTCGTACCTCTGTATAAATGTAGAAACATTCTCAAAATGGTTGCAATTATAAAATAACATCGTACTAACAATTTCCTAATATAAAAAGTAATTCTATAAAATAAAAATACAACTTACGGTTGGGCACCAAATGATTTTAAGTGGAAGAAAACCTCAGGTTCTTTGATTTGCAGTAAGCGTTCAAACAGTAAACATAAACATAATATACCCTAGATGACAGACAAAAGAAATACATTAGAAACTTAAAAGTGATTTCCACACTAAATTTAACATTAGTTAAACAATTTTGTCTTCTAGAAACGATCAGCACCATAGTACACATCACTAATCATGCTCCCTAAAACTAAATTCAAATCAATAGATATATTACTGTTCGAATCATTAAATACTACATAATGATTGATGACATTGATCAAGAACTATAATCTGTAGTCTGTTAGTATGAGTCCTATATCAATTTAGACCTTTTTACCATTTATTAGTCATTTCACAATTAATCTAATTAAGTGTTTAAATAGTTGAAATGAATTTTTGAAAAAGAAAATACTATTAAATAATATAAACTTACACTATTTTCATCTGATATTGTATGCAGTCTATAAAAGTAACGCATATACAACTGACGAAATATTATGTACAAAGTAACTGGATCATCGTATAAATAACATAAAGGCAACACTGAAATAAAAATTATAAAGAGGTTAGAAACCGAATCACTAAAATTTATATACACATCAGCAAGCTTTTAAATACAATGGTTAGTTGGAGGATTTCATCATGAGCTGACATCAATTGGAGAACCATTGGAAAACCTGCAGGGAGTACTGGACAGCTGTTTCGTCCTGTACGCACCCACCGGGGTTTTAACCGGTGGGCCACTGGATCGGGTCCCAGTGGCTTAACAGTCTACGAGCTCGCCGGCCTTGTAATTAGAAGGTCCTGGGTTCAAACCCCAGTGGGTGCGTCCTGATGGAGAGTCCCAAACCAGGACGAAACAGCTATCCAGTACTCCCGGGTTGTCCAGTGGTTCTCTAACTGATGCCAGCTCATGATGAAATCCTCCAGTCAATCAAAAGGAAAATTCCCTACAATACCGATACTTGAGAAAACAATGATAATGTAAGTGAAATAAACTAAATTGTTCATAACAGTATACTGTAGTATATTAAGAGCTTTTACAAAAGTGCGGCAACCATTTCCTCAACTAGTCCTGTACTTGTTCGAAGTAAGAAAATACTGGGTAATTACTTCATTCTGTTCTCCAATTTCATAAGCATATATGAATCACCTCAGTAATGAATGAAACATGTCGAAGCTGTTGAACCAATGAGTTAAACTATGCAGTTATGTAATTAATGTTTGTGACAAAACATTTTGTATTCTGCGAAGACTTATTTTGTGGGATTTCAAAATAATATTCTTTCTGAGTGAGCTATTCATTCTGATTATTAAAACCTACTTAAGTGTGGAAAGATTCGAACTCGTAACTCAGTTGTCTAAAGATTACTGCTTAAGTCAAATATACCACTAGTTACAAGTCGTTTACTTTAAATTGGAGGAGTTATTTGGTCAGATACATTTCTCTTGTTCGAGGTAAAATATTCCCATTAACATGTATATATGAACGGAAGGCGTAAGCTTACATAAATGTAACATTAAACGTATTTTTATATTACAGCACTTACTGTACATAGAGAAACCATGAAATGGTATAACTCCCGATGGAGGATAAATACACGACTCAGTAGAATTTTTATTAACAACTCTAGGTGGAGATGCAAACGTACAGTCAAAATGAGATAATACTGTGTGATCTCTAGTGAATGGGAGAAGGACCTAAAATCGGATTAAAAAACATATCGTAAGTGTTTTGCGAGTTTGGGTTTTTTTCTCTTTCAAATTTTTACCATAAGCAATTTTTGTCATTTGATTATATTTTCAAAGTAATCTATGTATTCGTTAAATAAATTCTTTTTAACAAATATTATAATTTTATCATTTTAATAAATAGCTTCACCTCGCCTAGTTTACTAGCTGGGAAAAGAGGAAAGCTTCAGCGTGAGGTAACTGAACTAATTCTGTAAAAGCAACCCCATTAGTAATTCAACTCTAAAGCACAGAAAAGTGGACTTCTCTGGAATAGGAAAATCTCCTCATTTTGAGGATGGAAAGGATATAAGCAACGACGAACCTAAACAGCTAGCCAACCAAGAACCTATTGCTCAGCAAATATGCAAAGAGAAATAGATCAGACGTTCACATGATAGCATATGCCAACCCTCCCGCCACTAATGGAAAGCAATGGTTTAGGCGTTCCAGTTTGACATCGAGATCATATATTAGAGAAAATTAAGACTTATTGTGCAGCTATGTAGCCGGCTGAAAGTGAAGATCGAGGATTGATTGCAATGGATATGTGCAGTGGAAGTCTTATATTCTACTTGAAACTGAAGGAATAAATATTGATAAATTAAGTATGTAAAATGACTATCAAAAATTAAACTGATTTTAGCTGTACTACTGCATTCAGATAGAAATCACATTTCGATAAGAAAATGATCACTGGCCATATATCACAGTATAAATCCAAAATGATTGTCTTCTTTGAAAAAAACTACAAGTTCTTGGTTGGAAATTGTCTTTCCCCATGAAATATTGGCTGGAGATGTCCCCACATATATTATTAATACAATTTCAATTATATAAACCTCGTTCGTTGTTTGCTTTATTCAGCACTTTCTAGTATGGATAATTCAATAACTGTTATTTCAGCAAGAAAAGTTGGCTGATAGCTAGTAGTAGAATCATTATACTTGAGATTTACCAGATGAGTGTAATTTGGTTTCAGTAAGTGTAAACATTATCAGTGAAAGGAAGATTTCAAATAAACCCAATTATATCAATCTTTGTTTGTATTGGATTAAAATTTATTACTTATTACTGCAACTGGCTGGTTTTATGCTGTTTATTTTACACTTACCTTCCTGCTTGACTAAGACTAACAGCCAATGACTGAATGGATTGGTGTCATCTTTTGGTTTGACTATCCATAAGTAGTTCACAATGTTATCTGACTTAAGATTACGTGAATTGTTAAAGAACGTAGTGGTTTGGCATGTGTGCTTAAGAGGCGTTTTGGTCATCTCAGTCGAGGAAGCTTGACAGCTTTATCGATAGACTTTCGTCCTTTACCTATTACCACACAAATAATTTCATCAATACTTATGAAAGCAAGACAAGCTTTCACTACTCTCAAGTCTGTGTGGAGATCAACAGCACTCAGCATCAAAAATAACATCCGGATTTTCAAATCCAATGTAAAGTCAATGCTACTATACGGATCAGAGACCTGGCGCGTCATAAAGAGCATCTCAAACAAACTACAGACCTTCATTAACAGTTATCTTCGCTCAATACTCAAGATCAGATGGCCAGAAAAGATCAGCAACAGAGATCTCTGGGAGCGAACCAACCAGGAAGCGATTGTGAAACAAATATGCAGGAAGAAATGGAGATGGATTGGCCATACTCTTAGGAAAACATCAAGTGACATCACAAGACAAGCCCTTGAGTGGAACCCAAAAGGGAAGCGGCGAGTTGGTCGTCCAAGGGTGACGGAGGTGGTCATGTGAAGAGGAGATGAAAGCGTGTGGACAGACTTGGAACCAGGTGAATACTCTAGCAGAGAACTGAACGCAATGGAGACGCACGGCTGAAGCCCTATGTCCCTCTAGGAATTAAAGGAAACAATAATAATAATATGATTTACTCATAATGGTGAAACTTTTGAGCTTTAGAAGACCTCTAGTAAATCTAATCACTTAGATTTACATGTGTGAATTTCCTCTACGTAAGATAGATGTCTACTAAGTTCTCCAGTTTGTCAAAAACAATTGAAATAATATATTGATAAAAAATAATAATAATCCACTATTACAACATACCTGATATGTATAATCACAGAATACAAAGTGCATATCATCGTTAGAGGCTGTAAGTTGTACTTCCTAAAGGGATAACAAGCAATTATTGGTTAAACCACAATCAACATTATTGTTTACCTTACAAATTAATTGATCTGTCATGTATTCATCTTCAGCAACAAATGATTTTAGTCGATCATAGTAAATACGATCCTGTAAGAAAAGCAAAAGCATATAAAATATGTTAAGAATTAGTCACAGTAAAAAAATTGCAATTAAGTTAATTATTGAATGGATTTGGAAATAGTTAATCAACACTAGGCTCTGATAAAAGTCAACCGGTAAACTTTTTAATGTGTGTCCTACCCACACATATTGAGCTCAGCGAGCCTCATCAGTCATGAATTCTCACTCAAACTCCAGAGAGTTTGTGTCATAGTCACTCACTAACCGGATGCTATATATACAATAATTAAGAATCAACCCATCTCTCCTTAGTGTCTAACCAACGGATTGATTTCTTGGAGTTCTGTTTAGAAGTTGCGATCTTCGGGGTCAACCAAGGCCAGGAGTGGGTACAAATACTCTCCGATGACACTGGGACTATATCTCAAACTAAGGGAAGTCAGAATTCGCGGCCCGTTTGGTTACTAGTCAGTGGCTGGATGACAATCTGCCCTCGTCGTAACTTGAAGGTCCTGGGTTCGATCCATGGTGATTTTCTAAGGGTGTGCACTATCATACGGTTCCAAACTAGGACCACGCAGTTGTCCAATGCTCCCTAGTTTGCAGTAGCCCGGTAACCTATATCGGTTCATGATGAAATCTACCTTAAAAACACTAACACTTCAACTTTTGTTTCATAACCACATTGTTTTAATGCTTTTCATTACTACATATTCCTCCATTGTTCACCATCGATGTTACCAGAATTATTATTATGATTAAATGCAAAAATTATAGCTATGTTATCGTCTTACTGACGAATCACCATGACTGATTTATACTTAATATTTATTCATATAGTTACATATAAAAAAGTATCCGGTTACATCGTTTTTCCTACAAAATTATTTATCGGTGTGGAGTATGCTACTGATAAGATTTATCAGTAGTATATAAATAGACGTCCATTGGTATAGAAATATCAAATAGCGGAGAGATAGATTTAACGTCATATAGAGCAATTTATTCAGCGTAGTGGCAAAATATAGGAAAAAACACGAACAGAAGACAAAGAAACACAATGCGAAGGGCAAAAGTAGAACAACAGGGAATATCTATGCAAATGACGATTTTTAGACAAGATGTACATAATTTCGCTATATAGCGATACGAAATTCCGATAAACACTCCTTTACCAAGTCTCTTGTCCTCTACCGTTACATATGTATATCAGAGTTTTAAGTGACACCCATGATAAGATATTTTCAATAAACAAATAAATCCCAAATTTAAAACCTTATCATTGAATTGTATATTAAGTCATAGTGTATTTCACCACTGGATATGTTTCATTTAAAAGACCTACAAATCCACACTTACTTCATTCGTTACTCTTGCATTTAAACATATCTCCCACAGCTTTGCGCGATAACCCAATGGACAACCACATTGTAAAAATTTCTGTGCACGTTCTGAAGAATCAAGATTTATAACTATAATTTGAAAGGAAAGATACAATTAAGAGAGGAAAAACTAAATCGTACTTTCCTCTGCTTCATGTTCACGGGATAGTAAAAATGAAGATGATACTATATCATCAACACCAATTTGAGGACTTTGAAGATTCAAAGCCTTATAAAATCTTCTCTACAAAATTTATAAAATATTATGAATTTTAACTCACCAATTCAGACAGACTTTTAATATTCAAAGGTAAGTTAATCAAACCCCATGATACAACTATGTCTGAATGAAAACTAAAAAGAAAACAATTGAAAACATGGTGATTAAGCGATTTAAAATATACTCTGGAGTTTACTCTTTAGAACTCAAGTTGGATGAAGAAGACTTCATCTGTGGGTGCTTGATGTTTGTTAGAACATCTAAGAGATCTTTTGGACCGAAAACTGGTTTAATAGTTGATTGTTCTATTTTTTTTTCCAAAACTTTATTAAAAGAAAATTATATGACTTTACTGTTGAAATATACTGATAATTCTGTCCAATTTTGAAGGATAGCATCAATTTGACATTTTGGTCTCTTTCAATAGAAAAACAAAACATTTAAAAATGTTAGGCTTTTATAGTCATCCAATATTCAGTTTACCTTTCTTCCCAACTCTATTCCGAGTTCTTGACACATTGAATTTAAACTTCGTAACATTTTACGCTCCCAACTAGCCTTTTTAAATAATTGCATGAAATTTAATTATTTTTTTTATAATTAGTACAACATACTTGAGCTTTTTTCAGGTAATTACAATCGCAAGAATTATTAAGATAATGTTGCTCTGCCCATTTGTGTTTTAATTGGGATAGAATAATCGGTTTTTGTGTGAATATCCAATTTTTTAAAGTTTGAAAATTATCACATTTTAATAATGATTTAAATAAATTTTCTTCTATCTGATCTTTTGGTACTTCTTTTAGATCTTCAGTAAACATCTGTAAGAAGAAAAATGTTTAACTTAAGGAACAAGGGATAAGAAACAAAATTGAAAATAAATCAGACGAATTTCCATCGTTTAAGTAGGTGAATAACTTCTGAAGAGAGTGTCAGTGAAATATTAGTCCCAGGCTGTTAATTATTTGGCACATTATAGAGTATTCTCTGCTTCATTGCCGAATTTTGTTAATAAAGTGTGTATAATCAGACTTTTTTGAGCTGAATTTAATGATTTTTAATACATGCTAATGAGTACTGAAAATCCTTATTACTGAATTTGAGTCTACTCGTATAAAAAACCAATTGTACAACAAATAACTGAGGCAAAGTTAAACTTTAAACACCACTAACTACCAATCAGCGAATGACCTCGAACGCACCAATCACCTGAAGGAGGCATTTTTGGGTATGGAATACAAATATTTATGGGGAAAAATGCATTAAAACTGTAGAAAAGTGTTACAGAGGATACTTTGCTGTCACGTATGATGAAAATAGCTCTGAATTTTAGGTTGGAGTATCAACAGAGTATAATTCCATTGTGGGTAAAATTTATTTTGATAAAGTCTCATAGTGTAATATAGTAATATTTCCTGAGCTATAAAATGTGGTCGAAACGTCATCAGTAAATATTACTGTATAACACTGTGAGACTTTATCGAAATAAATGTTACCCACAATGGAATTATACTCTGCCACAGTGCACAAGTACTATTCTTATATCAACAGAGTAATTTAACCACATTCTATCCATGTAATTATTTAGGTCTTCTAACCCTAACAATAACCCTAATCTTTCCTGAACCTAACCCTTACGTGAAAATATCCCTAAACTAACTGTAATCTAACTCGAACCAACCCTAATGTCGCCTTTATCAGGTTAACCTAACCCTACCTTGTCCTTGGCTTAAAGAGTAACTTAACCTTTCCTAAACCTAACCTGAAACTTGCCTGATATCCCATTTAATAGCATAACACTTCGATGAGCATATTTTAGTGATGATGACAACATTATTTGTCAGGTTTCACTAACTTGCTCAGTGGGCGTTTCAAGGTCATTGGTGCGGTCGCACTCCACTGGTAGTTAGTGGTGCTTAAAGTTTAACTTCACCATAACTGATAAATACATATTACTTAAATAGGTCAATAACAGGAGGGAACTTCTTCCTCATCTTCTTCAGTTGCTTTTGCTGAATAAGGATTGGGAATAAAGTAAAATATTGGATAGAATTAATCACAAGTCAGTATTGATTACTGAAGAGTTAAGAGACTTGAACACTTGTCTTTTCTCAGTTTGTGATTCTTTAGAAGAGTACTACCGTATTCTCGTTTAACTTCAGCCTCTAAGTAGCCAGCGAATGATCAATAATTTTTGAATTCTGACAGTTTTAGGTATAGCTTTTTCTACCAGCTCTAGAGGTCTGCAACAGTCTCAACGTTTGATTAACACTTCTAGAAATTCATCTAAAAGCTAACCAGGAATTAGGCGTTGACCAAGGCTTAAATATGAGACTGGTTAGTTACATTTTGTTGTTCAAATACGGATGAATAACGTGCCTATAAAACCGACAGGAAGATTATAAAACTCCGACATTAGTTTAATTTAGGTTTCGGATAATATGAGTACCTGAGGGGTTATTTGCTATAGGTATCTACACTTACAAGTCATTTGCTTAAACAAACAAGGGTTGCTTTAGTGAGTTAGAACTCAGTTTCTCAATCTTTTATGTACTAGGCCGCGAGCCACACTAACTGTGTGAGTTGATATTACTTGGTCTTCCACTCTGGAGTAGATGCGGCCAACTAGCAGAAATTTAATTTCTAAAGTCAAACAGCCACATCTCCACCAGTGCCTACTTCAAGCTTCTTCCTTATGTGGTAGGACTATGTATGCAAGAAATTCAGCTAGCATGGTTCGAAATTTATCACCATTTAGCGGATACAATTACTGTTTATCTTCTTATACATTATAAAAGTCTCATTACTTCCCATTCGCCGGCTGCCATCAATAACAGTTGCTTAAGACAGTTGCCTGTATACAGTCCAGCTTTTCTGGGATATAGACAAATTCCTGTTGTCCTACGTCTAAGTTCAAAACAATCCCACTTCATTAAATCTTTTATAAATGAAAACGACCACTAAATGGTATAAGATTTTCCTCCACGGTGAAACACATGTTGTGTTCAATCATTTGTTAACAAACATTTGTATGTTTGTTAAATATGAACCAAAGTCATGCTTCTAATTAACTTTTAGATGAATTCCTCGATGTTCTAACGAAACTTTATTACTGTTTAAGAGATGCAAATATGCCTACCTTATAACCTCAGTGTGTATTTCTCAAGTTTATATCATATTTGTGAGTGTGCTTTTATAAAGAGTCAGAAACTGAAAAAAAGGATACATGTTGTTTTGCTTTGTTTCAATGGTCTTCTAATCGACATGATTCGAAGCTATGGATAATGTCAAAATTGCTGCATTGGTTTAAAAAGTTATAGAAATGGTCATATACATTTTTGTGCGTACAAATTATTTTGACTTTATGAGTACAATATGCGCTCGTAATTTTAAATATACGGTGGGTTTTCCGCGTTATTCTGAAATTCAAGTATTTTTTTCCAATGCACAAGGATCCATCACATTTTCAACTAGTACTGTGGTGGTGTGATACAGACAATATGTTTCAACAGAATATGATTCTCACATATTCCCACAGTTCAATATTGCGTTAGCAACAGAATACTATGTATATTTCAACATTATATTCAAAGTCGTTTAATGTAAACCAAAGTCACACGCTCAGTGACTGGTTAACGAATATAAACTATATATATTTTCATATATAAACCTATTTGGTTAATGAGAAATATACCTTAGCTTCCGTGTCTTGTCTTCTGTTGTTACATTATGACAAATTCTGGATGACGATCTCGGGTATATTGCTACGTATTCTGAATAAGCTGGGATAACTTTATGTAAAGTCCAGTTCTTATAAAGCATTATCTGTCGTTAGACCTGATTTAATTACAGACAACAAGCTATGGCCTAAAGCATGTACAGTTCAGCCTCACTGTGTAATTGAAATAGTAAATGAAGAGATATGGTAAAATAAAAGTCAGATGTCGACTGTTTAATGAGTGATGTGAGTAACATAAATACAAATTTTTCAAGCGCTTATCAAAGAACACTTAGTTTCGACATAAAGTTATAATTCGAATTGATTTACACCCGACAGTGAATACAATAAAATACATCCTGTTATCTCTCTACGTACATGATGAACCTAATTTCAAAATCTCATGAAAAAGGGACAGATTGTCCAGTTCTGCAAACGCAATCCAGATATAAGTAAAAATTTGAACAAGCTAACAGTTTTCTGCGAAAATATATTCAAATTAAAATGGTACTTACCAGTGCATCATCAAGCAAACTCATTTCCATACTACTAAATCTTATAGATTTAAGTAGTTCGCATATTAGAATATCCTCACTAATTGGTAAGCAGTCGCACATGTTAACACGAATCATTGTATGTAAAGTCAATGATTTTTACTAGTTACTGTTAATCACTGTTTTAGAAAGGAACAACAGGCCTCTCAAGGATAGGACAGAATCTGTAAAGCAAATAAAACGGCTGAATTAAAATATTAGCGACAAATGAGCAATGTATTCAAAACTGATACAATTTACCTCAATAGTGAAAGCGAACGCTTCATTATTTCTGCAGAATAACTGAAATCTTATACGCTATCAATAACATTCTATAGTTTCTTTTGGAAATAGCATAAAATGAAGTGTATTTCCAAGCCAAAGCATGATTAGATATTGAAAGTCTTTAAGATAATATTCCAGCATATAAGTCGTATCTTAAATTAGTGTATGACTGCAAACGAAGATCAGGAATCTCGTGCCAATCTACACTAAGAAACATCTAAGCTTTACTTAAGTGTTATACACAAAAAGAGAAACGCCGAAAAGGTAGTAAGTTGTAGCAAAACCAAGTTTTGACTTCCACTAGAAACAGTCCGATACAGTAGTACATTGTATGTGTTGTACAACCGGTTATACCTCAAGTATTATCTAATTAGCTAAATAATTGTTACCTTATCAGGCAAATATACAATTATAAGTCAAGGTAGTTAAGAGAATACAGGGGGTACAGGAGTGAATCCTCTTGGCTAACAGACTGATCTATATGACCTGGCCAAACAATCAATAACAAGGGTTTCAAATTTGTTAGAAAATAATCTAGGTAGAAATCTCCTAGCAAACGTAAATTTCTATGGGATTTAGGACAGATATGTTGATGATTATCAACAATATCCAAATTTAAGTCCGGGACTCGAAATAACTGAGTCAAAGGAAATCGCCAGTGGGGTTTTGTTTACCTCACTGACTATATATGCAGAAAGTTGAACTTCGCTAGTGTTGGAAATGCATTCATTACGACTTTAAAAAGAATTAGGGAAACTTATGTTGACAGGATAACAATAGCAGAATAATCAACTTAAAGGTAAAAATAGAACATTTATGAAAAATTAAATATAAGAGAATGTGGGCACATGCAGTAGCAAAAAATTTAAAGATATAAATCTCAGTTTCTAGCAAAAGTGTTGATAATATGACTATGGGATGTACAGGTGTACGGGAATTCATCCAAATACATGTATTTCGTATCATTTCCAAACCAGTATTTTTCCCAGAGATCGTTTCATGGTGTTAATGAAATCAAGATAAATACATAGTGACATCAATTAGTGAAAAACCGGATGTAATTACATTACTACTGAGAACTTTAATAGATTTATACGGAAACAATGTGCTGTTCTTAACTATGTCATCTTTTTGTTTAATAGAGAACTATGTAAACAAATTGATAGTGTGGCAATGGGGTCACCACTGGGACCCATTCTAGTAGACATTTTCCTTGCGAAACTAGAAAATGGGCCTTTGAAAGATGCTATTGATGAACTTGAATTCTACTGTCGGTACATGGATGATACCTTTTTGATTGTGAAAAATGAGTAGGAAATAAAGGACATCCTGGATAAACTTAGCTAGGTTCATCCTACAGTAAATTTTACTACTGAGAAACAAAAACACTCTAGCATTTCTTTTGTACACGTCCTTATGCCCAAAAAAGATTATGGCACAATAAGAATTGTATGTAGAAAACCTATATCAACTGGTCAGTATACTCATTTTTTCAACTTCGTGTCCTTAAAAACAATCTGACGAAGTGCTTGGCTTACAGAGCAAGAGCAATCTCCTCGGATGAATGTCTTGATGAGGAACTTAATAATATTAAACGGTTGCTGAGTGAAAACGGTTATCCAGGAAAGTTTGTCGATAAGAATATGAATCTAAAATCAGGGCAGCCCAGCGTACCAACAGTTCTTAAGAAGGCCTTATTTTTACAAATTCAGTTCCTTAGGGACAACATCAGCGAGATACTAACACAACGCCTTAGAAATGTGGTAAAAAGAGCATTCCCTGCTGCTGAAATATGCTGTATCTTATAAACCACTCCTCTTTTGCTTTCCGGAGTAAAAGAGAAACTGCCTAATTTCGCCTCTCCCATGTGTATTTACCGATTTAACTGCTCCTCTGGAGCCAGTTATATAGGTTCTACAATTAGGCGTCTTTCTCGTCGGATTTCCTAACATCACCCTGCGTAGTTAAGTAAAGGACAAACAAAATCTATTCGCAGCACTATTCTATCTCATCTTGTGGATACAGAACACAAGATTGATGTTAACTAGGCTTTCAAAGTCATTTACCGCATACCAATATATCTGAACATCGCCTTAAGAGTTCGAATACTAAATATTGCTGGGCCCGTTGGAATCCACATTAAGAAGACTAATTTATGTGTCCAAAAGAAGTTAGTTCAGAAACTATCCTTACCTTGGCCATCTAGGTTTGAATAATACTCCATTTTGGTGGAAATTTCCCTAATTTTAGTTGATATTCTATTTGCTATTATATCTTTATTATTATTATAAGTTAAGCATCTTTAATGAACTGTAATCCCACTGATCTTACTTTATAAATCGATATTATTTAAAAAACACTAATATTGTAATTGACTACTATTCTAGAATATTCTATGTGTATAAACAGATATATAATTGAAAGCGAGAAGAGAAAATTAGCGAAAAGGATATTCTTTGCTCAATTATTTTGTGTTTTATAGATGTCTGAATGAATATTTTCGATATATTGAAAAAAGGAGTGATTCATCAATAACATTGGAGAGATTTTCCCGTTTCCTAATATTTTAGATGTGTTTATTTCTTGTCCCAAGGTCGAACAGACGATAATTTGCTTACCAGCAAGTTTATCGAGCAATGGTGCATAATTTATACCTCTGACCGTATATATATGCAACATATGCTGCATTGATACATTCGTTAATTGACGAACGACTTCTGTTTTTCCGCTTAGTTAACTTTCAGAAAATCAAATACGGTGACCTAAATAAAAGACTTTTGTGGCAGGCATTTTGAGGAAATTCTTGAAAAGCGCAATATTTCTCTATCGAAAAGCCTTAAATATCAAAGAAGTTCTTAATTAAAGGAAGACTTAGTATTGTTTATTTTTTACAGAAACGCGTAAGTATGTTATCTGATGGATGCATGCGTAGCATGGGAAGACTTACAGTTACCAGCGTTCGTCTCATTCATTAATAGCACTCAAAATTTCGTGCAACACGGTCAGATTAAAAGACAAACTATGCATAATATGATAATGATAATGTGAGTCATTTCATAGGTCCGCCAGTAACAGCATGTTGTCATGTCAACTAGTTGTAGCCGAGTTAGGGTTCAATATCCAATTCAATATCGTTTTTACGAGCTAGTATAGACCAATTTGATTTCTTTGTGCTCGCCTCTTGGTTTTGAGGTATGGGTTTCTGATTTTTGTAAACTCACGCGTAGGTCATCCCGCCACTTGACCGTCGTAGCTTCGGTTGACTCCAAAAGGAGTAGTGCTGGGATTAATTATATGTGGTTTGTAGTTTGAGGTGTGTTTAGACTGTTAATACTGTGAATGGAGTTGATCCTTTCACTATTTGCTCCTGCGCTATATTCGTTAAAGGAAAAGATATAATAATATTAATAATAGAAATTATTAGTAGCTATTCAGACTAACAGACAGAAAAAGGAATAGGAAAGCGTAACAACAGTCAGCTAATTAAACTTAAAGAATATTATGAATAATATATATGTCGGTTATAAGGATAATAATAATAGGTGTAGTTAAAGTTGTCAGAAGAGTAAGACGGGAGAGAATGTGAAGAAGTAAAACGACGAATTTAGTTGTCTACCCTTGAATGGTGTATGGGAATTTAAGGGGATAGGCCGTTTGGACGCAGTGCTTGTGCCACTGCATGACTGTCCAGCCTTCGCTTAAAGGCGTCCACAGACAGTGCCATAGCTACATCTGCCGGTAAAGAATTCCAGGGATGGCAAACCCGTAGTGAAAAGAAGTGGGAGCGCACCCGGTTCCTTGCCCTCTGGTGAGCTATCCTTCTGGGATTTCCACGAGGGAGCCTATACCTACTCAATGGCAGAACACCTTTGTTTAGGTGATTCTGGTCATTTGTTATTTTGTCGACGGTAGCCAAGTGTGAATAGACCTAATTTCTTCAGCCTTTCATCATATGGTTTGTTTCGGAGACCAACCGCTCATATTGTTGCCCGTCTTTGGACTCTTTCGAAGAGGTTGGCGTCTCTTCTAAGCAGCGTGACATTATGCACTTCAAGGTGTGGTCTGACGTATGTTTTGTACAACTTTAGGAAGAGTCTAGGAGTGCACACAACTGTTTATGTGTATGCTGTATGACCGCATATGCCCTGACTACACCACCCTGCAATTAAGCTTGTGTCCATTTTTTCGTTAGAAGTAGACCTAAGTCACACTCCGACGTTGTGCAGGGCAAGCTCTCGTTACACAGAGTGTTACTTGCATTTTGCAGCCTACAGGCGCTCAGTTGCGCCAATTTAAACTTTCTAAGGTTGAAAGTCATGCCACTGGCCACAGCCCAGTCTTCTGGAAGCTTTAGGTCTACCTGCAGATTATCTGAGTCCTCCTGATACTTTATCGCACTCCACATCTTTGAGTCGTCAGTGTATAAAAGAAACGGGCAGCATAGACGGCATGGTAGGTGGCTGATAATAATCAAAAACATCAGTGGTCCAAGTATATAACCCTGCGACATTCCTGATGACCAGCTGTGCCAAGATGATCGGATGCGACTGACCTTAGCGCAAAATTTCCTTTGAACTAGGCAGTCGTTTCACCACGACAGAAGCGGCTTACTTATAACTGCCTGACATATTTTGTGTAGGATTTCATAGCGAAGTGCTTTCTCAAAGTGTATGAATACCGCATGGACCGGAACATTCATATCCCAGCATGATGTCCAATCGTCGCAGGCTTTCTTTTATCGAGAAAATGATTGATTGCAAGTGACTTTTTTCAAAATTTTATAGTACATTTTCTGAAGTGATACCTAATTGGCATGCTGGTTTGATCTAAGTGCCGTACAGGATTTATATAGTCGCTTAATCAGTTATGTTCTCCGAGTCAGTTGATTCAATTGCAAAAATTTCCTCGTCATTCTAGGAAATATCTTCGGCGAATGTTTCAGTATAAAATGAAGTTGTTTGAATTCTCCATCAATTTGTGTTGCAGGTGTACGTGTTTCCTTTAAAATGTATTGAAATATTTCTAAAACGAAAGAAATGGAATTATGCAAGGGGAATAATTTCAGCTATAATAGCCTCTTCGCAGGCTTAAAAACTGTTGTGTAGATTAGTTATTCCCATATATATGTGCCGTGGCAGTAAGTATCGCGAGATGACAGCGCTTTAGAGGCTGAAGGTATTGACGTTCACGAATAGTACGAAGTATACTAACGCAAAATCTAATAACCCAACCTCCATTGTATTCGTTCCGCGTAGAACAGAAGCAAACCAAAACACCAGAATTGATCGCCTAAATTACGAACGAAATATCGGGACCAAATAGGTGTGCGAGATGATTGCTTAGCTAGCTAGCGACCGTGCACGAAAAAACGAAAGTAATACGATGGCGTGACAAAACGCGTGGATGCTTGACTGGTAGCCTTCAGCTAAACAAATCGACTCAAACAGTAAGGGTCAGCATCCATTGATCAGTGATGAAGGCTGTGGACAATAATTCTCCTGATTTACCTACTGCATTTAAGAAACCTTTCACTGTCTTTGAGTGAATAGCAGTTTTCCCTTTCCGAAACTTGTTGGACAGCCGATACCTCTGGAATAGTGTACTGAAGCCACAATCAGATCTCCAAAGCTAGTGTTAAATGATACACTTAACAACTAAACAGTTGTCACAAAAGTAAATTACGGAGCAAATATTCATAGGTGTATATAACGTATTTGTATTCAAGAACTATCATACAAAAAAAATAATCACACATACTTTGATCTTACACGCTGAAGATGACATAGTATGTTTAATACGAAAGAAGTTACCATTTCATGGGCGACTGATCAAAATCTTGCACTCCACTGATCTGATAAACTGCATAGGTTCATTGAAAAAATGAGCAAAACAACAGCCTAGTTTCATCGAAATAAAGAGCACGGTAAGTTGAATCCGATTTTAGAACTTATTTGCTCGTTAATCACAATTCTACCTCTACTTTCAAAAATGAGACGACCAACTATTATGACTAAACGCTGCTTTGTAATACCTAAGAACTTAAAGTCCATTAAAATACAAAAATCGCAATAATTAAAAATGAACAACGGTAGTGTGCTGTAGACAACATGTTACTGAGACATTTGATTCCAGTAGCAAATACCATGAGACCCAACAGTATGCTACTGAACACAGAACCAAACTAGGTTAAGCGACAATTAAAATTGCATTTTAAAACCTTCCAACAGCCAACTGAACTTGGATTAGTCAGTTGGCATATGATGGAGTGCTAGCATGCAGCAAAATGCAATTTTGAACCAGCGAAATACGTGGAACAAGTCTACTAATTTGCTTACTGTAATAAACTCAGTCCTTTGGAGAAATAATTCAGCTGGAAAATCTTTGAGCACAACATCACGCAAAAAGTGGATACCTGAAAGGCACACGCTGGATTCTTTTGAACAAACAGACCTAAAGTTGTTAATGAGGTGAATAATAGAGGAATTAACTAACTTTAGAGTTGTTCGTAGGACACCAACATCAGCTTTTGTAAGTGTAATTGTGGGGAAATACAAAAAGTAGTTTTCTGAAATCAAATAGGTACAAATGAAAGTTTAAATTCCAACCTACAGTCAAACATTTGGAATAAATAAACTGTGACTTACGTGCGTGACAGAAGTAAGATTCACTTTAATATGAATATGATTATTTCAAAGCAGAATAATCGAGAAGCAGCAAGATACTTATGAAATATATGGAGACCATAGGTTGGATGCTTTCATAGCAAACAATTGATTTATAAGATTTTCAGAAATGCATAAAGTGCATTACGAAAACAGACAGTTACTGAGCGAGAATATCAGCGATAAAGTCTTACAAACCACTATACACTTGAATACTCTTATATTTGTAATACAACGGTCTATTATTAAAACACGCAACCGTGTGCCACTATTTATAAGACACTAGACAATGAAGCAGTTGAAACATGCCCACTGAAACACAATAGTTGGTCTGGCCTATAATTCTGGTGCAGTCTGTGAGATTTTAATTGGGTCACGAAGGTGCAGTAAACGTGAAAATCCACAAAGGTCAGAAGGGATCAAAACAAGACATTCAAGCCACTTGGACATGCAATGCCTGGCAAAATCTCATCAGTGAGACAAGAGGTGTGGTAAATTTCCTGGGGTATAGGTTAATGGATGAGCATTCAGTTGCCTCATCATCATTATCACCGCGATCATCATAACACAGATGGCATAATAAAACCTCAAGTGGTGTTCAGTAATTGCAATTTTCAGACTTGAGATAGTCTTGTACATTCGTATTATCATCTCCGTAGAGTTATAATGTATGTGAGCACGAAGAAATTACAAATACACTAACTTGAAGTTCAGCAAAACTGAAATCAAGCACAAACATATTGAAATTAGAATGTAGGAATTAATTATTATCCAACAAAGTCACGGCAAATTTTCGTGTCAATATTATAATACAAGAAGTTATCAACTTTGTCCTACGAAAGATTTGCTTGTAGGATAACTTTGGAAGCTGAATTTGAACGGTTTAACGAAGTCCACAAACCATAAGTAAATAAGCAAAATCAGGACTGTAATCGAAAGACACCGCATACAAACGAACTGAGGTTAGAAGGAATTTCCCATTTCATTTGGATGATGCATCTAATAACGGCTGAATGACGTCAAGAAAAACATTCTAAACAATCAGACTCATCTGTCAACTAAAAATGCAACAAAATCCATAGCATTCAGTTATAAAACAATGCATCCATTCCACGGTAGCCATAAGCAATATATACTAAAGGGAACCAAAACTTAATTAACAGTTCTCCAAACAACTAAGTAAGACATATATGTCTTATAAGAGCCCTTTTAAACTATTATTTTAAGAAAACGTAAGCGCATGATTAATACGTCCAGAATACATAAACTTACGATGGAAGAAATCGGATGAATAGCAGGATGAGAAGCGACTACCATCAGAAGTACTGCTATTTCCTCGTGTAGCGGATAGATTAAATGAGACCTTACGGGTCTGAGAAGAATAAGAGGAAGTAAGAGTCACAGAAGCCGAACCACAGCAATTGAAATAACTTGATGCATCCACTCCTTTGTGAGCGTTACTTAGCGACACATCGTGTGCCTCATTGATGGAGGGATTTTCAGTGATCATGGCGCAAATATCGTCAATATGCTTTTTTAGCTCATCATTGATTGGAGAATTACGCATCTTTGTAAGAAGAGACAGTCCACCAGCTAACACGACAAATGATTTCACTTCGGAATTCTAAAGTGTATATTAAATGAATCACTTAGAAACTTACTGCAAGCAGACTCTTCAATACTATGAAAATGCGATTGGTCTCGAATGATGGATCTTTCTGTAAGGAAAGTAGAAGAGATTTCACCAGCTTGGACAAGCATTCTCTGTCTGAAGGTAATAAGCCCCTGTCTAACTTGGAGTGGATATTAGCCAATGTGCGGCACCTAATTTCTTCCAGCGGGTGGCCTGATTAAGTAGCTGGAGATCTGTTATGATCAGACTTACTTAGCTTTTCAACAAATTGCATAAATTGGTCAACATTACTGTTATCACTAACACCAAAGTTCATATTTGCATCTATCTCTGTGTTAAATCGTATTCCCGCAGTGCATATTGGAAACCAATCGAATCGCTCTATTTTTGACCTCCTGAAGGTCGTCGCCCACTGTAACAGCCGCTGATTACTTCTACATTTATTCACATGGAGATTTTAAACACAACTGAAAGACAGTGAGCAGTTCTTCGTGTAAATGAGAAAGTGTTTGATGCTTTCTTATGGTTAACGAGTAAATAATAAGGCAGATTATAAGCGAAATAAGCCTTGAGGCAGCATACATTATGCCGCTTAAATGTCCAATAGCTAACGAGATTATTTACCACCAATCTTTGATGGATGCAACTGGAAATGGTCTTGGTGGACATGTGTTAATTTTTCATCTCGATATATTCTGATACACCATAAGTTTCAAATTCATCACACTGAAACGTATTTAGAGAATCAGTCTAGAAACCCAACAGCGCAAGGCTAAAGATCATCGATGTGCAGTGCTGCCGGCAGGTCATCATTATTCCTGGAGTAGTATAGTGTCACCATTATCACGCTTTTTAACATTTAGAATGTCTCACTCTACTCAAGTCAAGTGAATGTGCCTCCTGAAATATTTACAAGACTTTCAAAAATATGCCCAAAAACAATGTAAAATACAAATTATAACAGGTGATAGGCATCGAGGAAACTCGTTTGCACTGAGTAAAAATCATCTACAGCAAGACTTTCAATAACGTTACAACGAGGTGCTCTAAACCAAATTGATTTCTTTGTGCTCGCTTCTTGGTTGTGACGTCAAGGTTCCTGGTTTTTGGTGAACTTCTGTATGGTTTGTCCCGCCACTTGACTGTCGCAGCTTTGGTTGACTCTCAAGGGAGCAATGTGTGGTGTGTAAAAGCCTTGTTGTTACTGTGAATGGAGTTGATCCTTTCACCCATTAGTCGTCCGGTGTGGTCGAAAAAGAGATAAGTGTAATAATAACTACAGTAATAATTAATGAAGGTTATGTAGACTTAGAAACAAAGAGAAAGGAGGAAAACGTCAACGCAAACAGCTAGTGAAACCTGAAATTGATATATATATATATATATATAACAGTAACAATAATGGTGCAAGGGACGTGGTAGTTGGAGTAGTCAGAAAAGTAAGACAAGTGAGAATGTGAAGAAGTAAAAGGACGAGATAAGGTGTACACCCATTAATGGTGCGTGAGTTTTAAGGGAAGAGGCCGTTTGGACTCAGTCCTTGTGTCACTGCATGATTGTTCAACCTCAGCTTCCACGGTGCAGTAGCCACATCAGCCGGCAAAGAGTTCCAGGGATGGCAAACACTCAGTGAAAATAAATGGGAGCACACTCGAATCTTGGCCCTCTGGTGAGCCATCCTTCTTGGATTCCCACGAGAAGGCCCACACGTACTTAATGGCAAAATGAGTTTGGATTTTTCTGGTCATTCACAATCTGTGGGCAGTAATTGGATCACCTCTAGGCCGACAGCAGCCAAGTGAGAAGAGGCCAAATTTCCTCAACGTTTCTTAGTATGTTTTATTTCGGGGACCTACTAACCCTCTCATCTCCTGTCTTTTTACTCCTTCCAAAAGGTTTGTGTCTCTTCTAAGCAGTAGAGGCGCAACGATATTGCGCAGTCAAAGGTGTGATCTTGCCCGTTTCTTGTACAGCATTAGAAAGAGCTCAGGAGTGAGTGCACCTAGCTGTCTATGTGTAAAGTGTATGACCGCATATGCCCTCGCTACACCCACTGTGTAATTCACGCCTGTGTCCATTTTTCTGTTAGAAGTATACCTAAGTCGCTCTCTGACGTTGTGCAAGACAAGTTTTCGTTACACAGGGTGTAACTTGCTCCATGTAGCTTCAGACGCGTAGTTCCACTGCTTTGCACTTTCCCGGGTTGAAAGTTATACCATTGACCATCCTGCAGTCCTCCGGAATTTCTAGGTCTGCCTGCAGCCTAGCTGAGTTATCCGAGCACTTTATTGCTCTCCAAATCTTTACGTCATCAGCGTAAAGAAGAGCCGGACAGCTCAGACGGCGTGATAAATCACTGATAAAGACCAAAAACATAGATGGTCCTCGGATAGAACCCTGATGACGAGCTGTACTAGGGTGATCGGACACGATTGGTCTTAGCGCGGAATTTCCTTTCATCTAAGTATTCCTCCAACCATGACAGAAGCGACTCCCATATGCCCGCTTGAATTATTTAGTGTAGGAGGAAGTCATGGTGAACTGTGTCAAATGCCTTCTCAAAGTCTAGGAAGATCACACGGACCGTTACATTCATATCCCATCGTGGTGTTCAATCATTCTAAGCTGATAACAGGATCTACCTCTCCTGAAACTATGTTGTGCTTCTTGGAGTCTACCAGGCCTATCAGGTCGTCCCCTGATGTGGCGCTACTGGCCTGTAGTCTGTGGAATTTTGTCTATCTCCACCCTTGAAGATAGCATAAAGGATGGCTCTCTTCCACTCCCTCAGCAGTTTCCCTGAATCCATTGTGTTGGAACAGGTTGCATCAAGACCTACAGAGAGCTTCAGTGCACTGTTTCAGAGCAGATGGCCGAATGTTGTCACAATCTGGGGTCTTCCTAGAGGTTATTTTCTGCTACTTCCCCAATAGTGTTGAACGGTTTATTTGGGGTGTAACTACTGGGTTTTCCTTCGGTGAAATAGCAGTGCAGTCCATATGGCTTGTATCGGTTGTACCCACATCGCTACTTAGCTGTCTGTCAAAGGCTAAATTGAATGTTTCAGCCATTTCCAAACTAGTGAGACATTGACTGTTTGGACCTACTAAGGGAGATATTAACATGAATCAATACGGGCTTTCGAGGTTTGCCAGGAGTTTTCTGACAACCATTTTCTGAAATGACCTCCTTCCACTCCTGACTCTTGTGTTGCATTGGTTACCGAGTTCCAGGTATGCACCGTGGTCAGCCTGAATCTAGAGATTCGCCACGTAGACCAAGCCTTCTGCATCGATTTCAGAATACGCTGGGTACGTTTCTTCAGCCATGAAAATGTTTTCTTTGGCTGTGTTGTGAATAGGGTGACGGTATCTGAGATTGTTGCGTGAATAACCTCTTTTACCACTCCCCAGTGTTCCACCACGGATAACCCAGACCAGTATATGGGCCATTCTGTGTCAGACGAAAGTCTTCGCATTCCGGCAGAGAGCCTTTCTATATCACTAACATGAACGCGTAACATCCCACTGTTATCTCTCAAGGAGAACGAAATCATACACTGCAGAGGGTCTCTGCCACCTGGAGGGGTCACGAGTTGAAGGTTTTCGACTGGTAAACGGTCACTAGTCAGGATATAATCAAGTTTCTATGACTTTCCACTAGGGCCTCACCTAGTGTTGTCTCCAATGCTCTCAGTCAATCCTGCATTTCTAATGGTTTGCAGAGGATTACGACCGGAATTCCTCTGAGCATACCTCGAGCAAAGGTCATGGGATGAAGCATTGAGTTCTCCAGCTATAGTGGCTTGGTCATAGTCCAAGTTCTGTACTCCTGTGATGGTGCTGAGCAGTAGCTGGTTGTGCTCTGCTCCACAGGTGGGTGATTGATAGATGCCACGCAGTGAGTGCTAGGTGTGGCCTACGGTGCAATGACACCATATAGAGTCTGGGAGTTCAGTGGGTAGTTAGTCCTTTGCTCGTGTGCATCTAAGTTACTTGTCAAAGTATATACCAACTTGCTCCTTCCTTGCTATTCCTGCCTCACCTGACCAGAATCGAACCACTGCTACTGATTTCATTGTCAACAGTAGTGAGGGTTAGCCAGGTTTCAGCCAAGATTTTTGCCCTGAGGTGTAGGTTTGACTGGAGGTTTCTTAGTTCGCCCAGTTCTCTTCTCACTCCTCTCACATTGCCACACAGGCAGTTGACAGTGGGTCTCGCCTACGTACATACATTTATTTCTATCTATGTAGGACACACCGATTTTACAGGCATCGATAATTATTATTTACATTATATAAATTTGTTATCTGGTGAAATTACATGGTTGCTGTTCTTTCTGACATTAGTTTGTGAGGACAATCTACTAACTAGTCATTCAGTGGAGCACATCAAGTAATATAAAAATATTGTCTTCGCATTAACAAAAACCCAAGTATGTGTTGGATGGATTACAAATATTTGGGAAAAAAATAAAACTTGAAGTCAATTCCCCTATATAACTTTGGTGTGTGAGGCATTGTATCTTATTCTAAATTTATATCTAAATTGGGTATTAATTTAGAATAAGTGATTTGTTTGTAGAATTTTGTCAGCATTTTTATCGTAGGTAACACCAGATTTGAATTGTACTGAATGCAGATTAATACTGGTTATGGTCAGGTGGATTTGTTTTACTGCACTCACGTCAGCCAAAGCCTCCATTTGTCCCTGTATGGTTGTTCCGTATGAGTAAGTCGATTAACACGTAGGAAGCTATTCGTAAGCCAATCTAGACCGTTGACATTGCTTGTATAGGATGCTGTACAGCGTCTTGTTATGGTGACGGTGGATTTTCCAAGGATGCTGAGTCATTACAAGCCAAACCTTGAAGGATGATTTGAGTAAGTGATTTCAATTTTTGCTCAGCTGCAGTCTAAATGTAGATCTGTGCAACTTCTACTACAAGGCAAACAGAAGAAAAGAGGAGAGCAGCAAAGTACCACAGAGCAAAGAAAAGGTATGTGGTCTCGACAATCACCCTAGTGTTTGTACTTATTTTTTTATATTCGCTGTAAATTGCAATTAAGTAAACTATATTTTTATTTCTACTTAGTCTTTTTATGCATCTGTGAGACTAGTTTGTATATCGTTTGTAGAGTAATTCGGGTATTTATGCGCGTTATTTAGGTACTGCAGTTAACTAACAGATGATTAGTTCTAGGAATAAAGAGTTTATTAATGTAATCAGTAGAGTGAAACAGTCAGTATAAAGAGCGTCTGAAACCACTCACTGAACTCCCAGACTCTATATGGTGTCATTGCACCGTAGGCCACACCTAGCACTCACTGCGTGGCATCTATCAATCACCCACCTGTGGAGCAGAGCACAACCAGCTACTGCTCAGCACCATCACAGGAGTACAGAACTTGGACTATGACCAAGCCACTATAGCTGGAGAACTCAATGCTTCATCCCATGACCTTTGCTCGAGGTATGCTCAGAGGAATTCCGGTCGTAATCCTCTGCAAACCATTAGAAATGCAGGATTGACTGAGAGCATTGGAGACAACACTAGGTGAGGCCCTAGTGGAAAGTCATAGAAACTTGATTATATCCTGACTAGTGACCGTTTACCAGTCGAAAACCTTCAACTCGTGACCCCTCCAGGTGGCAGAGACCCTCTGCAGTGTATGATTTCGTTCTCCTTGAGAGATAACAGTGGGATGTTACGCGTTCATGTTAGTGATATAGAAAGGCTCTCTGCCGGAATGCGAAGACTTTCGTCTGACACAGAATGGCCCATATACTGGTCTGGGTTATCCGTGGTGGAACACTGGGGAGTGGTAAAAGAGGTTATTCACGCAACAATCTCAGATACCGTCACCCTATTCACAACACAGCCAAAGAAAACATTTTCATGGCTGAAGAAACGTACCCAGCGTATTCTGAAATCGATGCAGAAGGCTTGGTCTACGTGGCGAATCTCTAGATTCAGGCTGACCACGGTGCATACCTGGAACTCGGTAACCAATGCAACACAAGAGTCAGGAGTGGAAGGAGGTCATTTCAGAAAATGGTTGTCAGAAAACTCCTGGCAAACCTCGAAAGCCCGTATTGATTCATGTTAATATCTCCCTTAGTAGGTCCAAACAGTCAATGTCTCACTAGTTTGGAAATGGCTGAAACATTCAATTTAGCCTTTGACAGACAGCTAAGTAGCGATGTGGGTACAACCGATACAAGCCATATGGACTGCACTGCTATTTCACCGAAGGAAAACCCAGTAGTTACACCCCAAATAAACCGTTCAACACTATTGGGGAAGTAGCAGAAAATAACCTCTAGGAAGACCCCAGATTGTGACAACATTCGGCCATCTGCTCTGAAACAGTGCACTGAAGCTCTCTGTAGGTCTTGATGCAACCTGTTCCAACACAATGGATTCAGGGAAACTGCTGAGGGAGTGGAAGAGAGCCATCCTTTATGCTATCTTCAAGGGTGGAGATAGACAAAATTCCACAGACTACAGGCCAGTAGCGCCACATCAGGGGACGACCTGATAGGACTAATAGACTCCAAGAAGCGCAACATAGTTTCAGGAGAGGTAGATCCTGTCACATATCAGCTTGGAATGATTGAACACCACGATAGGATATGAATTTAACGATCCATGTGATCTTCCTAGGCTTTGAGAAGGCATTTGACACAGTTCACCATGACATCCTCCTACACTAAATAATTCAAGCGGGCATATGGGAGTCGCATCTGTCATGGTTGAAAGTATACTTAGATGAAAGGAAATTCCGCGCTAAAACCAATCGTGTCCGATCACTCAAGTACAGCTCGTCATCAGCGTTCTATTCGAGGACCATCGATGTTTTTGATCTTTATCAATGATTTATCACGCCGCCTGAGCTGTCCGGCTCTTCTTTACGCTGATGACGCAAAGATTTGGAGAGCAATAAAGTGCTCGGATGACTCAGCTAGGCTGCAGGCAGACCTAGAAATTCCGGAGGACTGCAGGATGGTCAATGGTATAGCTTTCAACCTGAGAAAGTGCAAAGTAGTGGAACTACGCGTCTGAAGCTACATGGAGCAAGTTATACCCTGTGTAACGAAAACTTATCTTGCACAACGTCAGAGGGCGACTTAGGTATACTTCTAACAGAAAAAATGGACACAGGCGTGAATTACACAGTGGGTGTAGCGAGGGCATATGCGGTCATACACTTTACAAATGGACAGCTAGGTGCACTCACTCCTGAGCTCTTTCTAATGTTGTACAAAACACGCGCAAGATCACACCTTGGACTGCGCAATATCGTTGCACCTCTACTGCTTAGAAGCGACACAAACCTTTTGGAAGGTGTACAAAGAGAGGAGATGAGAGGGTTAGTAGGTCTCCGAAATAAAACATACTAAGAAACGTTGAGGAAATTTGGCCTCTTCTCACTTGGATGCTGTCGGCCTAGAGGTGATCCAATTACTGCCCACAGATTGTGAATGACCAGGAAAAATCCAAACTCATTTTGACATTAAGTACGTGTGGGCCTTCTCGTGGGAATCCAAGAAGGATGGCTCACCAGAGGGCCAAGATTCGAGTGTGCTCCCATTTATTTTCACTGAGTGTTTGCCATCCCTGGAACTCTTTGCCGGCTGATGTGGCTACTGCACCGTGGAAGCTGAGGTTGAACAATCATGCAGTGACACAAGGACTGAGTCCAAACGGCCTCTTCCCTTAAAACTCACGCACCATTAATGGGTGTACACCTTACCTCGTCCTTTTACTTCTTCACATTCTCACTTGTCTTACTTTTCTGACTACTCCAGCTACCACGTCCCTTGCACCATTATTGTTACTGTTATATATATATATATATATCAATTTCAGGTTTCACTAACTGTTTGCGTTGACGTTTTCCTCCTTTCTCTTTGTTTCTAAGTCTACATAACCTTCATTAATTATTACAGTAGTTATCATTACACTTATCTCTTTTTCGACCACACCGGACGACTAATGGGTGAAAGGATCAATTCCATTCACAGTGACAACAGGGCTTTTACACACCACATACTACAACCTGCATATAACTAATCCCAAAGCTGCGACAGTCAAGTGGCGGGACAAACCATACAGAAGTTCACCAAAAACCAGGAACCTTGACGTCACAACCAAGAAGTGAGCACAAAGAAATCAATTTGGTTTAGAGCACCTCGTTGTAACGTTATTGAAAGTCTTGCTGTAGATGATTTTTACTCAGTGCAAACGAGTTTCCTCGATGCCTATCACCTGTTATAATTTGTATTTTACATTGTTTTCGGGCATATTTTTGAAAGTCTTGTAAATATTTCAGGAGGCACATTCACTTGACTTGAGTAGAGTGAGACATTCTAAATGTTAAAAAACGTGATAATGGTGACACTACACTACTCCAGGAATAATGATGACCTGTCGGCAGCACTGCACATCGATGATCTTTAGCCTAGCACCTTTGGGTTTCTAAACTGATTCTCTAAATACGTTTCAGTGTGGTGAATTTGAAACTTATGGTGTATCAGAATATATCGAGATGAAAAATTAACACATGTCCACCAAGACCATTTCCAGTTGCATCCATCAAAGATTGGTGGTAAATAATCTCGTTAGCTATTGGACATTTAAGCGGCATAATGTATGCTGCCTCAAGGCTTGTTTCGCTTATAATCTGCCTTATTATTTACTCGTTAACCATAAGAAAGCATCAAACACTTTCTCATTTACACGAAGAACTGCTCACTGTCTTTCAGTTGTGTTTAAAATCTCCATGTGAATAAATGTAGAAGTAATCAGCGGCTGTCACAGTGGGCGACGACCTTCAGGAGGTCAAAAATTGAGCGATTCGATTGGTTTCCAATATGCACTGCGGGAATACGATTTAACACAGAGATAGATGCAAATATGAACTTTGGTGTTAGTGATAACAGTAATGTTGACCAATTTATGCAATTTGTTGAAAAGCTAAGTAAGTCTGATCATAAAAGATCTCCAGCTACTTAATCAGGCCACCCGCTGGAAGAAATTAGGTGCCGCACATTGGCTAATATCCACTCCAAGTTAGACAGGGGCTTATTACCTTCAGACAGAGAATGCTTATCCAAGCTGGTGAAATCTCTTCTACTTTCCTTACAGAAAGATCCATCATTCGAGACCAATCGCATTTTCATAGTATTGAAGAGTCTGCTTGCAGTAAGTTTCTAAGTGATTCATTTAATATACACTTTAGAATTCCGAAGTGAAATCGTTTGTCGTGTTAGCTGGTGGACTGTCTCTTCTTACAAAGATGCGTAATTCTCCAATCAATGATGAGCTAAAAAAGCATATTGACGATATTTGCGCCATGATCACTGAAAATCCCTCCATCAATGAGGCACACGATGTGTCGCTAAGCAATGCTCACAAAGGAGTGGATGCATCAAGTTATTTCAATTGCTGTGGTTCGGCTTCTGTGACTCTTACTTCCTCTTATTCTTCTCAGACCCGTAAGGTCTCATTTAATCTATCTGCTACACGAGGAAATAGCAGTACTTCTGATGGTAGTCGCTTCTCATCCTGCTATTCATCCGATTTCTTCCATCGTAAGTTTATGTATTCTGGACGTATTAATCATGCGCTTACGTTTACTTAAAATAATAGACATATATGTCTTACTTAGTTGTTTGGAGAACTGTTAATTAAGTTTTGGTTCCCTTTAGTGTATATTGCTTATGCCTACCGTGGAATGGATGCATTGTTTTATAACTGAATGCTATGGATTTTGTTGCATTTTTAGTTGACAGATGAGTCTGATTGTTTAGAATGTTTTTCTTGACGTCATTCAGCCGTTATTAGATGCATCATCCAAATGAAATGGGAAATTCCTTCTAACCTCAGTTCGTTTGTATGGGGTGTCTTTCGATTACGGTCCTGATTTGGCTTATTTACTTATGGTTTGTGGACTTCGTTAAACCGTTCAAATTCAGCTTCCAAAGTTATCCTACAAGCAAATCTTTCGTAGGACAAAGTTGATAACTTCTTGTATTATAATATTGACACGAAAATTTGCCGTGACTTTGTTGGATAATAATTAATTCCTACATTCTAATTTCAATATGTTTGTGCTTGATTTCAGTTTTGCTGAACTTAAAGTTAATTTGTAATTTCTTCGTGCTCACATACATTATAACTCTACGGAGATGATAATACGAATGTACAAGACTATCTCAAGTCTGAAAATTGCAATTACTGAACACCACTTGAGGTTTTACTATGCTATCTGTGTTATGATGATCGCGGTGATAATGATGATGAGACAACTGAATGCTCATCCATTAACCTATACCCCAGGAAATTTACCACACCTCTTGTCTCACTGATGAGATTTTGCCAGGCATTGCACGACCAAGTGGCTTGAATGTCTTGCTTTGATCCCTTCTGACCTCTGTGGATTTTCACGTTTACTGCGCCTTCGTGACCCAATTAAAATCTCACAGAGTGCACCAGAATTATGGGCCAGACCAACTATTGTGTTTCAGTGGGCATGTTTCAACTGCTTCATTGTCTAGTGTCTTATAAATAGTGGCACACGGTTGCGTGTTTTAATAATAGACCGTTGTATTACAAATGTAAGAGTATTCAAGTGTATAGTGGTGTGTAAGACTTTATCGCTGATATTCTCGCTCAGTAACTGTCTGTTTTCGTAATGCACTTTGTGCATTTCTGAAAATCTTATAGATCAGTTGTCTGCTCTGAAAGCATCCAACCTATGGTCTCCATATATTTCATAAGTATCTTGCTGCTTCTCGATTATTCTGCTTTGAAATAATCATATTCACATTAAAATGAATCTTACTTCTTTCACGCATGTAAGTTACAGTTTATTTATTCCAAATGTGTGACTGTAGGTTGGAATTTAAACTTTCATTTGTGCCTATTTGATTTCAGAAAACTACTTTTTGTATTTCCCCACAATTACGCTTACAAAGGCTGATGTTGGTGTCCTACGAACAACTCTAAAGTTAGTTAATTCCTCTATTATTCACCTCATTAACAACTTTAGGTCTGTTTGTTCAAAAGAATGCAGCGTGTGCCTTTCAGGTATCCACTTTTTGCGTGATGTTGTGCTCAAAGATTTTCCAGCTGAATTATTTCTCCAAAGAACTGAGTTTATTACAGTAAGCAAATTATTACACTTGTTCCACGTATTTTGCTGGTTCAAAATTGCATTTTTCTACATGCTAGCACTCCATCATATGCCAACCGACTTATCCAAGTTCAGTTGGCTGTTGGAAGGTTTTAAAATGCAATTTTAATTGTCGCTTAACCTAGTTTGGTTCTGTGTTCAGTGGTATACTGTTGGGTCTCATGGTATTTGCTACTGAAATCAAATGCTTCAGTAACATGTTGTCTACAGTACACTACCGTTGTTCATTTTTAATTATTGCGATTTTTGTATTTTAATGGACTTTAAGTTCTTAGGTATTACAAAGCAGCGTTTAGTCATAATAGTTGGTCGTCTCATTTTTGAAAGTAGAGGTAAAATTGTGACTAACGAGCAAATAAGTTCTAAAATCGGATTCAACTTACCGTGCTCTTTATTTCGATGAAACTAGGCTGTTGTTTTGCTCATTTTTTCAATGAACCTATGCAGTTTATCAGATCAGTGGAGAGCAAGATTTTGATCAGTCGCCCATGAAATCGTACCTTCTTTCGTATTAAACACACTATGTCATCTTCAGCGTGTAAGATCAAAGTATGTGTGATTATGTTTTTTGTATGATAGTTCTTGAATACAAATACGTTATACACCTATGAATATTTGCTCCGTAATTTACTTTTGAGACGACTTTTAGTTGTTAAGTATATCATCTAACACTAGCTTTGGAGATCTGATTGCGGCTTCAGTACAGTATTCCAGAGGTTTCGGCTGTCCAACAAGTTTCGGAAGGGAAAAACTGCTATTCACTCAGAGACAATCAAAGGTTTCGTAGATGTACAATGACCCCATAGGTGAGTTTATGTAGGCCTGTCTCACTATTGAATTCATAACAATCAAACAAAGTAATCTGAATGAAATTTTGACAACAAGCCAAATTGAATCCTTTTTCTCTTACTTGGACTCAGTGAAGTGGCATTGTATACTCAGGTGTGGTTTGTAGCATTGCTCATAAAACTATACAAGCTTCCTGAAATGCAAGTAATTCATTACATAGCACAGAACTAGTAATAATTTTAGTCAGTTATGGAAAGCGTAGAAACAAAAGTAGAAACTGAAGTCTTACAGTTCGACCCTTTTACCAGTCTGTACTGCAGTAGTCTAATTACTTAATATCCTTCAAATGAAAGTACTGTGAAATAAGGTGTATTTATATTGTACTAATATTTTATTTTGGAAGTAAAGACAGTTAGTAAAATTACTTTAATTTCTTTCCAGGATAGTGTTTTAACTCTACGCTTTTCATTGTATAAATATACGTGGTACTTATCATACTTTTCCGATTTTGTGCGGTAAATGTTTGTTTTCAAATTTTTATTAATAATGTAGAATCTTTTCCGGATTTTGAATGGAAATAATTTGGAGCTCATTTACGCAACCACCAGCTTTTTGATCAAATTTTGTCATGCTCTTATTGAGAGAGTTTATTATCATTTGGACCCAAATAATTACAAGTTTTCGACCAGTAAGTTTGTTTAACCGTTTTCTGGTAGTGTGTAGTACGTGTATTATTCGACGCCTAAAAGTCAGTCAGCAGAACACATATCATCTAAATTAACTTACAGCAATCATCATTGCGATTTAACTTAGTGAAGATATTGGCAACCTAGTGGAAAGTTTCGTCCAGCACAGTTAGGACAAAACAGTTACGCTAGCTACTATCGAGCAGTTGGCTCGTTTACGGATCTTACCGTCAAACTATATAAACGAAGCACTACTTGACAAGTGATATCACATTTCACCCTAGGCGTCAGTTAACTTGATTGTTATTGCATTATTATTATCATCATCTCATTTTTGGACTGTTCATCACATACTTTTTACTCTTTTGGTTCATGTTAGCCATGCCAATTGAAATAAAAGTCTGAGGTTAACGGTAAGATAAAGGTTACGCTGAATGCTGACGTAATAAAAGTCAGCTAAACTACTAGCTACCGGATCACTTGAAAAATTTCTGTAGGTATTGAGACTTTGGAATTTCCAGTAAAATAAGTAGAAAGAAAGTAAAGGAGTGACCATTAACATTATTGCAATAATAAAATATCTAATGTTTAGCTAAAAAACTCAAAGAAAACCTTTACCTTTGTGTTTTTAGAAAATATACATTGTTGAGTAGGTTTCTTCACTATAGTCTCTAGCTATGAATCTGTTGTTATTATTATTATCCATTAGTGTAGTGTATTACACTTAGAATTTCGAAACTTGTAATCTGAGCACATTTTAGTTTACTAGGTTGATAGCACTACACCACGTTTACTTTAAGTGTCAGTGCTATCATTGCGCACATCGAAACGAATGAAATGAGTTACTCCATGGTGCAGTGAGCATAGTTTAGGTATTTGCGTTATCTGATCACCTCGTACAAAGTCCGTCTATGGCCAATATGCAGGCGTCTATAAGTCTGTCTCAAACAAATTTTTGTTAGAGGTATGATTCGTAGATTGACCATTCGTAATTACTGAGGTTCTCATTTTGTGCAACGGAATGGATGATGCCTTTGTCATCATTGTGCATTATCTAACTATAGTTACTCATGCTAAACTGGTCATCTTGACAAACAATGCATTGAATTGATTTTTGTTATCAAATAATTTAAAGTTCTGTCATCCTTTTTTACAGCGCATAGTGGCGATCCCTTGACACCTCGTGGCCCTTCAGAAACACTGTGAGTTTATGGTTGATAATGAAATGTATTCAGTCTACCTGTATGGTTAATTTTTGAAATAACTTATTCAGCATTAGTAGTGTGTATTAGCCATGTAGCTCCCCACCCACTATTAATGTGATTACTTATGTATTAGTTTTTCTGTGATCATATCACTTGCTGTTTATCTGGGTATCTGATGTTTCTGTACCCCCACCATGAAGTCATCTAATGCGATTTTGAGTCTGACAGCATTATAAACCTAACTAGTTACTCCTTTTCAGGTGAAGGACCTCAATATTCTCCCCGTATACTTTCTCCGTTATAATCTTCTATCTACCGACAATTCAGAAGCTCTGTAAAGAACAGTCAGAGGAATTCTTGGACTAAATATCGTTAATTTCTTTTACAACTCGATCCTGACTCTGTTAATATAGCACACTGAGGTATATATTAGGTAGGTTTGTGTAACTCATACGCCAAACAACTCTGGATATCAATGTTTACAGCTTCGTTTACTGACTTACTTGACATAACCTGCACTTCATATTTAAATTGATCGAGCACATGGTAGTTTTATAACTAGCAGGCTCTGCTACGAAGTTTTATCAGATCCACCGTCAAGTGGTCATGCTTCCCACTCATGGTGAAGCTGAAGTGACAGCAAAGTATAATGGTTGCCTTGGATTATAATTCGACATTTATCCAGTAATATTGACTTATGGTGTAACTTTGCTAATAAAGTAATGACATGCATTATTAGAATTATGTTTTAAAATCATAGGATTAAACAAACATGAATGTTTAAGACATTTGTCGTGCATTATTGGGTAGATTAACAACTTGAACTAATATAATACCGCTCACCTTTTTTTAATTCATGGATAATCCCCATCTAGGTATTAATGAAAACAGAGCACGTAGTTCAGCGAAGAGTCTCTTTTCGGTGAATTCATTTTCTTAGCTGTATAATCGCAAATATATATGAGTTATTTTGTATGTATGTGTACATTAAGTTTGTCAAACAAAAGTACAATTGGTTATGGTTATTTTAACTAAACAGGTGAAAATTAGTAAGTTTTGGGTGGAGTTACGTAATGCAAAAACGGTCAAGTAAATTGGGTGTTAATGAAACTAGTATGGTAACAAAAGTGATGAGTTGTCACAAACAGTTGTTAAAAAGGAGTTACGTAATAAAATGAATAGTTTGATGATTGAGTTGTACTCAGGATACACATAGGAACAAAGTAGAGAATACGAAATTACGTAAGGAGTTCTAAATGAATACAAGAATTATGAGCAATCAAAGAAACAGGAAAAAAGCAAAATTAAGTCATTAAAAATCAACAAGGTTTTTACCTTAATAATATAAGTGTTTGAGTAATTCTCTTTTGTATGCAGAGCTCCGGTGTTTCTATGTGAATGGTCAGAGCTTCAGCGATACAAAGAAGACGAAACTTTATTGCTTTTGGTAGGTTATTCTTGACTATGCAGATTACTTTGAAGCTGGAGGCGTTTGTTGAAATGGAATGACCAGTTTTAACCAAGTGTTCAATTATTGCACTCCTTATACCACCACTACTGCCTTTTTGCAACCATGCTGGATAGTGTTCTTGAATCCTCTTGGACAGGATGCGCGTCGAACGACCGATGTAGGTATCTGGCTCTACAGCAGCAGGTGAACTGACATATGCTCATAGAAGTGGTCAGATGCGGGATCTTGTCCTTACGGCTTCGGCAAATCAGTTGGCGACTGGAGAACACTATTCTTAGCGTTGCTGCAAGGAATTTTCTTCTCAGAGATGGTGTTATCCTTCTTTTGAGAATATCGCTTGATAAATCTCCCTTGAAATCCAAGTTCATGTAGAGTTTATGTTTCGACGCAAGTGAAGTTTCTTTCATCCAAATTCTTGGTTTGATATTTTTGTCAATGAATCTTGATGGATATCCATTTTGGACGCTGATTTCTCTCAAAAGATCTAATTCTGTTTCTAGAACATCGGGACTACAGATGCGGGTGGCAAGGGATTTAATTAAATTCCACTTTTGTTGAATGGGTACCCAGCTATAGAAGCTTGTTAGTTGACCATTCCAAATAGGTTTTCTATGTATAGATCTTCTTAAGGTCCCATCAGTTCTTCTCGTTAGTTCCACATCGAGAAAGGGAACTTTTAATTTGTTTTCCATTTCAAGAGTGAATTTCATTGCTGGATGGCAACAGTTAAGTTTCTTCAGCAGTAGATTGGGGTCATGGTTGTTGTCATAAATAATGAATATGTCACCTACGTATCTTTTATACAGTTTTTAATTGTCAATGCTCGGCTTTAGTGGATCTTTCTCGAGCATGCCACGAACCAATCTGATAGTACTGGACTCAACGGAGATCCCATCGCAATACCATCTTTTTGTCTATAGACAGTGTCGTTGAAAGTGAACTGTACGTTCAGAGTGCATCTCAGTAGTAATTCCTTCAAATATGTTGTTGGCATTCCAATATTGAGATCGTTCTCATCTATGTATTTACATATAAAGCACACCTTTTCCGTGAGTGAGACATGGGTGAAAAGTGACTCAATGTCGAAGGACAGCATAATTTTGTTAGATATATTCAGGTTTTGTATGCAGTCGATAAACTGGAAAGTGTCACGGAGCTAGTGCGTGCATAATTGTCTCCTTACAGGTTCCAGAATATCTGCTAGCCATTTTGGGATAGAGTGGTAAGGGGAACCTGACATATGCAGAATTGGACGAAGTTGGAGACCAACCTCGTGTACCTTTGGTAGACCAGAAAGTCTTGGTATTATTGAACCTGTTGGCCGTATCTGGTGATAGATATCGCCACTGATTAGTCGACTGGCCTTCATTCTCTTCAAGACTTCTGTGAGCTGCTTCTCAATCAGTTCCGTTTTGTTTCGTTCATTGGAAGGCTGGGAAAATTTATCTTCATTTGACAGTGTATTGTTCATTTTCTCGATGTAATCTTTCCAATCCAGAAGCACCACACCAGCACCTTTGTCGGGACGGGTTAATAGCAGATCTTTGTTATCTCTAAATTGTTTTAATTCTTCTCGGTATCGCTTTGTTAGGTGGTTGTGGACTGTTGCTTTTGTATTCAGGTTTTGGTGGTAACAGTCTATGATTGTTGACTTGAATCTCTGTAACTCGTCTTCGGAAGTTGGGATGAGATCGTTCGTTCGGTTGATTAGATTTTCAAACTATACGTGAGTATGAAGCTTGTCGGCATTGAAGTTGATATATCGCAGAATTTTGGGCCCAGAGGTAGGACTTTCAGTTGCACGTTGGTTAAAGGTACTGAGGAATAATTGAACTCAAATTGTGTAGGTTCGTCAGGAAGTTTGCCGTAGGTTTCATTTGCTTAAGGCTGTTGTTGAGCTAGGTTACGGCAGTTTGTGACAGCTCATCACCTTTGTTACTACACTATTTTCATGAACACCCTATTTTCTTGACCGTCTTTGTATTACGTAACTCCACCAGAAACTTACTAATTTTCACCTGTTTAGTTGAAATAACCATAACCAACTGTATTTTTGTTTGATAAACTTAGTGTACACATACATACAAAATAACTCGTATATATTTCCGATTGTACAGCTGAGAAAATGAATTCGCGGAAAAGATTCTCTTGGCTGAACTACGTGTTCTGTTCTCACTTTTTGTTTCTTCAACTAAGCGCATAAATATAAATTCAGTGTAAAGCATATAGTGTGTATACCCTATCCTTACTATAGATGCTAACATTCATGTACGTAAAATGATGGTAAATGGAGAACTAAGTGTCATTGTGATTGTTTCACAGCAAATAAAGTACACGACCTTTTCCACCGGCTTACTAGTTTCCTTACTATTACTTCTATACTATTTTAAAATTTTTATAGATCTTTGAGTGAAACTGATCAAACTGGCTTTACTTTTTGTGATTCAATGCAACAGAATGGAAGTGTTTCGGCTACAATAAAAACAAACGTTTTAAATTCCGACGAAGATGTACGAAGACAATCTTACTCATTAGTGGAATTTTGTTTTCAATTATTCAGTACAATAACTAGTAGCTTGTTGACGGTTTTTGAATATCATAATCAAGATACAGAACAAGAAAGATCTTACCTATCAAAAAGTAATATAAGCCATAACTGTGATTGGAAGTATAAGATGGAGTCTGAAATTTTACTTCTTCTAGATGTTGGAATCAGTTTGTTACTAACTAGTTTGTCACCTCATCGTCGTACTCATCCGATTTTAGAAGTTTCTCAAAATAATCAGATCAGTGATCTGACGTCATTTACTAACTTTGTATTCCTAGTCTCTCCACCCACTACTGATCTCATTAAATCTTCTGATTTGGTAAGTTATACTCATGCATTACCTGGATGAATTGTAATTTCTTTTGTCTGTTGATGACTGGTGCATTTGTAGCTCATTATTTTTTGGTTCATTTTATTTTTTATTCATTTACTTTCCAAGTGGAACATAGGGCTTCAAGTCAGAGCTCTGAAGCTTTAGTAGCAGTGGTTTTATTTTTACGGCGTGGGGCTTCTAGCTTCACTAGCGTTCTACCAGTGAACCACATAAGCACGCTGTAGCCCGTTAGCTTAAGCATTTAAGGTAACCACCTATCTTCATTTACGCAAATGAAGTGAATTGTGTAATAATAGAGAGCGTGTATGCCATAGCAAAGATAATTGATAATAGAATTGGACAGCCTAGTTAGGCGCGAATGCCAGCACTACCGGCGATAAATAATTCCAGTGATACCAACTGAATAATACAGAAAACTGGAACTTCAATATCATGAAACCCAATCAAATATTTTTTTAGTTGGCTACTAAATCCTGACTCTACTTAGGCATTAATCAAATTTCAGATATTTCATGTTCAACCTCTACGTATCTGAACTGTCGAAAACACCCATCGAGACATTAGAGAGGAAAGAACTAGAAGCTGAGAAAAGATATCGTTTCGACGATTTCATCCTCAAAAGCTGTACAATTGCATTTTTATACGTAACTTCACATAGTTACAATTATTATTTAATTCAACATAGTAACGAAAGGAGATCAAAGTTAATAATAATTTTCAACTCGATATGAAAGTTTGAAGGTGTGAATATGGATTACAAGGGGCATGGAAACAAAACCACATAGCATAGGATTCGAGGATAGTTGTGTAATACGTAAAATAGTTTTTGCTGAAAACAGGTGTCAGTGGGTTGTGCATAGAAACAAATTGAAATAATAGGTATTTTTCTTAGCTGGAGGGAAGTAAAAAACAATCAAACAATAATAAGTCAAACAGAACTAGATCCATGGTAAATGTACAGGTTGGACTAATTTCTTTTGAACACTCAGCTCCGGCTTCTGCATTACACTCTGCGTTTGGTAAATTTTTGTTCAGTTTTTAAATAACCATTTAGGAATGGCCAACAAACTTTTATAGTTCGATGCCTGTAAGTCGTGAAACAGCTCTCATCATTTCACCTGCTCACTGTATCAGAAGAGTCTGCAGCATTGACTGCTTAGAAAAAAGAGCTTTTATTTCTCAAAAGCATCCTGGCTCAGAATGGAGAAAAACATGGAGCCAAAGATAAAAAGAATGTGGCTCAGTGTCAGAGAAAATACTGTATACGAACCTGAATTTCAGGGGAGGCTAAAGAATATCACTTTAAGTGTTGCTGCAGCAAATGTCTTCTTCAGGGAAATAGCGATTCTCCTCTTTAGGAAATCTGCCACTAGGTCTCCCCTGAAGTTGATGATCATATATAGTATTTTCTTTAGCACTGAATTTCATTCTTCTCTTTTTGGCTTAAGTGAGAAATAAGAGCTCTTCTTCTAAGCAGTGAGTGTTTCAGATTCTCCTGATACGGAGAGTAGGCCAAATGAGAACTCTTTTACAACTCATAGGTATTCAATTGTAAAAATGCGATTGTACAGCTTTTAAGGATAAAATCGTTGAAATGATATTTTTTCTGAGCTTCTTGTTCTTTTCTGTCTAAAATTTATATGTTGTATCGTTTGCTTAACTACGCTGTCACATGACAATCTAAGTCAAGGTGTGCTGTATTGTTATTCAGCTGGCTAATTGATGCTTGGATTGAATAAAACAGCACTTAGTTTGAGCATTGGTACTTTAATTATGTATGTAATAAATTTGTAAGAAACGAAACGGACTATAACGCTAATTAATTATCTATTATACAAGTCTGTTATGCATTCACATTTCTGCTTGTGAGTGACTCATTCGAACTCTGCCTGACTTACTGAGGTTTTGATCAGTGAACTAGTATCAGTCGCTGCACAGTAGTTGCAGTTCGGTTGTTTGTACACAAACTTGTTTCTCCTTCTGTCATAGTAATCATTATAGGGGATGCATAGAAACATTAGACCAGAAATACAGTCATGTAAATATCTGACCATTGTCTAAATTGTTTTTGTTTTCTGTCTGTATCCGAATATTGTATCACATCTTAGCATCAAATCAATGTGCACCGTGATGGCGAGCTACCTAGAATGGTGGCCACATTACAACCTAACTGATAGAATTCAGTCTGCACCAAAGAAAGGACTAGACACATCACACTAGTTACTAGTGTCCAATCAAAATACCCACTACAGCCCTACAGGAGGTCAATCGCGAGCCCGAATAGTTCAGTGGTAACGTCTCTGACTGCAGCACTGGGTAACGCGGGTTAGAATCTGAGAAGGGACATGAGTTCCTTCAATATGGTTGCAGGTACGCCTTGCTGACTGGTGAGCACCAACTAGCACGAAACCTAGATCCAAGTCTTCCTGCCGATTGCCTCCAACCATCTATTATCATAAGATTATAGTTGAGTTATGTGGATGTGTCCTCACTATATTCTCTTCAGGGCTTTTACAGGAACAAAGATGAATTTGTATACGTACTTTGCCAACTTTATACATGACTTATTTCCGATTTTGTGTTCACTGTACTGGATAATTATCTTTTTTTTTTTACAAATTTATGAACCATAATTATGTATAGTATATTTTCTCATTTTCTTTCCTTTTTCAGCCATCTGATTTCTATGCGTGTATGCAACAATTCGGTTCAGTCTTATCACTCTATTCAACTAGTCACAGACATTACAGTACAAAATTATCGGAATCCCATCTTAGCTGGAATACCTCTGAAATGGTTGACTATATTGCAAAGGCTCAGTTACCCTGTGAATGCCAACGACAAACTTATATTGGTCTGATTACTGAAACATTCCGTTTGATAAGTTCTTTATTTACTCCAGAAACGGTATGCTTATTAATTTTTAAACATTTTCATTCTTCCTATTTTGATATGAATACTAATGTTGTCTAAAATAGAGTCTCTTAGCATATCACCTCTATTATTACTGACTGAAAATGATGGGAATTCAATTAATTAAGTTTTAATGCAACAAATTTGTGTTGATGTTGATGCGTACCAGTTTGAATTCACAGATTGTGTGATAGAAGTATCTTAATTTAAATGTCGGGATTCAGAATGTTTATTAAACCTTGATGTGTAGGCAATCAAGTAAAACCGGGTTCAAATCCAATCATTAGGAATTACTCAAGAAAGATTTGCTTCGGTTAGAATTGAATTCCTGACGCAGCAGTTCGTATTTCTATACATCAAGATTCTTTGATGGAAAGTAACTATTATTCAGTGAGTTTTAATAATAAAATCATCCAATGCATGTGGAATATTATTCATCATGTTGAATGAGGCTGACACTTATCCGGAATAAAGGTAATGAATTGGAAGTATTAAGAGTGAAAAGACCAAGTACTGATAAGATTTATCAGTAGTATATATATATGAAGAGATGTTCATCAGCATAAAAACATCAAATAGCAGGGACATAGATTTGATGGCAGAGAAAGCAAATGATACAGCGTTGTGGAAAGATACATAGGAGACGTGAAAGAAACCCAAAGACAGTATGAAGAAAGGGCAGAAGTAGCACAACACGGAAGATCTGTGCAAATGGTGCGTCGAAGTTAAGGTATACATAATTTCGCTACACAGAGAGATACGGTATTCGAAATGAACATTCCTTTATCAAGTCTTTCGTCTTCTACCGTTACAGTATGACTTACAAATAGATGAAAATGTGATAGTGATGGTTCTACCATATTAGCTTCTATCTTTGTTTAATAATTTCATGTTTCAGGTAGTGCAATGTCTAAGCTGTCACATGTGTTGTTGGTGTTTTTCTATTGATAGTAAAAGTCACGTTTTTAAATTTTCTATAAGTCAGTAGTGTTTTCTCAACGTCGTTTATGTTTTCAGCCACCTATTTGAGATAAAACATTCTAATCGTTATGACACTGAAGTGTTCAGGTAAGTTAATGAATTAGGCTGCTAAATCAAAGTTATGCCTGGATATGTAGAAACAGATTCTAAAATGTGTAAGTTATCTATGAAATACTCAAGTAAATTTTTGGCCATATCATTGCACAGATGTAGACTAGATAGACTACTTGATATCTCATAGTTGTGGTCATTTAGGTGATGAAGGGTGTTCATACTTAGCATTAATATAGTTCGGTAGCTAATGCAGATCAATAGTAGTTGTCACCATTTTACCTTAAGTGTTATCTTTATAGCTGTGGTTACTTAAAATAGCCCATAAATATCAAATTTTTTGTGCTGAAACGCATTAGAGATAGTGACTTTCTCGAATAGTTTATACTGTCCAGCTTAATTTTCAATATTTTTTTATGTTTCTACCCGGTTGATTCGCTATAGTTTTACGAAGTTTAAAAGCATAGCATCTGTACATCAGTTCATTTACTCCTACCCTTATGAAATCGTCCATTTAGGTTTATCTCTTATTCAAAACCTTAATTTGATTCAGTTTCTCCACTAACCTATTTCTTACTTATTGAGTCTTCATAAATAACCTGTAATACTTAGTAGTTTAGTGAGATATAGTCATTTATTGATTTGATGGGCTCTACAAAGATGGACTTAATTTGTGAAATACTTCTTGAATCTTTTTCCATCACATTTTTTGCATCCTCAGTTGAACATAGAGCTTCAAGGTTTGAAGTTTCAGTAGCAGCGGTGTTGTCTTTATGGGATGAAGTTGTCAGTCACACACCTAACCTTCTCTTTTTTCCGGTCTTAGTACAGGCTAGTAAGGTTTGGGAATCAGTCGGGTGGAATTCGAACCCTGACCTCCAGCGTGACTGGCGAGCATTCTATCACTAAAATTACCTTTGGTGAAACACATCATCACCATGAATCTTCTTGCTTGCCGGCATAAAATCATGGAATTTATATGTCGATTGTTAGTTATTTTCAAGCCTTTAGATGGTTTATTTATCGGTGTCTTATTGGTATCCAAGGCAAGTTTGAGCTTAATAGTTTAAATAAGTTTAGAATTTGGATAAATAACATGCATTGCTACTAGGGATTTGTTCGTCTGAATGAAAAATGGATTGGAGATTGTCATTTAGGCTTTATTATATATGCTTATAAAAATTGTCTACTTGAAAGGTTTCCTATATTGTGTTTATTTTTAGGCTTTAGCTGTTCTACCCGTTGAAGTGAAAACACAATTATCAATTAGTTTACTGGATGTATCAGTATTAATTGAATCAGAAGTTAAAAATGACTCACGAAAATATGGATTACCAGCTTACATAGCCATGTTCAATTCTACAATTTACTCATCTTGGTTACTTTTTCACCAACTTAGATTATCCATGTTCAGTTTAATCGATTTTTTAGATAACAGTGAAAATTTTCTTTTATCAAATACAACGAATGAACAGGTAGGTATATATCTAATCATTGAATAATTACTCTGTAATTTGAAATTTCCATAACATAACGCCAACGATCATTCTGAATACAAGTTCAGATTTAATAGTTTGAAAATCTTTAGGTTTATGTTTTTTTTCACTATTAAAACTTGGCAAATACAAGCTTCTAATAGTAATGGTTATTCCATTTTACAGATAAATGAAACCAATTTAAATTTGGCTATGAATGCTGTCAACTCACTTGATATCACTGGATCAACACGTTTCGCCTCCAATTATGTACAATTTCTTAGTCGATTGTAAGTTCTAACATCCAATGTAATAGCTAATTGTTGGGCTCGGTGAATTCTACATGAATTACAATTTTTCACTAATAAAATAAGTAGGCTAATATATTTCATTTTTACATCTTTATAAGACGATTAAATATATAGTACTCTGTTTAACTCAGAATAACCATTTGATGAAAAAACCAACATATTCCACTTTTCTTTTTGGTAAATGTCACAACATTGAAGTGATTGTCTTAATTTTACTTGCTTAATTTATCTAATTCCTTGTAATGTCTAATTATAAATTATAACTATAAAATTTTCAATTAAATTAACGTGGCCCGTTGCAAAAGAGGTGGCTCTCGTGGCTCAAGCGGTCTAGTGGATAACGCTTTGGCGTTTGAAACTATGGGCTATGGGTTCGATCCTCAGTGGGAACATCATCACTCACTGGGAAATGCAGGTACACCCAGATGACGAGTCCTAAATAGGACGAAATCCGCATCCTAGATTCCACTGCTAGTCACCATCCACCAATTAAATTCTAATTAAATGCCCAGACATCGTCGAAGCATCTACACAAGAAGCCGACATGTCAACCTGAGACCGAACACTTCAGTCCAATCAATCGGTTGGAAAATCTTAAATTTAATTAAATTAGTTATAAATTACTTTAAATTCAGTCTTCTCATGTGGGGAACCATTGTTGTCAAAATAGTTTTGATATGTATCCTGTCAAAGAATGTATCATTTAATCAGTGATCTTAATCCAGTTACACTTGAAACCAAGCGTTATTTGTATTGTTCACTTTTGTTAGATGTGCGTCCGTGGCACAGAGGTAGAATGCTCGCCAACCAACCACGCCTCATGTAGTTCGCGGTTTGATCCCCGGCCGACGCACTCCTTTACCTTGCTAAGTCATTAATAAGACTGGTAAAGAGGGAATGCTGGGCATGAGGCGGCTTGCAACCCCATCCCGAAACTTCAAAGCTCTAGTCTGAAGCCCTATGTTCCACTGGGAACGTAAAGAAATGGAAGAAAATTTTTGTTAGATAATAAACTGTAATGATGAATTATATTGAACAAAGCAACGACTAGCTTGTTTTCCGGATAAAAAGAACTAACTTTTTACTCGCCGAACTTCTTCAGCTGCTAACAGCCTAGAGATGATATTTAACCGATCAATACTAAAAATATAAAGATTACTTACCTCCAAATTGTTTCAGCTCAAAGGGTATAATATTGGGATAAGAGATATGAATAAAAGATGGTTAACGATCTCCTGAGAGGAAAACATCTGCTAGATTTTCTGAGAATATCCTTAGCAATTTCTATACAGAAAGTAAGAAAGTGTTTCCAAGTGTGTCTGACTGACACAGGAAATGCAATCGAAAGTCAGTTATTTTGTTACTTCTCTTCACAGAAGCCACTGCTATCAAACGATTTCAATTTAATCTCTGTATACAAAAAGATGATAGTATAATTAATCTCACACTATCCGTGTAACTCGATGTCCCTCTTTTGTTTCTGTTTTTGTTGCGTCAAAATGTGTGTGATACACCTCACTGAGCTGAACTCTTCCAACTTACTCAACTGTTTGCTTTCAAAAAATAATTCTACTTTAATTTACCATGTCTTTTTCACTCCCACCTTTTCCTCTCGAACGTTCCATCATATTACTTACAGGTAAACTCTGGTTGTATTTATATCTCTTGTCCCACTATTATACCCTTTGAGTTGAAATAATTTTCGGTATATGCTATGTATTTACATTTATAACAACTCATGTCATTTGTAGGCCGTCTCCAATGTAATAAAAGCCATGAAATAAAATAGAAGCTCTTTCTATCCTGCAAATTTATCCTTTTTTTTTTTGTTCCAATTAATCAAGCGAATTGGGTGTATGTACTGAATTATGTTTATCAGCTTTCGAAAACCATTTCAGTTGTTTATTTTCTTTCCTCATTAGTGTCTTTCTACAGTTAGGTGAACTGGATAGGTAAAAGTGCAAGTGTCTAATATGTGTATAAAACATTCTTCTGAAGTGAGGTTACAACTTTAAGTGAGCTAGACTTCAAAATCTTGGCTAAGTAGTCATAACGTACAGATATATTCTGTTTAAAGATTTCTGAACACTTTATTTCATATAAGAAGCATTTGTTTAATGTTTGTAAATAAATGTATAAATATAAAAGACTGTACGGAAATGATAAAATTTAGTAATTGTCTTTTGAGCATGTATCAAATCTCTCTTGCTCAAGTCTACTGTTAACCACCACCTACCAAGTAATCGCTATACATTCGTTGAAAAATTGACTTTTTTTTGTGAAAATTAGTGGCCTTAGGTTCAATAGCATTTGAGTCAGCTAGGTTGTTTGGTCTATTGGCTATTCATACGCTTAATATTCTGTATGCGAATATATTTGATTGACTAATACAAAAGACAGGTTTGAAGCAGGCTGTATTCTAATCCCCCTGCTAAATGGATTGCCATTAGCTTTCCAGGGTCTGACTCAAACGGTTTTAAGGTAATTTTATGTTATTTTTCTCATACTTATCAATTTTCCATTATAAATTATTGTTGTTGATACTCTTTCTTTCCTCGATGCCTTTTGATAGCTATGTTACTCATCAGAACATTTCAGCAACAGTTTTATGGCATGGTCAACTTGTCCTTCTTCAAATGCTTAGCCATGAAATGGTAGCTGTTCGTAAGGCAACTTATTCTGAGTTACTGAAATTATTGAAAGTGAGTTCCAATTATACATGTTGAAATGTCTACTTTGATTGTATTAGTTGAACTAAATAATAAAACAGTTCAGTATGTGTGTCTTATATATCTGTAACGGAAGAAGACAAGAAACTTGGTAACGAACTTTTTTTTACTAAGGGAAAACACACCACATTTATGCATTTTTAGCCACATTTAAGGTTGGCTAGGTCAGCGAATAGTAATAAACTGTTCTGATTGGCTGTCGATTTTCGTGAAGGCTAAACCTTGAGACGAAAACTTGTCCAGTGAGATTGTTTCCTGACCACAACGTAAACTAAATTCAGATTTGAGGAATAAACACTTCTGCCATTGAATTAAAATGTTATTTTCAATTTTGACTGCTTCCCATCAATTTGCGTCCATATACTACTGATAAATCTCGTCAGTAGCACACGCCATATACCGATGACTATTGACTGTCTCATACGAGTGGTAGATGTAAAACAGTCGATTTGCTTAGCATATAGACACATTAATGTTCAAATGGTAAAGTATTTCAATACATTGTTTATATTGTTAGTATTTAAGCTTTTTTTTACACCAAACTTTACATTTCTATTGGATAGATTGCTGTTAACCCTAATTTTGCTGCTGATCCGTCATCTTCACTTGAAACTGTAAATTTTCTAATCGAAGAAGAAATTTTATGTGAATGGATTAATTTTGGTTTAAAAGATGAAAATTCGGAGGTAATTTTATTTCAATATACAAATATAAACATTAAAATAAATTTGTTAGAGATATACAAAATAAGCATACCACCATTTCCCTATTATTTTTTTACAACGAAAAGTAGGTACATATAAATTCTGATAGATTTAGTTACGAGCTAAAAATCAGCTAGAAAGCCACCATATAGCTGTTGCATTCTAACCTTAAGCTTTCTAGTGATCTACAATTACGATCTTAAAAATCATCGATCACTGCATTCTGACTGATTAGCAGTGTGTACATCTTAGTTGTAATAATAATAATTATAAAGCTTTATTTCAGACAATATACGAACATATGGTTCAAAAATTTTCAGCGTATTTAGTTCCAAAATACTCTTTTCTTCATACAAGATTTACATGTGAAGTAATAATCGGAAGGATATCTTCATTTTGTTGGAAACAAGTTAAATCAGCGCGCATGTTCATGTACAGGTCATTTAATGCAACTGGATGATTAAAACAATAATAAATCCAAATTTTGGTGGAAAGCAATTTCGGAAACCCAATGATTCAAGTAGACCGCCTTAAAAAAGTTTTAGTACTTTTACAATCGCTATCGGCTGGTAATAAAGTTCACTTTGAAATCAACTAAATTCCTACAAACCAATCATGTGATCAAATATTTCGAGACAAAACTTCGATTGGATATACACGATTTCTGTTCAATAGTTCTGTCCAATGAAGTACACTGATGACACCTAAATATTCATTTTCTATAGTCTAATATTCAAAAAGTATTCCATGAGGCATCTTTTATTTAGAAATCGTAACTGAATGACTTTCAGAATTCTTGTTTATATTATGTTTAAGTTTTTAAAAAAAGTTGGGCTACTGCAAAGGTACCTATACTTGTCTTGCAATCTGCAAAACAATTCTGAAATTCCTCAGCGTCCATATATGTTGGTGTAGTGGGCTTTTTTCCGGGTGTATTTACGGTAGTCATATATTGTTTAGCTAATGCAACTGTGTAATTTGGGGTCGCATAACTGTAAGTAATAAAGTAATTACTCTAATTCTATTTAAACCTCATGCTTGATATGGTCATTGTCAAATGTCGTCGATAATTCTTGAGGTTAATACTGAATTTCACTACTGTAGAGCACTATACTGCATAAATTACCAAAAGTATCTTGAACGTTCAGTATCTTAATGAAGGATGGATTATAAGTTCTATAGCGGTGTTAAGACTGGTGTTATAACAGAATTCGACTTTATATTTAATGAAATATGATATTTATCAAATGACATTTATTTCATTACAACTTGGCCATTAGTAAGTATTACATTGCTGATAAATGATAATAAATATTTTGTTTTTATTCACTCATCAATGAGATCATTTTCGTTGTCTTTCTAAACAACATGCATCATTTTTAATGTTTTATAGGTTTCTTCTTTAGCCTGTGAAGGATTATCTTTATTATTAAATTCATATGAATATATTAGTGATTCTGGATGGAAAAAGTTACGTCGTTTATTGATTGAACCAACTTCACCAAGTCCATCTATAAAGGTATCCAGACCACTGACTATATCATTGGGTCCATTTGCTTTTAAAAATCCGCAAACATCAAGTTCAGATACTAATACACTGGGTAGTATTATATTAGACTGGTGTTTGGGTCGTATGAGTTCAGTGGGTAAACAGAATTTAGAGGAACAAAATTTAGATGTAAGTTTTTTTTGTATGCGACATCTTTATTCTCTTACCGAGAAAGTATTTGTTTGAATATCAATTACATGCTCACTACCTATTGGCCCTATTCAGTTAGGTAGTTACCTGGGTTCTAGTGGGAAGTCGTGACCAGTAGGTTGCATCAGGTTGGCTGTGAGGAAAAATACTTGCCGAAGACATTGGTTAGCGGTCGCGCTATGTCGTGAATTGGCAGAAGATAGAATTCATGGGCCATTGGATCGGGGCGCAGTGGCTCAATGGTCAACGAGCTCACCTTGTAACCAGAAGGTCCTCGGTTCGAACCCCGGTAGGTGAGTATTGCTGAAGAGCTCCAAGCATTAAGACGGGGTCAGACAATATAGGTTTAGACCATTTCATGCATGAGTTTAGATATCTATCAACTAATGTAGTGACAAGCTGGCTATGTTGCTCACCACCTTCCCTGCTAACAACCTTTAATATCCTTCTCAAAGTGAAATAGTCCTTTTTCAGTAGACCAGGAAAGACTAAGGGGGAGCAGTAAAGTACAATAGGTAAGATACACGAGTTAAAAAATTGTAAAAGCAGAGATTGAGTGATTCCAGATAGTTTTAGCTTCTTAATGTAGCAGTTTAGATGGAACATTTTCTTGGAGATCGATAAAATATGGGATGACTAAGTAAGGTCAGGGGATAGAACTATACTATGGTATTTTGTTTTAGACCTAGTTTCTATTACATTCCCCCCTATGCCATAAGCATCGTGTGAATTAATCAATTGTTGTAGATCACTTTCATGTCTACAGGAGAATTCAATAGTCTGGCATTTTGAGGGATTTAACGTAAGACCATTTACCTTAGACCACTGACTGATGCCTGACAGAAAGCAAAGTCAGATTAGGACATGACAGGAATCATCATTAGGGTATCTGACGAAGTTGTTTTCGTTAGAGAGAGGTAAGTAAGAAGAAAGAAGAAAAGGAGAGAGAACAGCACTCTGAGGAACACCAGCTTCGGTAAGCAAGGCAGCAAGCACTGTTCGATGAGATAAATGCAGGAGAATAGGGAAATCTTTTGGGGTTTCAATTTTCTTCTGAACTTTGCAGTTCGATAGAATAGGACTTTCAGGGTGGTTTTAAGAAAAAAAAATTATATTTTTCAGCGAAGGGCATTGATCCTATCTATTACAACAGTTGATGGTTGAATTCAAGAAATACATTATTAAGGTTATGAAACTGGTAATTCGGTCAAATTACATTCATACTGTTACTGTTGCAGTTGAAAGTTATCAAAAATCAGGCACTTGGTTTTTGCACAATACTAATGTTTACAAATCATACTCTAACTACGTCTCATGGAATAGTAGCAGAAACAAATCAGGCTAATTCGGTCATCTATAGTAAATCGTGAGGGTCAATCTCTTTTGTAGTCAGAGGTGAAATAAAGTAGTTTGCTACAAATGGTTTGAATACAAACAATTTTGTTATAGTTACCTTGATGACTTGATTTCATTAAAGAAATCATTTGGAAAGCCGTAAATGCTTTTTAAATCCACAATGAAGGTTTGTGGTGATGTTTATAATGATGAATAGTTGGTTATCTTCCTTTATTTTTTCACATTCATAAAAATTTTTCTTTAAATTGTAAACAGTCACCCAATGACAATGTGTGCATTCGAATCCTGATCATTCTCAGTTCTTGATTTTACTTTGTATTTTCCTGTATTCTTTAGTTTATTTGAACTGAGTTGGTAGGAAAGATTTCTCGTGTACTAGGCTATGAGCTACATATGTTGTTTTTTGGAGATAATGGTATTACCTAGTAGTCCGAGGTAAAGTAGGTGAAGTGGGACTGAAACCCTGAGACCTGTTAGCTGAAAGCCAAGTGCTTAAACCAATGAGTTATAATTGTTTAGAGACGACCTGTAAAATAGGGAATTCATTCAGTCTTGTAATAGTCATTTGCATGTGTTGATGTGTAGACTTTATGTAGGTATTCAGGTTTTTTATAATGAAAACTCACTTCAAAATGATGTGTTTCTATCCTGTAATATTCCTAATTTCATCAAGTTTTTTTTCAACAGTTTCTCACACTTGATTTTTCGAACGTCTTTCTAAGTACATGTTCGTTTTGATGACATTGGAACATTCTATTGGTTCTACCTATGTATGTGTCACTGCAACTTCAAGTGAACTTGTAGATAAAGTGTGAAGTAGAGTCCATAGAATTTTCTCCTTTAATCGTAGGTACAGTAAGGAAAAGAGATGCGGCGCCAACCGAAGACTTCTAGCTATCATTTGCATGTTTGAACACCCTTGAATGGTAATTTAATAAAGATAGCTTTCTTTGATATGGAACGTGTCTTTTCAAGGAGTAGTCTGTCCTTACTGTGACATACGATGAAGTTTTCAGGATAATCGTTGGTCAATAAAACTGAATGTATCTTCCGTAACTTATCCATTAATGTGTCTCTTGTGCAAATTGTACGGGCCCTTAAAAACAGACATTTCACTGGGGAACGTTTATACTAGAAAGGAACAAAACTACTGAAATGAAGATATTGTCCAGTAAATGATATCATCTCTCAATATTTGTCTTCCTAATGCCATATTTAAATTTATCAAATGGGCTGTCTCAATAAACTATTCACATAATATTTTTATTTCAGAAACACAGTTTAATGCATATTTTAACATCATCTTGTCGGCTACTATTACATCCTATTGATGCAGTACGCTTTGAAGCTGCTAGTACTATTAATTGGTGTTTACTATTTCGATGGAAAAATCTTCTGCCTTGTAGACCGAATTCTACTACATTAACTGAACATCAAATAGACGAAATGTCCTCGAATTCTAGTAACTGCCGTATAGTGACTGGAATCAGTGATCAAATCGATGTCAGTGAATCAGATCGTAAAAATATCTGTAAAACAAGTACACCACTTCTTTGTTGTAATTCTACTTCATGTGCTGAACGATTACAAAATCAATTAGTGTCACAATTCAATAATAAACCACCATCACTTATACTTAATCGAGAACAGGTGACATCAATGAATTTTGCAAATGATTCACTAGAGCCTATTGAATATTTAATTCAAATGATGAAAATTTTAACAGATGATCAAGGAAGTGTAAATGCAAGAAAAGCTGCTGCTGAACAAGTGATAATATTTATTCGCCGTAAGTTGCATAGACGTTCACTTTTATATCTCTTTTTTACATTCGCTAATTATTGACGATGTTTTAAGAGTAGTACATCATAGCAAATGACAGTTTGTTAAGTAGTCCTGGACACAGTGATATCATGACCACTTATACTGTTATGCAGCAACACTTTCAGACATACAGAAACTACGATAATGATAATTGAAAGACAACTTCCTTAACAAGCAGATTTGTCTTACTGACTTCAGGACTTTCTCTTTCTCACGTTAGGTGGTATAATAAGGTAAGTAATGTTGACGTTAGGCGTAGAGTGTTGGGCAAAGAGGGAAAATCAATCGACGAGGCTATAAAGTTATATAGATTGAGATGACTAGGTCACGTGCTGCGCATGCCTAACCATCGCCTCCCCCGATGGGCATTACTAGCTGATATAGGTGCAGGTTGGAAAAGAGTAAGTGGTGGCCAAACAAAAACATGGCATCAATCCATGAAATCCCTGACAGTTAAACTGAGTCAGGTAGGGAGATGCAGACTTCCGGGTTGGGGCCCTCGGGACTCTAAGAATCAATGGCTGGAGACAATAGGTGACATAGCTCAAAATCGTTGTCAATGGCGCAGATGTATTCAGTCTCTGTAATCTTTCATATTCCTTTCTACCATTACTCATTCTGTTTCACTCTTATACTTGTCAAAACTCTATTGATTGTCTTCACTCATCTTCTTGTCTACCTTTGTGTGCTATTTGGAACGTGGCAACTCGAACTGCTGCACTTCGGTACCAAGTTCTATGTTGAATCCAGACAGACAGACTTCAGGACTGCTGACACTATGTTCTCAATGAGCTGAGTGAAAAAATGATTGCTTAGTGAGATGTGTACAATATTTGTGTACTTATCTAAATGTGCATCGGTGGCACAGCGGTTAGGACTCTTGCCGACCATGCACATGGTCCGGGGTTCGATTCCCTGCCGACACACACCCGATATCAATGGTCGGCCTGCAAAATTGGGCTACCGATATGAAATGCTGAAAATTCCATACTTGTACCAAAAATACGGTGTGGAATCAAGCTATAATAAAAAAAAAATACAGTGAGCTGTAGTAGAGAGAATCGTTTCTGACATGAAGTTCAGTTTCCGTGTACAAATTATAATCTGGACGTCAGTTGTTTCTGTTTGAATACTGAAGTTTATTATTGTTTTGTTTAGTTGTTTGTTTGCTTGTTTTAATTTACTTTAGGTCCTGCATTATTATCTGCTTGGCGTATACAACATGGACCAGAATTTATAGTGAATTGGATTACTAATACTGTAAACGATATGGTGTTGTCAATGAAATCAACTCAATCACAGGATCTTTTTAATCCATTGATAAATCCAAACTCACCTGTTGCTGTATTAACGCCTTTAGTGGTACAAATAGCTTGTTTAGCTGCTATCTGGGATACATCAACACGAATTATCTTCTCTTGGGAACCAGATTTCTTGAGTAATATTATTTACTGTGAGTTTAGAAATTATAAAAATCATGTGAACTTTTATTTTATATATTCATTTTAGACAGAAGTATTTTGATATAAACTAATAAGCATGGTGATTAATCTTGCCGAGGGCAAATTAGATTAGCCTAGAACAACTTGTTAACGTAATACTTGTTGTATTTCCACACTGATTCTTTTTTGACACATTGTAGATAAAAGAAGCATATGAGTTTACAAAATCTTCTATATAATGCATGTTGAGGTGTGGGAATAATGGCTAACAGACAAAGGATACTAGTTATATGTTGACTAGACAATATTTGACCCTTGAGAAATGTATTATAACGACAACTTACCACTAAGACATATTTAGTGAGTAGGTATTTTTATCATTGAAATATCTAAGTGTAATGTTTTCATCGCTAACGCCCATAACAACTTTCTTATTTCATCCGTGATTGGTTGATTGGTTTACTGTACAATACACGTTGCAAATTTGTGATTTTTAATTCAACAGGTAGGTAGAAGGTTACAGCCTTCTCAAACAGATTTACGTGGTTCTTAAAGTTTATTGTTGTAGTTACTTATGATATACATAATTTACTGATCAGTAAATAATACAGTATCACTGCGTACTTTTATCAAGTAAATTTACTCTATTACGTGCATAACGAGACGTTACATTCTATAATTTACTGATTGTTTATTGTGAAGCATAATTTCAAGTAACATTAGGATCTTGTTTACTGTTGAGTATCTAAAACTAAAAGTATCTGTCGGACTTATTATTATTGCCTTTGGTTTCTAGTGGAATACAGGGCTTCAGAAGCACTTGACCATTTCACACTGTTCTTTGCGGTCTGTGAGTGTGACTAATTATTAGGCTAATAAATTACTGTGATGAATTATTGACAGCATAAAAGCAACTTAATAATTAATAAACAGATTGATGAGCATGACTCATCTTCTGTCTGAATTTAAAGTTCTATAAAAAAGCTTTAGGTTGCCTGACTTTCATCCTGTTTTTTGTGGGTTGAATCATTAATGTGTGTGTATGTGTGTCAATGTTTGAAAATCCATTTAGTTTGTAACGGCAGAAGGCAAGGGCCAGGCAACAGATCGTTTATTGAGAAAATCAAGAGATATTTATAGATTTTTATGTACATCACTATTAGCAACGTCTTCTGATTGGTTGTTTTCTTGCTGAAGGTTATTCTGTACTGCTTGTGACCGTTTCTTAGAAAGTTAAGCCATATACCTGCAAATCGAATTTGCACACGTTAAGTTTGCTGTGATTAGTTGGTGAGTTCCTCAAGGTTAAGCTTTGTTATTGTTTTTTTCTCATGACCCCGATTCGGGATGTAAACACTGACGTAAATTGTTGTCTACAATTTTGGCTTGCAGACAGCTCTCACTACAAGTTTACTTAGCTTTATTGAAATGTCACAGGATTTCGGACGCAAAGACAAAGCTTGTATCTGAATAAGAGTTAATGATATACTGGGGTAATTCAAATGCAAGCTTTGTCGTTGGGTTGAAAATTCTGTGACATTTCGATAAATTTGAATGATCTGGATATTAAAGTCCAATTTGAAGAATTTATCTGTAAGACAGGTTACTTAACTTTGTTATAATACATGTATACATGTGTTTAAAAAAATATTACTTCAGTGAAGGTAATCTGTTGCTTTGTTATTTGTTTTGTTTTAATCTTTTTTTAGTACTCATTGTTTTTCCTGGACCAAAGAATTTCCAGCGTGATCTTATAGATCTAATCACTCTAATTGCATTCACTGCTGTTATTCAAGTTTCGAACGAGTAATTTCTTATTTTGTACTTGTATTTCTCTTTATAACACTGTTTGTATTGTATTTATTATCACGGTGATTTGATTTACAGCCTTCTGGTCATGATTCTATACCACTGGACAGTAATGTCAGCTTTCATCCTCCTCCACATGTAAAACTAGTGGCTATATGGAGATTGTGAATGTGTGACTCATCGGCTTAACCACCTGATTTTCAACCAATGTCTCCAATGTTCGAATCTTGCTCTAGCTACTTCACCTTTGGCGACTACGTAGTAGCATCAGCCATCATATATTAAGTGTGACTGATGGTCTGGTATTTGGGGAACCTGTTCTGTGTGTCTGAGTTTTAGGCATAATACAATATCTAGAGATCAGTACTAAAACCTGTATCTAATTTCCGAATCCTGGTTTTAAACTGCGACTTACTGTCACCTTTTTGTATATGGCCATCTTTCCAGATTGGTTATTTTATGGTTCTACTTATGCAGAAAACTACAAAAGCTCCAGGCTATGGTTTTTAACGAAGAGACATGAAGATTTGAACCAGTATTATCTTATCAATAATATTGAGTAGAAGCAACTATATACCCTAGACTGTGAAGCCTCGTTTTTTTCTTACTGTGGACACGAATTCACTAAGCATATCAGTTATGTTACCATGGATAAGCATTGATATACCTTAAATAGTGTATTTAGTTTTCCTTTAGATAAGCCTGTAAACTGCATATACAGCATATACTCAAACTCATTTTGTTCCTCTATGCCAAACCACCTCACTCCTATGCGAGTCACGTTAGTTGAAAACAGTTGAAGAAGAGTTAGGGTTGGTTAGACCGCAACATATAGCCAGTCCATCAAGTTATGAACTGTCGGACCTAGTCAAGCAATGAAGTGTAGATTACCCCACTCGTGTCCCTGAGATGTTAGAAATCAATAGTAAGAGGCTCTGACATAGCTTACATGTGTTCACATCTTGTCATCTTCCAAATTCTAAAAAATTCCACAAATCTTCTTCCAATTTCCTCCTTCGCCCCATACATAGTCGACCATTGTAGCCCCATTTTATTTATTTTCTCTACTTTCATGTTTTCTTCTCTGAAGCCTGGTAACTTGAACTGACTAAATTTTGTGCTAATCTCTACTTTGATAGGTTAGTGAATAATTTACGTAATATGTGTAACTGGACATTTCGATTCGATGATTCTTATTTTTATTTTTATTCTTTAGGAGTCCCGTTTGTTTACCGCAAGAAGTTGTTGCTGGCTATCTGTTACCTTTTACATGTCCAACTTATTCATTTAATTCTCAATGGCGTGGTTCAAATAGTGAAGAGTTAGTGAGTCCTTTCCGATCACTTTCTAAACTAGCTAATTGTACAAATGAAGATGAGAATACACAAATATTGCGTTGTTTAGTGAAACGTAATTTTCGTTATCTATGGGCTTTTGCATGCCATAAAGGTGTATCAAACTTGATTTCTCATACATTATCTATGATTGGTGCTATTCCCGATCCAAATTTAGTCAATCCATCTAATTTAGATATATGCCTAAAACGAGCTCGTGAATATAGTCCGTAAGTTCATTTTTTTATGGTCGATTTTCTGTTTGTTGTGTACTTTATTGTATTACCATAAAATTTGACAGCTTATACTTCTTTATACACTAAAAGAGGCCTTCCGGATAGTTATAATAATTACACAAAGTAGTGAGATAAAAGATTGATAAAGTTACCTCACTTTGATATTTTGAGCTATAATCGTCTTGTTTACTGACATTTATAGCAACAACAAGTAGTGAGTAGCGTACAAATGCATTTGTTCAACACGTACATACATAGTCGTTGATATGGATTCTTTATCGGTGTTAAATTATTATTCACTTCTATTCCAAACAGATATTCTTATCATACTGCCAAGAATTTTGAAAATCTTTTACGACAGTTGATGCACTGCTGACTATCAATATCCCTTATCCAGTTAAAAAGTGTCTATTTGCTATTTTTTAAAAAGAATAACCATTTACAAGAAAAATTTTCTATTATCAATTAAGCATGTTAATTTTGACCTATTTGGTCGGTAATAAGTGGCAGTAAAATCAAATATGCGCGCGTCATCCTATTTTGAACTCATTATCTGGGTGTACCTGCATCCTAGTAAGTGATGGCGTTCCTGCCGGGACTCTCCCACCGTTATCCATTAAATTCCACTGCTTATTGCCCTAAATAACATCAAGTTAACACCTTCTTACCATCCTATTTATCAGCTGACATGTCAACAGAGACCCAGCATTTCGGTCCAGTAAAATAGACCAACAGGAGAGATGTAGAACTCCTTTCAAGTTCTCTAAATACTAACAAAAATACCGTAGATATTACTTTATTAAGACATTTAAATAAACGTTTAATTTATTGTTAATGTTTCATTGGTTAACCTTTATTTTCTTTCACCTTTCAGTCTCCTCAATCAATTCTCTTTATCCTGTTTGGATATCACCCTTCTACTTGTCAGTCATCCAACCTCAAGTTTTCTGCTTAGTCTGGCGTGTATTCGACAGGCCACTAACCATTCCTACTTATTGAAATCGTTAGGGCTACTCTATCGATCTTTATCAGCTCATAAAATACAATATTACCATTATCCAATTTGTAATAGTATGTTATACGCAAATGATACACAAATGGATACATGTAAAGTCTCATGGTGGATTTATGCAAAATTGAATCGATTTATGACCACATTACCGTCTTGTTCAGCGGATTACAATCTCTTAGCTTCAGTGTTGTGTACTATTCATGAAGTCGGCTTCCATTTAATGCCGTCTAGTCTAAATTACTTCTCTCACTCGTCCAAAGTAAGTATGCTTCAGATATCGCTAATTTGTTTTGTATTTTTCTACTTTGCCTATCTCTTAGTTATCCACTAGTGAATGACACTAGGTCTTTTCGTGTTTTATTCCATTTGCATTTTCTTATCATCGCAGTTTTCGCAATAAAATACATATGTATGATTTGCTTGGAAACAAATCAAAGCTCTCTGCCTATCTTTTACCAATATATTTTAGGTTACCAGACTATGGGTTTCTTTTGTATTTCATCTGTTGTTGCTTGTTATTATAGTGCAACTAAATTGGACCTGACTTTCTCACATGCTAGCACTCCTCATCTAAACATATCAGCAAAACTATTGATTTGACCCCCTACACACAATATTGTAACTAGACTTTACCACACTAATCTATCAGATTTGTAAAGAATATTTGTTTAATTTGATAAAATTCGCCTTGTTTAAATCACTCTATGTTTCTTTTTTCTGTTTAGGAATATCTATGCAATTGGATAATGTCACTTATCGGAGATACACAGGGTCCGTTAAGTTATTGTCTACTACAACCGAAAGCAGGAATCGGTGAAACAGACAGTTCACGTTTAATATCTGCGAAAAAGTATTTGACTTACCATTGCCTGCCGTATCTACTAAATGATCTTTTCGATTCGTTCGATAAATTACACAATATGACAGAAAATAGTTCAACTGATGTATTTACGAAATATGTTGAATCAAAGTAGGTTACTGTTAACAGCTTTATTTCTTTGAAGTATCTGATTCTCCCTTCTATATATATATATATATATATATATATATATATATCGTAATGTCTGTACAGAAAGTAATCAAGGTTCTCTAACATTGTTGTAATACACCACTTCTTTCAAGAAATTTCCTTGGTAAATATAACTACTATTGGACTCATTTTAGTGCTTTATAAAGGAATGGTTGATTTCATCACAGGAGACCACTGAACCGTTAGAAAGCGTAAGACTGTTATTTTCTACCTGTCGACGACTACTCAGTGTGCATTCCCCCAAATTTATCTTTTGAAATAGCTATACTTTAGAACAGTCTTTTGGTTCACCGCATAAGTTATAAATGGCACTCTTATCTTGTATACTAAAGAGTATAGCATTATGATTTGTCTACTGACCAATCAATGTGAATTTTGAATTATTTCAGTGACATTTCCAATGTCGTTTGATGACTCCATAATTGTGGGCAAATAGCATTATTCAATCTGATGAATAAATTTAATGTTGTTATCAAAGTTTACAAGATTCCAAATACTAATAATATAAAGTTATTTGTTTTTGTGATTCATAGTTCGAGTTTCGTTTTTGATTCTCTTTTGTCTTTGTATGTACATACTTTTACTACAATTCCGTGTAAATCATGTTTTTAACTCTTATAAACATTTAATTAGAAGACATCAGTGACAAAACGTTTATGGCTTTCTGATTGGTAAACGTCAACGTTCTCTCTGAATACTAAGGTCAGGTTACGATCCTATGCCGTTTTTCAAGATTTTGAAAGCTCTTAAATGATGGCACGGTGGTTAGGACTCTCGCCGACGATGCACATGGTCCGGGGTTCGATCCCCTGTCGACGCACACCCGATATCTATGGTCGACCTGCAAAATTTGGGCTACCGATATGATATGCTGAAAATTCCATACTTGTACTGAAAATACGGTGTGGCATCAAGCTGTAATCAAAAATAAATAAATATAATCTTTTCTGTTGTCTGTATTAACTGAAAAGTTCTGTATTTCTGATTGCGTTGACTCAGAACTTGACTTCATAAAAGCCACGCTCGCAGAAAATGGTTACCCGAACCGATTTATTGACAGTAACACGAAAGATAAGCAGTCTAAACTGGTCACCAACTCAGTTCCAAAGAAAACTTTATTCATGAACTTGGAATTCAAAGGTGATAAATTTTCAGATATGCTCAAAAACCGTCTCTCTAAGTCAGTCAGTAAGACTTTCTTTGCAGCAAAATTACAAATGACGTTCACCAGCCACAAGTTGTTCTTCATCTCTGTAAAAGATAATCTCCCCCGTCTAACCGCCTCCATATGCATCTATCAGTTCACCTGCTCTTGTGGAGCAAGATATATTTTGGCCGTAGACAGATGACGCTTTCCACACGGATACGAGAACATATTAAAGCATGGTTTTACAAAGGAGAAAGAAAGAGTGTGCAAAGCTCTATTCTAGAACACCTGATCGACTCCTGTCACTCTACCAACCCTAACCATGATTTTAAGATCATCTACCGAATCCATGCTAACTTGCCGCGTTTTCTTCGCTATAGACTTCTAAAGACAACGGAGGCCTTGGCCATTCATGAATTTAAGCCAGACCTTTGTGTACAAGCCTTGACCGTAGTGGGATTGACACTTATTTTTTTAACTTAGTTAATCTGTGTACCTTTCTCTCATTACTACGATTATTATTATTACTATTCTCACTTTAAGTTGTTTCTGCTTATCCCACTTGTCATTTTAAATCCAATTTTTTTTTACAGTATTGCATTCTATCTTATCAAATTTCACACCATGTTATGTAACGCTTCATATTAGCCTGCTGATCCTATAATTAAGCACCCCTCCCCAACATCTATACATCTTATGAATTATTCTATACATGACACTAATCGTTTTGCTACTTCACATTTAACTATGCTTATAATCACAAATATTTTAATTGCACTTCATACTATTATTATTATTTCATGTATTCACACCACCGATCTAATTGCCGCACCGGATATAATTTCTTAAAAACCATATACATACGATTGTACAGCCTGATAATAAAATTCGTTGAAAAGAGTCTCTTCGCTGAATATTGTGTTCTTAAAACTGCAAAGTTGATAGGAATTGACCGTTAATAGTTATCGAAGTAACCGGGAATTTATTCGGCTCATACTGTCTGTAACTTAGACAAATAGCAGATAGAACTTGACATATTCGTGTTGGCTATCTAGTTCAAGTGGTTGAAGTAACTTTAAACCCTTACTTTTATAGTTAGTCTAGTCATTCCTGAGATAAGGTGATTTATGGGTTTGTATGATCGTATTATGCTTAGTTGAACTTTATTAATCATAATTTTTACATTTAGTATATTAAAAATTAATTCATACACTTACTTTTTTTTTACATTAAACTTCATAGTATGGCTGATCTTAAAGTATACGAAGTTTGTTTTCAATGGGCGTGTAACACTTTGGAAGAATTTGTCAGTTCTCCATTCTCTGACTTGGTTCGTTTAAATCGTTTAGTTGGTATACTGGCTCGACTAACATCAATGTAATTAACCATACTTTTTATCACATTTTTTGTCATGATTTTGTGATACTTTATTTGTCAATTTTATTTTCAGTCGATAAATGAAAAAAAAACTTATTGGGCGTAAGTACCTTGGTTCATGGTTGTGCATTTCACAGTGATTCACGAAACAATAGTCCACTTCTTAGTAGTGACTGATTACGGGATGAACTTTCTGGAGTTTTCTAATGAAGAATAATGATCCAACAAGTCGATTGTGAGCAAAAATATTCGTCAGCGACAATGGATGGCGTTGGGGTCGATATTGACTAGGTTGAGAAAGGGTTATAGGTGGCACCAGTGAATATAGTCTTCGACTGTTGGCTCTAACCTAATTGTGGAGGAGTGTAAAATGACTGGAAACTTGTTGACATAGCTTGAATAGTATTTTAATGGTCCAAATGTATTCACTCCTTTCAATCTTCTAAATTCTGAAATTGCTCATTATTCTTCAGTTACTGGTTTTTTTCCTGACGAAATCTACCTTAAAATGAAATAATTTAAAGAAACAACAGGACTTTAGCGCAAAAGGTACAAAGAGTCTGAAATAATGAAGTATTTTAATTCGAGAACGGTAAAGGTCGAATACACCCTCCCCATTTTAAAGCGGTACACTAGTGCTCATTCATTGATTCCTAACGTGTTAGGGATATCAGTCATATAACGTGAAAATATCGAATAAAAAACCGATAACTTGATACGCTGGTGTTTTGTTTTGTTCTCCCACTGTCTGCTTCCGTCCATTTTAATCTCACTTCAGTCAGTACTCTATATATACGCTTGAGATTTGTGAATTTTATATCATATTATGTTTACTGATTTCGCTTGGTGCAGATTGTCATAGTCAGTCAGCTAATTAGTTTTGTTCCAAAGATAGTAGATCGCAGCATTACTGAAATCTTCAATTAGGCTTAAAAATGAGGGGAAAAAAGGAATGAAAAAAGTCACGGGAAGTTTTTGGGTAGGCATCAGGATAAGTTACAGGTTTTAATGTCAACAGATTAACTGGTTATTCCTTCTTTTATGAAGTAATGTAGCTCAACATACAAGTTACATTACGTTACAACAGTAGAAATAAGAGTAAGTCAACCTTCAAGCATAATTGTGGTTATTATTTTTTGTAAGAGTTAATTTGTGGAGATTTGATTTGTTTTTCAAGTGTCACCATAGATTGATTTCATTTAGAGAACCATTGAAAACCAAGAGGTATTCGATAGGTGTTTCGTCCTAGTTTGGGACCTCGTCAGCCTTTGACTTGACAGTTATTTGCTCATTTCACGAATGAATGAATCCACCTTTTCCTAAGATTCGTAGGAAAGTTTCGAAACTTTCTAGGTGGCACCATTGTTTTGTTTATATATGACAATTACTGATAGTTTCATCATCTGTCTATCATATGGTTGAGCAATTAATTTGCACTATAGCTTTACTGTATCATACCTTACTACATTTTTTAATATTTTCAAAACTTTTCAGTACATTGAATTAAAGAGAGAAAACATAGTTTTGTGCTTACTATCAGATCACTTACCAAATTATTCATTTATATTTCTAGTAAATTTACCGAAATTGTTCGTGTTCTCTATGATGATGGATTAATGGAACGTATACTTAATCCCGTATCAAAAATTCTGACGACATTTATTCAACGTCGTAATCATTTGGCGAATAATTCATTTATGGGATCTTCGACTATTGTGTTACTTTTAATGACAATGAATAATTTAATTCATAATCTGTCTGCTCAATCATTTCTACGACAGTTAGATTTAAATGATGTCTTATCAAATAATATGGAATACTTCCATAAATATATTGCTTGGATTGATGAAGAATGGCTTTTACAAAGTTTAACTTATCGTCACACTGAGGTGAATACTAACCCCCTAACCTTTTGTTAATAAAGTTCATATTTAGCGGTTTAATTTTAAGTTGTTTTTTTTTGGTTAAAATCCCATTGTTGATTGACAAATGATGTATGATCTGATTTGTTAGGCTTCTTTCTTTAACTGATTATTTATTACCTAAGGAATAGACTACTATTATGTCATTTCAGTAGTATCGCCTAGGTGTAATAGTTGTTTTAATTCTTCATTTAGTCAGCCATTCATGTTGTGATTCATTGATTATTTATTTCGAGACTTATCGCCAATTCAAAATTCCACATACTGAGCTCTGTTAAAATATGGTATGAGGCGATAATACTGCTCTATATGCGTTGATAATGTCTGTCTGTCTATTTCAGTCCCCATTTTAGAGATAAATACTGTAATATTTTAGGCAGTAGTTGGCATTTTAACCTCTTCTCTGTGTTCGGCGTTGAAGTTTTAGTAGCATAATCGTATAATTATTAATGAGGTGTTAATTGTGATAAGACTTGCATTTGCCCTTGGTCATCGTTATTTCAAATGATACATTCCTTCATGCATTAAGATGACTGTTGTTTCTAATATAGTCTTTACTGTATATATCTCGCAGCTAAGAAAGCTTTCCTTTTCATTTACGGTGATCTTATTCATGTAGCAATGAAGCTTCAGTTTACAGCTTGATATGAGAAAGTGATTTTGGTCAGCTGGATTGCCATCAGTAATTTTTTTGACGGTATAATATTTTGTCTGTATAATAATATTCTCTACTTATTTTATTTTACTGCAATTTAGATTCGTGCACTGGCGTTATCTATTCTTAGCCGCGTTTGTCTAGTCCCTGTTTGGCTTCATCGTTTATTAACTCGTAGTGTTTCTACTGAAACGCGTACACGGCTATTTAGTCACTCTTTAATGTGGTCTTCTCCTGGTTCCATTTGGGAATTGGGTTTCCATTTCTTAATGGATCCTAATGAAACATGTTGGGTCCGTGCAATGGCTTCACATTTACTTATTAATTTAACACTCTTACCAATGAATCCGAAAGATTCAGTTTTGTGTTTTCCTCCTTCTATCAATGAATTGACATCCAATAACTCAGAAGAAACAAGACAGATTAATTCAATTGATGCAAGTGAACTTTTACCTGTTACAACGGCAGCAACTACTGTAAGAAGACTAACAGCACCGAATAATATTCTACATTCTGATGTAGTTACTATGAATCTTCAAGAGATTCTCAATTCAAATCAATTTTCTCAACAGTTAAAAGATAACATCACTCATCTTATTGATGTTTTGAAACCTTGGACTGACGAACTGTTTACTGAAGAAAATGTAATAATTGGTATCGGTATGTTCTGTTTACTTCCATGGATATTGATTTCTTTTTTGTTCTGTAGATCAGCAACTGCAGTCCATACCTGTACTTAGGTCAGAACCACCAAAGAATATTACTATGCCTGTTTATGTAGACAGTGATACAAATGTAAGTGTTTTTGTCTTTGGTTTCACCTGTATGTAGGCTGTGCAAAAGTTAAATTCCCTATTTAATTAAATATAAGACTGCAGCACTATTGATTCAAGTGATTCTTCCCCTGATTGACACATTCTACTTTAGACAGAAGAAAAGGTTGGTTACCTAACTAAAGCTTTTTGGAATAACCCTTCGGCTACAGTTCATGAGTGTGACTAAGGACATATGACACTCATTGAGTAACCTTAATTTTGACGTTTTAATACCAAACTACTGTGGGACAATTATTAAAGTGTTGTTCATTTATAGTTATTCCTCACCCAGTATCAGTATAGTTCATATGAGGCCTGTCGTTTTGCTCAACTATACTGAAAAGTACACAGCATTTGTTTCGTGATATAATGCGTCTGAACAGAGAATTCTATACTGCTTCGTACACCAGATACCATGGTGAAATTGTATACGATTCCAAGTGATCTCAGTTGAAGATGAAGTATAACCGACTAGATGTTAATTAAACTGCTTGTAATAGTTGGAATTATGTAATTATTCATTTTTTCATCAGGGCCACGTAAATGTATTTGAGTAGTTTGTGTATTGAAAAAAAAGAAATTCATGTATCACAAATGACACATTCGTTCTTGTACCCGAGTCTATAGAATCCCGATCATCTAGCCGAATAGTTCAAATCCTTGAAAAAGCTTTCTGTTGCATTAAATTGTAATCACCACCAATCAATATAAACATCATTCTACTGAGTAAATTTATCTGTCACTCTAATCAAATATATTTTCTCTATGCATATTTATGTTTCAGCTATACCTGATTGGCCTACCTGCGCTTTACCAATTACTAGTATCGAAAGCTTTTTTCAAATATCTCTATCGTTTAATTATATCTCATATGCCTCAAACAATGTTCACTTTATCTCAATGGCATCGAATTGCTTTTCAGTCATATAATAAAACTGAACAGGTAAGAAATAAATTGTTTTGTTTATTTATTGTTTGCAAATGTATTTTTAATTTCGCCTTTTCCATGTGTATCTACCAATTTAACTGCTTCTGTGGAGCCAGTAACATAAGTCGTACAATCAGGCGTCTTTCCCGTCGGATTTCCGAACATCAACCTGTTTGGTTAAGTAAAGGACAAACAAAATCTATTCATAGCTCTATTCTATTTCATCTTGTGGAGACAGAACACAAGATTGACGTTAATCAAGCTTTCAGGGTCATTTACCGCATACCTACGAATCTCAATTTCGCTTTAAGAGTTCGATTACTAAATATTGCTGAGGCTGTTGGGATCCATATTAAGAAGCCTAATTTGTGTGTCCAAAGGAAGTTAGTTCAGACATTATACTTACCTTGGCCATCTAGGTTTGAATGATCCTGAATTTTTGTGGAAGTTTCCTAATTTTAGTTGATATTCTATTTGCTACTATATATTTATAATAATAATATTTATTATTACTATTATAATAACACTAATTCATTCATTCACTATAATGTATATATAACTGTAGAGCCAGAAGAGGAATTATCGAAAAGGATATTCTTTGCTCAATTATTTTCTGTTTTCTAAAACATTTTGAATCAATCTTATGTTCATTTATCTGGCATCTTTCTTTTTGGTGTCCGTTTGTCGTTATATATTTCAAATCTATTATTTTTGATCCGAAGATCTACATACTTGAGCTAACTTTCAGTGTTAAAAAATTTACTTTTAGTGGAAGATATTGCAAACACTTCGTAGAAGAAAATCGTAGAGAAAATTTTAAGACTAATTGATACATACCTCTCGCAGTATTAAGATGTGAAGTGAAGTTGCATGCGTTTTTAGTGTATCTATAGAGTTTAATAATTGGCGTGGAATTTATTGAAAAATGATCCTAACTAGTGGTGTTGGGTTGGTTACTGAAGATAATTCTCTGTCGTAATAAACTCATTTATAAGCTTTCAGGCCAATTCATCTGTTGATTATCACGAAATATCCTTCTGTTTGTAGAATTACTGTTCTACGGTTGAATAATTTTGGATGATCGGCATTTGATCGTTTGTATCTTGAAGGCCATTGCTTTCGTAACTAAGTAATGCTCAAGTGTCGTACGACTAGAATCTGTGTAACAGCTGACTAAGTTCATCTCCAACTGTCTATAAACACTTGGTTTATGTATTTTGCTCATCCATATCCCAGATGTAAAACCGTCCTTTTCTTTCAGCGTCTGGTCAACCAAATAGGTTCATTGACGCTGAGGAAGAAGTTGAATTACTTCCGATTTAAATATCGTCTAAGTTTACATCAGTTGTAGTGGAATACGCTATTTTGCATACAACTGAGCATCATGTAATTTTGATTCGTGATAAAATCACTTTTATCCTTGTAATCCGAACAACTTATTGTAAACTTGTGTTTGATAATAAAATTCTTGGTATAACTAAGTGTTTATATTTATGACTGACTGACTGTTTTCAATATAGAACTTTGCACCGATGTGCAGCAGTTCGAGTCGCCACACTTCACTCAGCACACAAAGCCAGAGAAGAAGAAGAAAGTAAAAAGAAATGCAAAGTAGAAACAATAAAGACAGATATGAGGCAAACAGAATAGTAATATCGAAGAACAATATAGTTTCATTGGATATTATAAGTCACAAGGAGTGGATGCATCTGCGCCAGCCATTGAGAACGATTTTGAGTCATATCACTAATTGTCTCCAGCTATTGGTTTTTACAGTCCCGAGGACCCCAATCAGGAAGTCAACACCTTGCTACGTGATTGGCTTAAACTAATTGTTGTGGATTTCATTGACTAATGAGGCCATGTTTTGGTTTGACCACCACTGGTTCTATTCAAACCTAACCCATCCTATGTCAGTCAACATTACCTGTTGAGGAAGGCGATGGATAGGCATGCGTAACACATGTCCTAACCATCTCAGTCGATATATCTTCACAGTCTCGTCGATTGATTTCTCCTCTTTACCTAGCACTCGACCGTTGCCTAACCTCAATATTACTCACCTTATTATACCACTTAACACGGGAGACAGAATGCAGGCAACTATGATCAAAGACAGCTAGCCGGTCTTTTCATGTCTTCCATTCTCAATGGCCAGGTCTCACAGCCATAAAGGAGGACGGAGCGGACTGCTGTGCAGTGCACTCGCCCTTCGGTCGACAGCCAGCCGGATGTCACGTCTACGCCAGAGACGGCGTGAGCTGGCGTATGCCAAACGAGCCTTCTGTATCCGTGCTGAGATTTCGTCAGTGATCAGCTCGTTGGGGTTGATGCAACTTCCCAAATAAGTGAAGTGGTCAACATGCTCTACCACTTCACTCCTTATTTCTAAGCTAGGAGTCAATGTAGTCCAGTCCTGTAGCATCATCTTACATTTGATGGGAGCGAATCGTATGCCAAACATTCGAAGATCGCTTTCTGACCAAGGTCTTCAGAAGACTCTGCATTTTGTCAGCGTTCTCGTCTAGAAGGACTATATCGTCTGCATATTCTAAGTCATCGAGATTATTCCCTGGTAGCAAGTCAATCCGTGAGTCACTGAAGTGAGTTAGGGTTAAGTCCATTAGTACATTTATGATGAAATTGAATAGAAATGGGGATAATGGGCATCCCTGTCGGACACCACTAGTTGTCACCGCTTCAGATGACAACTCGCCGTAAGCCCTCCTCTGACTGCATGAGTCCGAGTAGAGTGCCTTGATCAGCGCAATGTATTTTCTTGGCGTTCCCTTTACAGCCAAACATCGTCAGAGTACCTCTTGGTCGATAGAATCGAATACCGCCTTTAGGTCAAGAAATATAACGATTGTTAGACGCCGGTAAGTATGCCTATGTTCGAGAATCTGTCGAAGGGTGAGGATATGATCAATACACCCTCTTTTTGGTCTAAAGCCTGTCTGGTTCTCTCGTGTTTATTCCTCCCGAGCACCGCTTAGTCTACGCATTATTATTGTTTATATTTATAATACACGTAACTGAAGCAATTCATGTTTTTTCATTTCTTTTGTATGTTTAGACTGTAACTGCTACCAGCTTAACTGATACACAATCTTTCCCAAAGATAACAACACCTCATACTACACCGAGAGAAGTATCCACAACTACGACAACATCCACAAATACAAACCATTTCACTGATTCTACTTTAAGCGGAACAAATAATACTACTTCATCGGAGTGCTATTCATCTCATATTTGCACTCCACTGCTTTTAAGCTCAGTTATTCATCTGTTAGTGAACTTGATGCATCATTTACCGAAATTCATTTTATCCGAATTAAAATTACAACGTATCAGTTCATTATTAATGAATATAATTGATCCAAGTAATTTGCTATTACCCCGTTAATAATTGTTTCATATATACATGATCGCTTACATTTTTCAATGAATTTCTTTGTGTGCTTGTTGGGATCTTACTAAAATTTTGTAATTGACAGAATATTTCAAATAAATTACTTAGAGCTGACAGCCTTTGGTGGAGGGGGGAGGCGCGTGCAGGAGCTATGATTGCAACTGAGCGCAACTCAGGATGGAGTTTATCTTCATTTTATTTTCTTCAGATATAAATATGGATTGTTCTGTTATAACTTTATTCATCTCTTATACAGGTTAAAAACTTTGGTGTGAAAGTATTCTTAATACTAGTTGCCTCGTCAGGCCTTCTCATTTATCGTTTGAACAAATAACTTTATGAACACTGTAACAGAATTGTTCTTCAACCGCTTCTTTAGTCGCTGATGATAAACGTTTCATTACTACACTCACTGAAGATTAAGTAACTCATGTCCCTCTTTTCAGCATCGTGTATTCATTTAAAATTATTTGAATAATCTCTCTTAAATGTTAAACGAATACTGACGTTATGTAGCATGTTTAAATACATTAGAATAGATGTGTTCAATTTCTAGTTTACTTCATAATCATATATGTTTAAATGACTGAGTAACATGCCTTGTACCACTAGTTTTAACTGACAAAATGTTCTAGTCACCTTCTTATAAAATAGATGTCATGATAAGGATTTGTTGATTCATACTTCATCTTACCGATTCTCGATTATTATTCGCTTTTTGGGTTCGTAGTGGAACATAGGGCTTCACCAGCTTATCCTATTTGTCTTCTGTTCTCTATTGTATTGCTTGACTAGCTCCACGACTGCCAACAAACTTCTATTTTGCACTCACATGATCTCCTGCATGTCACCCTTGGATACCGAACTCGAGCCTCCCTATTCTGCGGCAGAGTAATAAATATTTTATACTAACCTGAATTTTGTATAGATAATCATCATTTTTCGACTTTTTAAAATTATTTCTCTTAAATTTCCTTTTAGTGATTGATAGAAGTGAGTTTATCTTAGGACTTTATAATCTATACAAATAGACTGAATAATTAAGCATTAAGGTTTCATTTTATTGGTGCGTTTTTCAGTCACTTAAATATGTTTATATATTTCTGGGGTATAATGTTATATTACTTAAAAATGTGATGTATTTGCACCGTACATTTCGAACAATCTGATCACACATTTACTTGTCAAGTTGATATGTATGAAAAAATTAAGGGCAATCAAATTCAGCAAATTGACAAAAAAGGATTTAAAAATGATTAACACAACGTTTGGTAATCCAATCAAATAAAGATTACCAAGGTAGGTTAAGAGTAGTAATAAACTGTTTTTGAATACACAGGGGAAGGGGCTTAAGTTTATGAATATCTATAGCCTCAGCGTATTTCAATTAGCTCGCTTGACCGTTCTTATAGATGACCTTAAAAATTTTAAGGGATATCCGTTAAACAGGTGTAGAAGTCAAATTAGTCTTTAAACCTACAATCTACACCGCCCCTAAGAAAATTTTTTTATCAAATTACCATATAACGGGGAGATAAACAGTAGGATTTTGAGACAAAGATTGAATTAGGTCGTCCGTAGAACATATTATGCAGCCCAGCTTGTAACCGTCGAAAAAGCTGAAAATATGCTTCACTGCAAACCTCAAAAGTGCACAAGTGATTATGTCACATCCCACACTATTTACCAATTTTCGTATGCGTGTGTGGACACACATACATAGGGAGGAGTAATCGTGCCTTGCATGTGAGAGTGGGAGAGCATATCCCGAAATGTTTAGAGAAACAAATTAGTTGTGGAAAACCAATAGATGCAGGTGTCAGACTACCAACTTCGACTATAGCTTAATACCTAATCGAGATGAACCATAAGGTTGATGTTAACTCAGCTTTTAAGGTCATCTATAAAAATGGTATTGGGCGATTATTGAAATACGCTGAGGCTATAGCTATTCATAAACTTAAGCCCCTTCCCCTGTGTATTCAAAAACAGTTTACTACTACTCTTAACCTACCTTGGTCATCTTTATTTGATTGGATTACCAAACGTTGTGTTAATCATTCTTCAACCTTTTTTTGTCACTTTGCTTAATTTAATTACCCTTAATTTCTTCATGTATGTCGACTTGACAAGTAAATGTGTGATCAGATTGTTCGAAATGTACGGCGCAAATACATCACATTTTTCAGATAATTTCCGTCTTCTAATAACGCTATCCAAATTTACAAAAGGGACTAATTGTTTTATATCACTTAAGTACATTAAAGTGATGGTATGTCGATTATAACTTTCAATTAGAAAATGGTAATAAAACGACTGCCATTTATTTCAGTCTGAAATTATATAATAAGATTAAATGACTGCCGATGTAAGATGTTTTCTTAGGTTAACTCAATACATCAAAGTGACCAAGTTCTAGTTCACTCCTCTTAATTGTACCTACTTGAATGGCTTAGTAATGTGCTATAAATCGTCAGCCGATTAAATACAATCAAGTTTGATAAGTCTATAAAAAGAATAATTTTACATTCAACAGTTGTTTCGTTAACAGTAGTTAGAATTCACAGGCCATTGGATCTCAGCCCGGTGACTGAACTGGTCAACAACCTCTTTTTGTAACCTAAAGGTCTTCGGTTCGACCCCCAGTAGGTGCTCACTGCTGAAGACTTCCAAATTAAGATGAAACAGTTCTCCAGTGCTGCTCTATCTTGAATAATTCTTTGACTGATCCTAGTTCGTAATGTAATCTACCTGGAAATTAATCAAAATCCTGTCGAAATTTGATTAATTTGTTTTGTTATAATTGTTATTTTATCTACATTATTGAACTGATAATTCATGATTGTACTTTCATTATTTCTAAACATTATTTTACACTACAGATTTATTAGAAGCTATTATTCAACAAACTCATGCATTGACTGGCGTTGAAACTAACCATATTTATACAAAAAGATCTGTTGATTGTAATGCAAAAACTATGCTAAATTCAAAAAATTCATATAAAGAATTAATTCAATGTTATACTAACTGCATACATGTTTTACGCTGTCAAACAGCAATGAATGAAGAAACTCGTATGAATTTAATGTCTGATGCTTTATTTTTAACACGTATCATTAAAATTTTAACTATTCCAATAAGTAAGTTAAAAAATTATGTAATTTATCTTTATAGAATATTTGAACAATATTAAATGTAAATCAAATATTCCAATATGTATACTGACCACATATTGAATGCTTTCATGGGAATTCATTGAAACAGTTAAAAAGCATGTCATTTTTGAAAATGTAACTTGATAGATGCATCGTGTCATTTGTCAGAAAGTCAGTTCTATTGTATTGCTTTTTATACTGTATCACAAATCAACAGGGATTGGAAATTATAGGATATTGGATTTAGGCCCTAGTATGTGAATTGCTGTATGCTGATTAAAAAAACCTAATGGTCTTAGACTTGGTCCCTCACAATGTCATGATGGTACACTGTGTAAAGATGTTTGCAATTAGGATAAAGCAACTGCTCAGTATGTTTTTTAAATGCAGTAATTCTTCAGCTAAAGTTGGTTGCTGATATCATCAGCTGAAATATCGTTTATCTGTAATCTGTGGTGTTTTTTTATCCAATGTGTCTATGATTTCACAAATTAAAAAACGTAATTGCAGATCATAAAAGTATCTGAGTTATTATCAGTAAGAAAAGAAGTCACCATCTTTATTGTTAAGAGGGAAAGCATTTCAAGTCTTTATTAGTGTTCCTGACACATGTTTAAATCAAGCGACAAGTCGTAGTAAAGCGGTATTAATATCCTAGATACCTTGTTGTATTAGCCAAATGAAGAGATACGACACAAACATATATTTATAAATCATTGTTTAATTCAATTTTAGATTTTCCCATCGATTGATTGGACCGAAGTGCTCGGTCTTAGGTTGACATGTCGGCTTCTTGTGCAGATACTTCGATCCAATCAATCGACGGGAAAATCTAAAATTGAATTAAATAATTAATATGCCCCGTTGCACAAGAGTTGGCCTAAGTGGTCTAGGGGATAACGCTTTGCGCTTGAAACTATGGACACTGGGTTTGAGCCTCGGTGGGAAAATCATCACTCACTGGGGAATGCAGGTACATCCAGCTGACAAGTCCTAAGTAGGACTAAGTTCGCATCCTGGATTCCACTGCTAGCCACCATCCACCAATTAATATATATATATATATATATATCATCTCTAAAATCAATAATTTGTGAATTAATGCGTTAGCTTCGCTTACTGGTGTTATCATTCGGACGTTTTGCATTTGCTGGGTAGTAATTACTTATATTCCTGATAGCTACGAGTACGATGCAGTTTTCCACCCTTATTTGTTTCCCATTTCAGTAAACCATTTTAAGTTGTCTACTGATATACACTTATTAAAGTCAACATGGAACACTTAGCAGTTAAATAAACCGCTTGTTCAGATACTTATTACTTGTTATATCACTCTTTTATTGTGGCTTTTCGTGAAAAGCCAAGTTATTGAAGTATACCAGTTCTTAATTTTTAAAGGGTTTATTTCATGCGCACCTAAACAGTCGACTGTGTAACATTGAGTTCTGAAATTAAGTTAATAACATCTATGGTAGTTTGCCTGACTGAATATTCCCTTAACCGTTCATACATCAGATTCTTTGGATAGTCCTATAGTTAGTTAACCTTGTACAAAATTAATAACTTACTTTTATATATAACATGTTATACATGTAAATGGTGCAGTTTAAATTCCTCTGAATCCTGTATCTGCTTTTAGGTTATATTGATGTAATGGCTTCTTTATGGCAAGAGATTTTCTTACTATTAACGTGTCTGCTAATACATTCCAACGATGACAACTCAAAAAGCTTGAATCTACGCTTAATTCTAAAGCCATTAGCCAATGTTCTTCCACAATTTTTGGACATTATTCTTGCATTTATTGACAAAGCTGAATTAGAAGTGTCTAGAGAATGTAAAGATCGTCAGTCTACAAAGTGAGTTTGTTGAAAGTTCTATTTATTTATTTATTTCTTATTGCTTAATTCATGTAGATATAAAAATACATTTATAAACTATTTTATAAGCCAGTCGATGTAGATTACTGTACAGAAGTGAGCTCCTTCAGTTTGTTCCTTTAGATAACTCAGTAATCAGAATAAATCATGTCAGAACTGATTTAGGAGATTTTTAAGGGTTTATTATTCAAGCTGTTGTAGTATTTTTATGATTTAGTGAATAATTAGTTCTAACTTATGGTGAAACTATGTGAGATGATCTAGGGTTGACAGGCTGTTATTTGATTTAGTGGATATTGGTTGAAGGTGATATAAAAACTTACTTACCCATAATAGTTTTCTCATTTAACAGATTATTAGCCACACTTATAATATGAAGACTGGTGATACTAACCAGCTGCACATTCCGAAGTGGGTAGGACAGAATTCAAGCCCTGGACCTTTCGAGTGCTTAAGCTGGTGAGCCACATCTCCACATATGATTGAAGAAATAAAGATATTTGTTTTAGATAGTCGGAGGCAAACGGCAGAAAGCCCTGGACCTGAGTTTCGTACTTGTTGACACTCGTCAGCAAGGCGTATCTGCAATCTTGAAGGAACTCATATCCTCCTTGAGATTCGAACCCGCATCATCCAGAGCTGCAATCTGAAACGTTACTATTGAGCTATTCGAACTCGCGATTGATCTTCTGTAGAACTGTAATGGATACTTTCATTGGACAATATTTAGTGACTAATGCGTCTAGTCCCTGGTGCAGACTGAATCCCAACATTTAAGTTTGCTTTGTAGTCACCAAGCTAAGTGATTCGTCATTGAGGTGTACTGAATCGGTGTTGGGTGGTCGGAGGCAGTCAGCAGGAAGCCCTGAACCTAGGTTCCGTGCCTGTTGGCACTCGTTAACAATGAAAGAATTCATGTTTCTACTGAGATTCGAACCCGCGTCATCCAGTACTGCAGTAAAGATATTTATACTTATAAGTAGTATATTTAATAGTAGTTCAGTTGTATGAATGCATTGTTAATTAAGTTTTATAAAAGGTGTATAATTAACAGAATGTAACATTTCTGTATGAGTATTGTAATCGCTTCATACTCTTATACATGCACTTTGTAAAAAATTTTCTGTTTTGTTTACCTGTTTGTTTTTCTCCTACCATTTAGATTTTGTGTACATGCTCGTATAGGTTTGCAGTTATTAACTGTGATCATGTCAAATCAGCGACCAGTTTCTTTAAATCCAGTTGTTAATTGTTTAGAAAGTGAAACATTAAATAATTCAAAGTATTCAAGTGCAGATAAATCTATACCTGGTATTGTTTATTTGACTCGGCGTTTAGTAAAATTATCAAATTCCTATCAATGTCTCCCATCATTATTTTCTTCATTGGATGGAGTATCACCGAGAATGCCAAATCATAGTTCTATGACAGTCATTATCAATTATAGAAAAGCAATTGATAATGCGCTACGAACACTTATTGGAATATGTCATGCATTTAAAATTACTGTTGTTGAAGGTGATTATTCGTTATCCTTGTATCATATATGTATTTGTTAAGTAATACACTTATTTTTGTTAATTTCCGTATTTGCAGGATTGGTGGTTAAATATTTTAGAAATATTAAGTAATACTTTAGCTCATTTACTTCTTTGAATTGTATGTAGTAGTGTGTATTATTAATAATAATCTAGCTGATACAATTTTTTTTCACATTCATGTAATTTTATGGATTATTATTATTCTATTGGATTCCGAGTGGAACATGCGACTTCAACAACACATCTCCACTTTGTTCTGTTTTCTGCCGTCCTCTTCAGATGCGTATACGATTGCCTATAATCTCTCATCTCCTCCTCCAACTCACACGATCTCCTTCATGTCACCCTAGCACTGACCACCCACTCATCGCTTCCCATTTGGATTCCACTCGAGCGATGACCTGCATTGCTTGCGATGTCATTCGATGGACTCCTCAACATATGTCCGATCCATCTCCATTTTCTCCTACATATTTTTCGAGCGATCGACTCTTGCTCTGTTGGTTTGTTCCTAGCCAGAGTTTCTTGTTGCTAGTTCTTTCTGGCCATTTGATCTTCAGTATGGAGACAGCGAAGGTGGCAGCTGTTGATAAAAGTCTGCTGTAGCCAGTTGGAAATGCTTTTCGTGACTCACACGCAGTGCAATTTTCTGACCCGTATAGAAATACCGACTTCGTATTTGTGTTGAAAATCCGAATCTTGTTCTTTATGCTGGCTGGCTAGCTGAGTGCAGAAGATTTCCAAACTGGTTTCAGGTTGATGAAGGCGTGTCTTGCCTTTCCGACTCTGGCTGACTTTGACATCTTTATGAATTATTACTCTGTTCATATAGGCACACAGTGTTGGCTAGAAAAGTATAGAATTCATGTCTACAAGCATGTCATCATCAGATTAGAATCGAACAGTTCATATTTTTAAACTTTGATTAATTTTCTATACAACCGTAGTATTTATTGTCCAATACTACCACCACTGACTTGATAATAAACCTTTTACTGTTACACACTGAAACATCTAACTGACTAGACGTAAAATTTTGTTCAAAAATATATCAGTTTGAATAAACATAATTCAAAAAAAGACAACATACACAGATTGATACGGTAATAAATGAACATGTGTTAAAAAAATGATTTTTATCTGAAAATCAGTGAAAATTTCCAACACTTCTATTATAAATAGTGAATATATCTGCAACGTAAATAATTTCAAGCTATATCAACAAGAGTCTCCATACCTGTACCAAAAAATACGGTGTGGAATCAAGCTGTAATCGAAAAAATTAATTGCTAATTCTTAACATCCTGGAAACACCAGCTAAGATCGCAATAACTGGTGGTACATTTCGTCTTCACTGATAAGTATTTGGAAGTTTTAAAGCGGTTGTCAATCCACATGGGGTTGTTAGTACATGCTGATGAAGAGCTCATAATTGAAACGAAACACCTATCTAGTTCTCCTTGGTTTTATGTGGCTCTTCAGCAGTACAAATCATTGGTCTTTGAGCCACACCTGTGAGTCGATGATACTATTCAGGTGCCCTAGCTGAAGTAGGATGAAAAGTATAAATCATTAACCATATGCATTTCTGTCCACTAGGCTGTGAGCATAGCTATCCAAGTGTCACAGATTCATAATCTACTAATGCATTATCAGATGTGTAAAGTAAAAGCCATTGTTTTATAGGATGATAAACCAGAAATATTTGTTTGAAAAATTCAATGACTATCAGGGCCTTGGCAACGACCCAACCAAGAACCTTTTGGATAACAAATATACCAAAATAAATGGAGATGAATCGTACACACGGTGAGGAGACCATTGTGTAACATCATGTGTCAGGCCCGCGATTAGGAAACGACGAGTTGGGCATCATAGGGTGACACTGAGGAAATGAAAGTTCATGGGCAGTCGTGGAACCAGCTAAAACTGACTGCAGAAAATAGAGTAAAGTGGAGATGTGCTGCAGAAGTCCTATGTCTCACTCGGATAATAATGATAATCATTTATGAGACAAATCATCGTTGAACAAGTGTGTATAAACTTTCTTTTGATGATTTTTAATACTTCGCCAGTTCTTGTTAATAGTACTACATGGCCTTATCACAGATAGCGACTTCATCCTATACTTTATTTAATCATCATTGCTTTCCTTACATATATTAAAATGTAATTATTGTACAAAACTTAAATGATATTTGAATATTGGGGCCTAAACAGTATTTTCCTTACGCCTTCTTTGTCGTATAGATGGTTTTATAGAAGAGTCAATTGCAAAACTACAGCTTCTTTGTGCTAAAATGGAATTATGCTGTAGTAATGTCAGTATACTTCCTGAATCTGAAAAATTAAGTTCTTGTGATTCAAGACGTTCTTTGTCGTCTAGAGGATCATTATCAATTGATCAAAAATGTGAACGCCGTCAACAAACACTATCTACTTGGCTTAAGCTTTCAGATGAAATGATTGCCAATATAGAAATTTTGCATAATCTCGTGTACATGTGTCCGGAAGCTAGAATGCGTGCCATTGAATCAGGAATTATTCAGGTGAGGCTCCTTCAATTTTTAACTTATTCTGTTCTCTGTATTATATAAATATTGCAACTGTTTCAGGTTATATGCAGTTGATATGAATCAAGGAAATAAAATGATACCGTATTATCTTATTCGATATGATGTTCTTAGGAATACGTAATGCAATTTACTCAGAAGGATTTTCAATGGTCTCCGTTGTCTATAACTCCAACAAAATAATGGTTTTCATTTCATATCGATTACAGTATCAACTTTGAACTTTTTCGAATTCTAAAGTTTAGTTTATTTCCGTGTTAGTTGTGCTAGGAATATGATTGTCTTATCTCTTGGTTATGAATAAAAATACATATCGTACTGTAACGACAGAAGACAAGGGCCAGGCAACAGATCGTTTATTGAGAAAATCAACAGATATTTATAGATTTTTATGTGAATTATTATTCGTTATTTTAGCAGAGAAGCAACGTCTTCTGATTGGTTGTTTTCCTGCTGAAGGTTATTCTGTACTGCTTGTAACAGTTTCTCAGAAAGTTAAGCCATATATCTGCGAATCGTATTTGTACACGCTAAGTCTGCTGTGATTGGTTGTTGAGTTCCTCAAGGTTAGGCTTTGTTACTGTTTTTTCTCATGACCCCGATTCGGGACGTAAACACTGACGTAAATTGTTGTTTACAATTTTGGCTTGCAGACAGCTCTCACCACAGTACTACTGAATAGACCTAAAAATGCGTAGTGATAGATGCTTGTCGAAAGAGATAGATATTGGATCATATCATTGAATATTTTTAATCTTCGGTGAATTTCTGATCGACCTGATTTATCTCCTTTTAGATTATATCATCACTGTATTTCGAGAGAAAATGAATGAAAGTCTGTGTAATTTGTGATTTTTACAGCATATTCAAATGTCCTTCTTTCGCTATCTGTCTTAAAAGTCGCATATAGCATTATTATTATTTTTTTTAAATAAATTGCTTTCTTTAGTTTGAAATATTATTTAAACTTGTAGCAAATTATTTCTCATTTGATGTTTCATTGCCTATTTTTATATGCATTCTACTAGAATTGTGTTCATATTCATTAAAAAAATCGTGTATTGTTATCTCTTACAGTTAATAATATGTATTTGGTCTTTGGCTTTACAAGACACACGAATTCTACATGCCTTACTTGGTTTACTAACAAATTTAACTGCTGATTGTCCACAAGCATCGTCTATTTTGGTTAATCCTCCTAACTCAATGAAAATCATACCAAATATACTTCCCCTGTCCAGTGAAAATTCTAGTTCTAGAAGCAATATTCAAACGAATAGGTCTAAATCTGATGGTATGGTATTTCTTTTTCTGTTTATACATTGTAGTTTTTTTCTTTAATTATCATATCTGTGTAATATTTCTTTTTTTGTAGTAATGTAAGGATTGCCCGTAACAATAATTAGTCAAATGTTAGTGTGCAGGAATTGTGATTAGTTTTGAGTTAGATCATGAGCTCACCTCGTAACCTGAAGCTCCTGGGTCTTATCTTCAGTGTGGTCATGGGTGCGTATTGAGATGAGTCCCAAACCAAGACGAAGCAGCAGTTGTCCAGTGCAACATACTTTTCAGTTGTTTCCCAAATAATTCCAATCCGTGATCCTATGAATTTGTCAGATACAATTTTAATGAAATGCTGGTGATAACAGTATATTTCACTTATGAAAATGATCAAGACTGTAGCATAAATATGGACGAATCTTGGCAGTTTACTTATTTCTTAAGCCTAAATTCTCATAGATAAGGCTTTCAACAACAAGACATCTCATTCTCAGTTCACCTTCGCTAGAAATCAAAGTTCATTGAGCTTTCATATATATTATGACGATTCTTGATAAGATGGAGGATTTCATCACGAGCTGACATCAGTTAGAGAACCACTGGAGAACCTGGGGATACTGGACAGCTGTTTCGTCCTAGTTTTGGACTCTTCATCAGTGCGCACCCACGGGGGTTTGAACCGAGGACCTTCTGGTTACAAGGTGAGCTCGTAGACTCATGATGAAACCCTCCATCCAATCAAACAAAATCCCTACAAAACCAATACTTGAAAATTAATCTGATACTCACCAGCTACTGGCCGTATTCAGGCAGTGACCAGTAGGGCGCAGCAGGTTGAAGATGAGGCAGTAACTCATCGAAGAAGACATTGCGAAATGGTCGCGCTGTGTTGTGAATTAGCAGAAGTTAGAATACATGGACCATTGGATAGGGTCCCAGTGGCTCAATGGTCTACGAGCTCACCTTGTAACCAGAAAGTACTCGGTTCAAACCCCGGTGGGTGCGTACTGATGAAGAGTCCCAATCTAGGACGAAATAGCTGTCCAGTATCCCCAGGTTTTCCAGTGGTTCTCTAACTGATGTCAGCTTATGATGAAATCCTCCATGCAATCAAACAAAATCCCTACAAAACCAATACTTGAAAATTATGAGAACAACTGGTTGCCGTAAGGCCAATATTGTCAAGATAATTACCTCTACCTTACAAATGGCCAAATAATGTTCACCTGGCAATACAGACTGTTTGTTCCGATTTACTTTTCTTTTTGCTTTATTTCATTTATTACTTAAATGCTGAGGAAGTTTCATTTTTTGTTCATTATTAACCTTGAATGATAAATAAACACTCATAGAAATGAACTAGTTGATCAAGTTATATCACGAGACTTTAAAAAAAGTTAGATCAATCATCAAAATTATTTTCCAAAAATGAAATAGTTGTTAACAGTAAACCAAAAGTATAGTCCAATGGAAGTATGATCCAGATCTACTTTATTAAAATTGAATAGAATTCATCTATTAACGAAGTATTTTTATTACGCTCTTATTCCTTCCTCTTCAATTTAACTTTATTTACAGCTCCTATTTTAATTTTCAATTCATCGAATTCTGTAATGACAAATAATTCATTCATCCAGTCATTGTGTAATTTAATTCCAATGTATAGTAACTTAATATTAACTGAATCAAATAATGCATGGAATGCCAATACGATGGGAACAAATGTTTGCGGTAAACCAGTTGGCAGTACACAACAAGAAATCACATGGAAATTAGTTTTTCATTTATTAGCTAATATGGTTTGGGCTGCTGAAACACGATCTTCTCTACTCAAGGTAATTCAATTTAATTATCTTATATTTTATTATTTGTATGATAAATGATGAATGATTAAGGGTAAAATGAAAACCTGAGTTTCATCAGGATTTAAACTACTGACCTCCTAATTACTAGCTCCGGTATCCTACTGAAATCACCACGAGTAACGCCCGTAAGTCATGTGAATCAATGAAATGTTGTCAGTTCATTATGACGCCAACTGAGCAACTGTATTTTTATTCCTTTACGTTCCCAGTGGAACATACGGCTTCAAGCCAGAGGCTTGAATTTTCTGTAACAGTGGTGTTTATTTTTACGGGATGGGGTTGCTAGCTTCATGCCCAACCTGATCTCTTTACCAGTCTTATTACTGGCTTAGCGAGGTAAAGGAGTGCGTTGGCCGGGGATTTAACCCCGGACCACCTATGTCGTCGGCGAGCACTCTACCGCTGTGCCACCGACGTACGACCAGCTATATATGTGATTCCATTTGTTGAGACAACAGATAAAATCAAACTAACGCACAAGAACAACTGTATGCTTTGTCGCTACCGTTATCTTTTATAATAGTCTACCTGTTGACACAGAATATCAGTCATAAAGTTTATAGACATAAAGCAAATTTTCAGTTATAATATCAGAAATAAATTCATTTCTCGTCAGTGCAGTGTACAGTTATATAGCGTTCGCAAAGTTCCTGGAAATGTGTATAAGTTCAGTTATTAGTATGAGTTGGTAAAATAAACACGTGAAATTACACATCAAAAGAAAAATGGATAGATCACGAAGCTTGTTTCAAGTGGTCTTACGTAATCTAAAAACATTAGGTGATGAAAAACGCTCAGAGAAATGATTATCATTAGAAGTATAAGTGCTTGGAAACAGGAACATTATATATAAGAGTAAAAGATTCAGAATAAAAATATTTTAAATTTACGGGTTCGGAAATATAAAAGAAGTAAAAAGAATGAACGTGAATTGCATACCGAATTATTGTACAAATTAAAAGCAGGACTCAAGTCCACTGTAGTAAAAAGGATTGGACAAATCGCTTCTTTGTATAGGCAGTTTAGGGTTTTCATCGCGTATGCGAAGATTTGTTACGAACAGAAGACGAAGCCTGACACCTTTCGAACAACTCGGCCTTACCTTACATATCACTTTGAGGTGCTTCTCTACTGATGCAGAATGATGAGTAAGAACTAGGTGTTCAGTACTTTGGTATGCATTCCATCTTCATTCGTCGTTTTTCTTTCGAAACTTCTAACTTTAAAATGTGCTGTATACATATTTGGAATCTCTCACTCTTATGAACAATATTACTGTGTTACAAGCGTTTACTGTTTTAGTGATAATCATTACTGAACGTTACTCACGCCTTGGTGTTTTTTAGATTACGTAAGACTACTCCACTAAGTTGCGTAATTTTTCTCTTTGTTCCTAACATGTAATTTCATGTTTTGATATCAACTGACAATAACAATTGACCTTTACAGACATTTCGATGACCTTATAGAACATCATATAAATGTATAACTTTGATGAGAATTTACGAAAGGCACATTCTTTTCTGACTTACGCCTTTTTTAAACTCTTATCGCATAAGTAATTCTCAAACTTTAAATTTATTTCCAAAATGATTAAAAGTTGATCAGCTAACTTTACAGTTACCCCATAATCATTTGTTTTTAATATTGTATAATAAATGATTGAAAATGTCCATTAAAATTCTTTCAAAGAATGGTTATCGAACAAAGAATATTCTTTTCGATAACTTCATCATCAGGTTCTACAGTTATATATGCATAATAGTGAATGAATCAGTGTTTAAACAACATCGAATCAATAATATCAACAGATTACAGTTCAGTAGCATCAACATAACAATACACTGAATATCAGAAAAGCAAATTAGGATAAATACAAATATAGATTCGTGAATTTATAGTCTCCACTGAAGGCCAACCATAGCAGTATAAGTGGCTGGATTTGCTTCTTCTGCACACAAAGCACTGGTTGTTTTATGTGAATCGCGATAGCCTCTGCTGTTTGGAGTATGCGATACCTGGATGTTTTTGGCGATTTATTTGGTACCCGGTAGATGATAGAGAAGGATTCTTCAATGCTGGCTTTGTGGCTGGTTTGGACCAGCTGGTCTAATATCGAACTGTTGATGGCTTTTACCACACCTTAACTTAATCATACTGGTAGATGTTCCCGAGTGAGCACGAAAAATCAAGTTCCTAGAGTAACGGCCAACATAGCTCGCTCCACAAACGCAGTTGAATTGGTAGATACAATTAGAATTGGCTAGTCTAGGTACTTCATCTTTCAATCGAGGAATCACCATCGGTCGTGTAGAAAATATGAGTTATAGTTTACCAGCATTAAAAGTTCTTTGAATAGATTTTCTTAACTTGTTAGTAATTATTTCACTAGGTGCGTCACCCTAGTATTCAGTTTATTGTTATGTTGATGCTATCGAACTGTAAACCATTGATATTACTGACTCGATGTTATTTAAACAACATTAATGTTGTTAATGATACTAATTCATTCACTGTTATGTACAAATAACTGTAGAACCTGATGGTGAAGTTATCGAAAAGAATATTCTTTATTGTATAGTACTCGATAATCTGTTGCAGCTTCATTTCCTGAAGTTTGCATACCTTCAAAGGAGTTATGGTATTACCTCGCTGATTGGATTGAAATAGTCAGAGTTGGATCTAATCCCCGAGATCTGATAGATGAGGTTCAGTAATGTGTGTGTTTGTAAGTGATATCATAGTGGATTGTAATTTTTTTTAAATATGGCTAACCGTTTCTTCCATTTCATAGCTTATAATTTTTATGGTCAACTTACACATTCGTAAAACAAGTCGAAGTGCGTCGGTGGCACAGCGCTAGAGTTCGGAGGAGGTCCGGAGTTTGACCGCCGCCCGACGCACTCCTTTACCTCGCTAAGCCAGTAGTAAGACTAGTAAAGAGGGAAGGTTGGGCATGAGGCGGCTAGCAACCCCATCCTGTAAAGATAATCACCACTGCTACAGAAACTCCAAGCCTCTAGCTTGAAGCCCTATGTTCCACTGGGAACGTAAATGAATTTTTTTTTAAACAAGTCGAATGAACTTTATTGGAAAGTATTTGAGGATGGAAAGTAATAAAAAAAGAAATTACTGTACTTGAGACAATAAGAAACAACTGTTTCTTACTAGTTTTTTTTTCTAAATTAAATAAGTCTTTCTATGCGTATAATAAATTATTTAAATTTTCTTTTTATTATACAAACCCTTTTGTAGTCGAAACTTCTTAATCAAATATCAGGATTTAGTCCGCGTGTTATGGTTAAAACGCGTCGTGATCATTTTATGCTTACTCTTTGGCTAGAATTTTTAGTTAACTTATCATTTTCCAGAGATGGTCAGCAAATGCTGTTATGTCAATCGAGTTAGTCAATTTTTTTAAACTGTTTTTATTCCTTCCTTAATTAAGGTTTATGTATATATTTTACTTTTTTGGTATGATAATAATAATGATGATGATCAACAATAATTTGATGTGGTTTATTATTAATGGTCACACAGACACCTGACACTTAGACCATTTCTTCTATCATGGTGACTCAAGTGTGTAACACAACTAAGTAAGGCATCATAGATTTATGTAATTTATAGATGAAGGTTTGTAGTTTGTACTTTCACACTGAATTAGATGGAATGAGGTTCAATTATATAATAGACTGCATAGAAGTCGAGTATTGTAAATCATCCCGGTGGGTGCGTACTGATGAAGATTCCCAAACTAGGACGAAACAGCTGTGCAGTACTCCTTGCAGGTTTTCCAGTGGTTCTCTAATTGATGTCAGTTCATGATGAAATCCTCCATGCAATCAAACAAAATCCATACAAAACCAATACTTGAAAATTAATCTGATGCTCACTGTCGACTGGCCCTATTCAGGCAGTGACCTGGGGTTCTAGTGGGAAACCGTGACCAGTAGAGTACAGCAGATTGAAGATGAGGCAGTAACTCATCAAAGAAGATAGTGTGAAATGGTCGCGCTATGTCGTGAATTGGCAGAAGTTAGAATTCCATAGGTCATTGGATCGGGTCCCAGTGTCTCAATGGTAACCAGAAGGTCCTGGTTTCGAACCCCGGTGGGTGCATACTGATGAAGAGTCCCAAACTAGGACGAAACAGCTGTCCAGTTATCCCAGTGGTTCTTTAACTGATGTCAGCTCATGATGAAATCCTCCATGCAATCACATTTCTGTTGTAGATGATATGATAATCCTGTGCTCTTTCCCTTCATAGATTTATTTTTATTTTTATACTATTACTACTAGCCTTTTCAAAGTTGGTTTTACATGGACAGAAGAAGCTGCTTGCAGTCGGAAAAGCACATATTGCTTAGTTATTCACTTGTAATCATTGTTTTAGTCTAATATCTGAACCTGACAGTAGACTGCCTGTCATATGAAATGACATAATGATTTGGTTTGTATTGATATCGTAATACGATGTACTTGTTAGAATATTTGTTAGAATTCAGTTGACCACTTAAACCATCTACTCTTTGAAAGCTGTGTAATAACAGAAGAAGAAAAAATTATCTTATCCATAATGGAGAAAAAAATTACTCTGTCTGTTTACTGCATACTTGTCAAAATTGTTATGTTGACTGTTGAATATACCGACTGACTGGTTTCGATATTGAACTTCGCATAGAATTGCAGAAGTTCGAGTAACCCGACTCCATGTGGTACACAAAAGGAAACAAAAGATATTCAAAAGAACAAAAATGAGCAGAAATGTAAAGGAGATAGTACAGTAATATGGAGAAACAATAGGTTCTGTTGAATATAAGTTTTATTTTATTTTGATATATATAGAATACATATGTCAAATTATAAAATTGAATAACCTAAAAATCCAGACTACTTAATGTAAAAAAAGATACTCAGCGAAGATGGGCTGCCTTTAGCAACTCATTCTTATGAAATTTAGTTTGAAGTTTAAATATCTTGATATGAGTATGAGTAATAAATTGTGCTTGAAATATCATGATTGAATAAAGAATATTGTGTCACTTTAATTATCAATTGTATTAAATAACATGAATCTATCAGGGATTCAGTTTAAGACAGTTGAACTTATTGTTACAACACATTATAGTCGTAAACGGTTAGTCTTTTTTTATTATGTTTCTATGACACGTCACTTTAAGTAATAAAGAGCAGTGCAGTCCGATTTGTTCAATATTCTGTAGATATATGGATGTATATTTCGGTTACTTGTGTAGATGTGAATTAGTGTATTGAAATTATTCGCCACTTGCATACTTAACGTTTAGTAGATGATCATCTCAAAACTACATGATACACCAGTGAGTAGATAATAAGTTATCATCAAGGCAACTTTTTGTTTGTAAAAGTTATAAGTGATAATAGTAGTAAGCAGATTGCTCATAGATCAATAATCCCATGTCGTTCCATTCAGGTCAACCATTTACACTCAATTTATGTAGTTTGACCACGGATCGAAATCAGTTAGAGAACCATTGAAAACCAGCTGGGAGTACTGGAAAGTTGTTTCATCCTAGTTTGGGACTCATCAGCAGTACATAGCCACTGGGTCTCGAACACAGCACCTTCTGGTTACAAGGCAAGCTCGTATATCATTCAGCCATTTGGACTGGATTCAATAGCCAGTCCATGAATTCTAACTTCTACCAATTCGTGATTTCAGTGTGACCACCAACCAATGTCATCGGTGGGAACTCCATCCTCACTCCCGACTGGATGCACCTCAATGGTCACCACTTCTCACTAGAATTCCATCCAGTAGAAAGTCACAAGCGAGCATCACATTAATTTCCAAGAGTTGATTTTTAAGGATTAGATTTGTTTTTCGAATTTGCCCACGGATTGATATCAGTTAGAGAACCATTGAAAACCAGGGAGTACTGGACAGATAATTTGGTTGTATGCTGTCAGTTTGTTTTAATACATCTCTTATAAGTTCTACATGAAACGAGCTAGACAATTGTCTTTTTTAATGTATATAAATTAGCATGAGTAGTAGTTTCTGGTAATCTGTTTAGTAATCATTTGTATAGGTAAATGCCTTTATATAGGTATAATCTTTGATCCTCTTTTGTTTTTACTTTTCCTTTTATTCGATTCACAGATTTACCATCGATTCTAGTTAGTTGTGTTACTCATTGCAAACCTGGTAATCGAGATATGGCACTGATAATCTTAAGAAATTTATGCACAAATAATACATTGAAATCAAGACTACTAACTGGAAGTAAGTTCTATCACAATTGTATTCTCATTCATAGATATTTCAATTTACTTTTAAATCTATTTATCTTATATTGTGTCTGATAAAATCTCAAGTCCACTGTCTCATATGATGGTATTCACATGCAAATCCTATATTGAAACTACTTTAAACATTCTTGTAAATGTGCTTTCAACTTAATTTATATATATTGCCTGACTACGTCATTTGCGCATTAGTTACTCTTATTATGTAGGAGGAAGTTTCAATATTTGAAAAAAAGACTGATCATGCTCAGCATATAGAGTAAAGTGAGACAAAAGAATACTTGAATCAAATGTTTAAGGTAACCCTTAGAAAGTGAATAGATTTAAGTTTGAAGCTTCTTTGATGAATATATTTGTGAACGAGTGTATTTAACTGCACTTTACTCATTACTACAGGTAAATTACTTACATAACTTTCATATCAGCATAAAGTTAAGATTTTCCTTTGATCCTCAGTGTAGACTATATTCTATTAGTAAGAAATTTATCCTATTAAGGTCTGAAGGTAGATTTCGTCACGAACAAATAACCATTGAAAAATCAGAAACAGCTATTCCGTCCTAGATTGGGACTCTTCATACGTATACGCTAGATTCTAATCAGTTGATAACAAAATCTACCTTGAAATCAACCACTTTTCTACAACCCAACTACTTGAATATTCATCAGGATTTGTGTTACACCGTTACGTATATTTGCTTAGGAAAGTTGAATTGTTTTTCAAGTTTGCTCACAGATTGATATAAGTTAGAGAACCATTGAAAACCAGGGAGTACTGAACATCTGTTTCGTCCTAGTTTGGGACTCATCGGCAGTACTCACCCACCAAGTTTCGGACCTAGAACCTTCCGGTTCCAAGGCAAGCTCGTATACCATTCAGCCACTGGGATCTGACTCAGTGGTTTGTGAATTCCGGTTCTATCCCTATTCATTTTAACGCGACCTCCAGCCAATGTCATCGGTGAGCTATTGTCCTCACTTCCGACGGGATGGCCTCCACTGAATCAACTCTTGAAAATTAATCTGATGCTTATTAGTGACTGGCTACAGGATGGAGTTTCCTGGAGCTCTAGTGAGAAGTTGCGACCATCTATATAAATTATATAAGGTTACCATGTTTATACAAATAATCGTAACGACTGTATATATTTATTCTGTTTGTCCAGACTTAGATGTTCTTGGCTGTTTTCGTGACATACTACTCGATGCGAATTTGGATTCGAATGCCTTACATTCAATAACTGTGGTAGTGAGTGCTATAGAAGCTTCAATATGTGGTAATAAAAAAGTAAGATTCCCTTTGCTGTTTTTATTTAGTATCTTTTACAACTGCCTATTCTTCTAGCCAGAAGCAATTTTTGAATTAACGCTACTTTTAAATTATATTCAGTATTCCAAAAAGCATAAATCGTTGTACTTCGTAATGTCCTGCTTTCTTCAGTACCTGCCAGTTTTAGACTAGTTTCTTTACTGTGTTTTTTCTCAACTTTTTATATCAACATGTTGCTACAGCAATTGAGGATATGTGTGTTTGAAAGACAGTTAAGTTTTTATAGTTTACATTTCGTATGAAATATCCCAATTAGTAGTAGTCTGTCGCTAACCATATGCGTATTAGTGGTCTTTTCAGCACGCTCAAGTGATTGTATACCCTCTTAAACCACATAGAGTACGCTCGCGATGGTCAATAAGGCCTAGTTTTCTTCTCGAAACGATATCATGCAGTTATGTGCTTATACATTCTTTCAGATAAGTCATGTCTGCTGCCTTCAAATGGCACACATGTTTCTAAGATAATGAAAGTAAGAAAGCTAATTCTCGACGGAGACTTATTACTTCCTGCAGGCACGTAAAATATGGCCACCTTTAGCGATGCTTTTCGATGTCTGCGTGTTCATCCTAGGATATCTTTGTTGTTCTCAGTCAACAATAGTATCATGTAAGTGATTTCGGAATATGTGTTTGAGTTTAAGAAAAGTCGTTATTCAACAATGAACTTGGTCTCCGAAAAGCAGGGTCATCGTCTTGAACAAGTGCTACACATGTCCTCGTAATGATTCCATAATAATATTCTATGTTCATTTTATACTAAGTTTACTTTTTAGATAAGTAAATAAATAGCAATGTGTACTTTGCTATTTTTAATATTTGAAGCGCGATCGTATCCCTACAAGTAATCAGTTATCGACCTTTAGATAATGTACAAACATAGTGAATGATTACTTTAGTTCAATCTAGGGGGAATCACTAACTTGTAATGTCTACTTTTATGCTTTGTGCTTAAGTCTTTGTTGAATCCAACACTGTAGATCATGTGAGCACCCACCTTACACGAAAAATGAGTATTTTTAGGAGTTATTTTTCTGTTATTAATTTATATGGTTTCCGTGTATCATCCACTACACTTTTCACACTTACTTTATTGCCTGTTCTAGATCTGTGTATTCATGAAATCAAATTCTTTCTTACGCTATTTGACACATTTTTGGGAATTGTACCAGACAAGGAGTGAATTCCTCCCTATCTTTCCAAGAATAAGATCACTGATCATGAAATTACAAGAATAATTACCTTTACTGTAAGGCATTAAGAAGATGAATAACTTGAACTCCCGGTTTTTTTCATTGTTACATACTGTCAATATGCATTTCCCCTTGAATAAACATTTCGACTGTAATTATTTTACCTATTTTAAAGTAGGTGTTATTTCTTTTGTATACTTCATTCCTCAAATTGATCATGAATGTATTTTTTTGTTGTTGTTGCTTTTCTTCTTTAAGGAATATTAAGTGATAATCTAGAATTTTGTTCTACTCACAACTCTTTACTTAGTTTGTGTGATAGTATCTGTTTGCCTGTGCTTATGTTGACATTTTGTTAACAAGTTTTTAAAGTCAAGCACATAATCTATGTGAAACTCATTTTTAGCTTTACAAATCAGTATGATTTTTTTAACCTTTTTATCATATTGTGCGATGTTGTGGTTTTGTTAGCCATTGGATGAAGAATTATAACATTCCTACTGTGATTTCATTATACCGCCAAAATATTTTTGTTTTAACCAATAATCTTGATGAATTAGTAATTGAATGTATCAACTGTAGTGTTAACACGAGTTATCACAAAGGTAAGGTGCTAACAATACTTAAAAGTTATCACTCTAGTCCTATTAAGGTGTCATTAGTATTTAGAGTAATTTCAATTCAATAACTAGTCAACATTTCAAAAAAAACAAATCACGCAAACAACGCTCGACTAATTTTGGTTATTGACTTCGTTAAAGCCAAAAAAATAAACAAATCGAAGCACAATATTATGTCCTATATTTACTCCTAAAAAAATCCATTTAGACATTTGGTGATTGAATATTTGAAAGGTGATGTTGCTTCAACTGGCTTTATCAGAAACGATTTATACCGTCCTACACAATAAACTATTACTTTCTGAACCAGAGAGAAAAGTCATACTTGGTTTCTACACACAACTGATTTTGTTTCTACTTAACCTACAATTTCGAATGAATACTTACAACTTAAATAATCTACCACCTACCGACATTTTGCCTTTCTTACAGGTTTAGCCTATTTTATAGAAATCCCTTGCTTAGAAAAGGAGTCACACTGAGACATTTCTTTCACTATACAGTCGTATACTTGGTGATGGACTGACGACTTTTCCACCTTATTGTTACTCTGGTCAGCATCATTCAAAATATCGAAGTTCTGAGTTTTGTACAAATCTGCATAGGATTCTGATGTTGAAAGACTTTAGTGTTACCATAAAGACTGTTGTTACTTGTGGTGAATTCTACTTCGCTAAACGTTTCAGAGAGACTGTAAGTTGAGAGACAGATTTTCGAAAGTGTCTATACACGAAGGATACTTAAAACCACCTTCAGCTGATCGTTTTCAGAATCACGGTGGGGAAAGCACTAACTACTTAGAATAGAAGAAAACTTCCACCATTATTATCATCTAAAGTTACTGCTTTTTTTAAACAAACGAAAAAACACCTAACGATTTATCCTGTGGTCCCTACTCAAGAAGTTACGCATGCCTTTCACATAAAATAATTACGAGACGAACATGTATAATAAAATAGAAATGTACTTCTATATTGAAGACTAACAAAAATTATTTTTTAACCCGATTTAACTTATTATTAGTGAATATGAATAAAACATTTGCTTGTAAAGAATTATATTATGCATACAAGTTTTTTAGTGAAAAAATATTAAATAAAAGTGCGTCGGCGGTTCAGTGGTAGAATGGTCGCCCGGAGTTCGGTCCCTAGCTCACACACTCTTGAACCACTTAGTCGGTAGTAGTAATCCCGGTAAAGAGGCAAGGTTTGCGCGTGAGGCTAGCAACTCCACTCCGTATAAAGAGAATAACACCACTGCTATACTGAGACTTCAAAGTTTGAAGCCCTATATATTTCACTGGGGGCGCAAAAGAATAAAGAAAAAATTAAGTAAAAAGTTAAACACGTAGGATTTCCAATGAATTATTGTAACAAATAGCTATCCAATCTGGTTGTGTTGACGACCATTGAATTTGATTTATTTCACCAGCAGCTGTATATGCTAAAATGGGATCTTCTATTGCTCTTGGCATAGACTGAATATCCCAAATAAGAGCTTGACAATCTTCAGATGCTGTGCATAAATGACAGCTTGAATGCGGTGCCCATGCCAAACCATTTACAAATGCTCTATGATTGTTTAGACGAGCTACTGGAGTGCAAGGAACACGTAAGTCCAAAATGATTATCTAGAATAAGAAAAAGAGGTGGTAGGACATGAGTACACCATAGACCCAATGGTTGCAAATAGTTATATAATAACAGTATAACTACATGCAGAGCTGTTTAAATTCAAAAATACATGAGAACCTGAATATATGTATGTATAACTTGGGTAACACGTGGCTACAAACTAAACAGCACGCATTTCACTTTCAATGGATGACTGAAGTACAAAATACCAACGAATTGTTATTCCACACAAAAGATATGTTAAATAAATTTGTGTACTCTAAGTGATTAAACGTCTAAATTTCAACTTGATATAAGTTAAACATCCCCATGATACTTGGCCACGTGCCTTGAATCGAAAACAGGATCCGTCCGACTCTTCGTCTTCGTAAAAAAAGTGTGTATTGAATGAGTTATTATTTTAAAGGTTCTTATTATCATGACAACAGTGTTTTGTCTTTTAAGTTGAGTCGTATAGACTCTTTCAAAGTTTTCCACGTTATTTTCTTATGACTTTATAACAGATATACGCTGTAGGTAAGACTTTGGATGAGTCGTTCTTATTTTCAGATACACCATAGAGTTTAATTAAACAGAGATCGTCACAAAGAAACACTTTGAATAATGATATGAGAATGTTTAAAAAACATTTTTAAACCAACAAAATGCAAAATATATGACAGCGAAGGGTACAACTAAATAGCAGATCAACGAATTCTAATCCCTGTGAAGTCGCTCGCACTAGTCTTGATGAAACAGTAATTGACTGAATTAATCTGGGTTGTTGCTTACACCTATTATCTATCTAAAGTTGTGGTTACTATTTAAACACAAACCTGGTGCAATATGGGTATCGAAAGATACTCCATATATTGGCTAGATTGTCACTTTTATAGCAGTCAAGTTAACATACAAATATCAAAAAGGATGAAGTTTGTGAGCATTGATTTTAATAAAGGAGCGGATTGTAAACTAGTTGCACAATAACTGCAGGGCAGTCGATATTTAGAAATTTTACGTAACAGTACGAAATCTTGTAACAGTGATGCAGATGTAACTACTCTCTAAATTGTTTTAAATTATGAATTAGGACCGATACACCATTATAAAATGTTCAACGTAAGTGACGATTGACTGATAAGATACATAATAGTATTTTATCGCTCACAAAACGATTAATGTAACTCAGAGGGTTATAACGGTTACATGTAACAGCAAATTAATCCATCACTATAAAAGTTTTTGTATTTCTCAATGGATGAAAAACAAAACGATATTGTTTTTACCGATGTTTCGCTATTTAATACAAATAGCTTTATCAAAGTATTAGTAAACCAGAATTTACAAAATTTCAGCTTATGTATGACAATTGAATCATCTCTCTTCATCATGGGGGTAATTATTACGTTTCTCAAGTTGACTAACTGGTAAAGATAACAAAACCAAGTGTAGATTGTTGAATTTGATAAGCGTATAATAATTTAGCAAAATAATCTCCTAAATCACTAGCAACCTTAACATCTGCATGGATATGACACGTCTCAAGGTACATTTAAAAATTTTTTTCTCTAAACACTGTATACTTTTTAAAGCCAAAATTATAAAACCTTGACTTCTTAATGAGTGTCGTTCACTTATTACAGAATTCCAGTCTTTTTATCATGGAAGCTTGTTTCAAGTCTAAATAATGGCCTCTAACCCTGTCATAACCAACAGAATCAATCGACTTCCCCTAACATTTTATTCTGCGTTCGAATACACTGTCATCACCAAATGGTAGACTTTGCAGGATTATAAAATATATGCTAAATGCACTGTTGCGTCGGTGGCACAGCAGTTAGAACGCTCGCCGACCATGCACATGGTCCGGGGTTCGATCCCCGGCCGACGCACTCCTTTACTTCGCTAAGCCAGTAGTGAGACTGGTAAAAGCGGAAAGGTTGGGCATGAGGCTAGCAACCCCATCCTGTAAAAATTAACACTGCTACAGAAACTTCAAGCCTCTACCTTGGAGCCTTATGTTCCACTGGGAACGTGAAGGAAAAAAAATGCACTGTTTCCTTTTATTTCAACTATTCACCAATTCTCATCATCATTCACTCTCACTGAGAAAAAACAATGTGTCGGCACTATGTTTCGCCAGTATAAACACTCAGTTTGGATAAAGATTAAGTCGCTGTACATTTGGCATAAATCTAAGAAAAAATGTTTATTTACTGAAACTCAACTCTAGCGTAATACCTTCAAAATATAAACATAGATTTTTGGGTTCCACAAACAATATACACAGCACTACTCTATAGGTGTCCTAGATTCAACATTTTAGATTAGTTTGGCTTTTTAATAAAGGTTTTATTCGAAGTTACGAAACAACCCAACAGTAATTTATCTCCTTTTCTTGACTAAATCTCCAACATATCCAAACACACACAATTTCCAATCGAATAAGAACTGAATCCCACCGATGAAACACAGTAAATATTTTAAACAATAAGAGAAGAGACGCACTTCTACAGAGTCCATTGCGAATGTTGCCAGATAGTTGGCATCTTGCTTGTTCCAAGCCAAGCGTAGAAGTGGCGAATGATTTGCATCTTCATAAACAATGTTAGAATGCTCCAAATGGCGAAGATCAAACATTCGTACAGACCCATCAGCGCCTGAAAAACAAATGTACAAAGCTTTGTAATGTGTAAATTAATACTATGAGTTAGGGGGGATATGGATAGACTCCCTTGTTTCATCTTATCTGTAATTATCCTCAAGAATAAAAAGACATATACATTGATGACTAGACTTCTTAATTAAGAGATAGAAGAGACAATATATGCGGTATTTATTCCCATAAGTATGGAGGTTTTTTTTTAAAAGTGCACAGCTAATTTCCTCATGGAGTTGGTTTGGTTTTCATCACACTTTATTTCGAAAAACACTATTTAGATTTAATTTTGTCTGGTTTATTCTCCCAAGGTGTGTAGGAGTCCCGGAGTGCTAGTGGTCAACGCGTGTAAAATCTCATACTCCTACCACAGTGCTAAAATTCCACTATCGCACTAAACATAAGTCACATATCCAAAAGTGTGGAAAGAAAAAATGCTGGAAATAAAATCAAAAAGATGTATCAAAGTTTCGGTAGCCGACCATGCACATGGTCCGAGGTTCGAGCCCCTGCCGGCGCACACCCGATATCTATGGTATGCCTGAATTTGGGCAACCGATATCCATGCTGAAAATTCCACACTTGTACTGAAAATACGGTGTGGAAATCAAGCTGTAAATCAAAAAAAAAGGAACAAAAATAGGCATGTTATTTGTTGAGACAACTTTGATTTTCTCATTGATGACTTGATCGAAATGTTCGGCCCCTCTCGACATACTGGCTCCTAGTACAGACGCTTCGACGATGTCTGAGGATTAATATGAGGTTATTTCGTGGATGGTGACTAGCAGCAGAATTCGGGATGCGCGTTTCGTCCTATTTGTGACTCGTCATTTGAGTGTACCTGTAACCTCCAGAGGGAACACTATCACTCACTGGAGATTGCAGGCACATCCAGATGACAAATCCCAAATAGGACGAAATGCGCCTCCCGGATTCTGCTGCTAGTCACCATCCACCAAATTACATCAAAGACAGTAAAAAAGGAAAGCACTACCAAAAGCGAGAATTTAGGTGTCTCTGAAAGTGTGGAGATTACTACTATTTCCAAGCTCTCTGCCTATCTGAAACTACCATCTCCAAATTTTCAAGTTGGATCACGAACTGATACCGATTAGAGAACTACTGAAAACCAAAGAGTATTGGACAGCTGTTTCGTCTTAGTTTGGAACTTTCCGGCAATTACGTACCCACCTGTTGAGATGGTTAGGACATGTGTTACGTATGCGTAGTCATCGCCTTCCTCGACGGGCAATGTTAGCTGATATAGGGTCAGGCTGGAAAAGAGCTAGCGGCGGTCAAACGAAAACATGGCACCAGTCAATGAAATCCACAACAGCTAGTCTAAGCCACGTAGGAAGATGTAGACTTCCTGGTTGGGGTCCTCGAGACGGTAAAAACCAATGGTTGGAAACAAATGGTGACATGGCTCAAAATAGTTTACAGTGGTGCAGATGCATCCACTCCTTGTGACTTATGATTTCCAATGAAACTGTTTTGTTCTTCGTTATTACTATACCTTTGTCTCACACCTCTGTTTACTGTCTATATTATGCATTTCTTCTACTTTCTTCTCTTCCTTTGTGTGCTACATGGAGTGTGGCGACTTGAACTGTCACACATATGTGCAAAGTTCTAAGTCGAAAACAGACAGACGTACCCACTGGGGAGTTATAACTCATAGCATAGGTCATCGGATTCAGCTTCAGTGGCTGAATGATAAACGGGCTCACCTCGTAACATGAAAGTCCCGGGTTTAATCATCGGTAGGGTCATGGATGAGTTCAGATAAAGAGTCCCAGACTGAGACAAAAAGGATTAAAAATGTCAGTCTTCACAACATCATTCCGTGATGATGGAGTCCAAATGGTATCAGTTTCAAGCTGATTGCACACAATCACTCTGAAGATACTGAATTTTGCGCAATTTGATCCTAATTTTAGAAACTTTATTATTGGATTTGCAAATCTTCGGAGTCAATCTTTTCTAAGCCCTTTTATCAATGTTGACACCTTTCTTATATTACTCTCTAGCTGAAATAAAGTTAGTTTTTTCCAAGATGATAGTAGCAGCTACTTTTGACCTTTAAAGGATTGTAACGTTTCAAAAATAAACTATTCTAGTTAGTGATTTGAGAAACTAGGACTTAGTATTTATTGTTTGTTAAAAGACATTTCAGTAGTATAAAGGACATATGCGAAAATAAACATAATGCTATGCTTTTATGAAATGATACGTCATCCTCCTGTCTGCAATATTAAGTTCCTATCAGAGCAAATTCCCAAAACATGTACAAAGATCAAATCGACAAAGGAATTGTACATTTTATACAGAAGGTGGGTTTATAAGATATACAACTAAATTCCACTAGTGACACAATAGTACACACGTTTTATAAGGTTTTCAACACCCGAAATTAAGTGACATCATGACGTGAAATATAAGAGTAAAATAACTTACCAACACTAGCGAAAACATCTCTACCACCACCAGCACGACTAAAGGCTATGTCGTATACTTCTTTGTCATGAGCGATCAGCTGGGATTCTACACGTCCACTGACAACATTTGCATGTCCAATTACCTGTTGAGTCTTTCAAAAGAAAAACAAAAGATGATTATTAAGATGGTGGACGTTAAAAAAAACCTAAATTTAGAGTACATCATTTGAAACTACATTATTGATTAATAAACTCTGGATTTTGAAGACTTGAACCAAATTAAGAAATACTGAAAACCAAATAACAATAGGTAATCGTTTCCTCTCATAAACTCACTCCTAATACACTTCTGAAACAAACTTAAAATATGAAACTGATCTAGGGAAACAGCGGTAAATTTCTCATTTAAAATATAAGGAAACTGACTTCGACAGGAAAAATGTTTCAGAGTGTACACGGTTTGAGGGTTCCAAAATATATGTAAACTTAAGAACTATATCATTCGGGTTTCAGTATTTTTCCAACCAATTTCGCTCTAACATGACAGATGCCTCTGAATCAACCAAATTCTTGGAAAGAAGTACATAAACTTAAAGACAAACAACTCATATTTCGCATGTACCATATTACGAGTCGCATTTATTAAGTGAAGACTGACGATCTTAACCAGTTGCCCAGGCTGAATCAGGTAGAGCAGAACTGGAACTCGAGACGCATTGGTTGAAAGTTGTAACCGCAAACTAATGATTGACAGTATTCACACATGATAAATAATCACCAGGAAAGTAAGATTTACGATTTAGAGGAACGTAATTTTAAAAATCAGACAATCCGTTCTAGCTGAAGTTCTGAAAACTAATACTGTAGATTAAATATTAATGCACATAATTTAATTGATTATTACGAAAGATAGAGCTGATATGAGCATGGCAAATAAGGTTTTACACCCTATAAATATTCATTTTTTAAACCAGGAAAATATCTGATTTCCAAAATGTAAAAAGAGTGGATTATTAATAGAAACATACAAATTTAAAATGCTCACTTCAAGGGCCCAGATTGTGCAAGTTGTATCAATACTGGAAGTGCCAATAATATTTGGATCGACTTCATTCCAATCGAAGGATGTCAGTGGAGCACAATAATCTGAATTCTTATTGTTGTTCAATAGGCATTCATTTTTCACTTCAGAATCTTCATTTACTCTCCAAACACGAAGATAATCTCCACTTGTTGCCAGTAAATCAGGAAATATACACTTTGTATCAGGAATCCACATTATCTTTGATGTTGGATAGTGATGTGCAAAAGTACTCTGTACAACAAATTCACCTTGTTCATCATCCAGATAAATTATCTGCACTTTATTATTGTACTCTTCAATAAAACTACCGACAGCTAAACGAAAACGTCTGTCTGGTCTAACAGACCAGTTCATACTGAAAATGCACCACGGAGCATTGTATCTATAGATTTCTTTTCGTTTAGTATTAGACTTAGCACCAGTAGATGACTGATGTGAACTAATAGGCATGTTAGAAATACCACCAGGAGTATCTGACATTGGGGAATACAATATTACTCAATCTAGAAATAAGATAAAATTTGTAAAACCAAATTACAAAAGAAAATGTATTAACTTTAAAATATTTAGAATTTAACAAATAGAACATTGAAGATGAAAACAAATTTGTTTATAGAACGCGAAATTCTGTAGATTAACACAATGATTTAAGCTTCTCTTCTTTACAATACGCCAGCGGGTGCGTACCGATGAGGAGTCCCGGACTAGGAAGAAGCAGACACCCACTACTCCCAGGCTTTGCAATGGTTCTCTAACTGATGTCAGTTCGTGATCAAACCTGTTACCAATAGGATCCCTGCAAACCAACACTTAATAATACCAAAGAGTCAAAAGAAAACAAAAATATTAAACTAAACCAATACAATACTGGATATTTAAGACATTTAAGATTCAGGTAAATGTACAATAAAATGAGTATGAAGAGGTTATGATTAAAAATCATACACCCTATTTAGACTATGAGACTACAGTTCTCAAGCATGTTAATGACTGCAACTAGAGAGCCAATATAACAAAGAAATATCTGATTGTCGGATGGAATACGACCATGCTACAAGTTGTAATCAAATGAGTCTACAATTCAGTGCGGTATAAATATTTGCCTTTCATTATCATCTAAGAAGTCTTGATCATTATTTAGATATTTTGTCTTCCCTTCATCTTTTTTTATTTACCTTTACTACTACTGTGTTTTGTGTAAAGTGTTGATTGACATTGATTTACTTTGTATATTGCACTCGCCTGTCTCCATGTGTTAAATCGACAATAACAGGTGAACTGAGTTCATGAAAGCCAAGAAGCTTATTTTTACATATCATAGTAGTCCAGTGTGTATGCCAGTGATCTGATCCACTTATGAATCTAAAAGATATGTTCACCATACTCCATTATTTCATCCCATAATGTTAAACTACGCGATAAAGATAAACTGAACTGAATCGCCAGTGTGGAACTTTGCACAAAAGTGCAGCAGTTTAAATTGCTACAACCCCATGAAAACACACAAAATTAAAAAAGCAAATGCAAGCAAACTATAGTAAATTAAATTTAAGAAAGGAAGAACGATTACATGGACAATAATGAGAATTTAATGGATAGAGGAGATCACAGAAAGTGACTGTTCGAGTTGCCACACTTCACTCAGCACACAAAGCCAGTGAAGAAGAATAAAGTAAAAGGAAATGCAAAATAGGAACAATAAACAGACATATGAGGCAAAAAGAGTAGTAATATCGAAGAACAATATAGTTTTGTTGGAAATTGTAAGTTACAAGTAGTGGATGCATCTGCGCCATTGAGAACGATTTTGAGCCATATCACTGATTGTCTCCACCCTTCATTAGCTTTTACAGTTCCGAAGAGCCCAACCAGGAAGTCTAAACCTTCCTATGTGACGTATACTAACTGTTGTCGATTTCATTGACTGATGCCATGTTTTGGTTTGCCCACCACTGGCTCTTTTCCAACCTGATCCTACGTCAGCTAACACTGCCGGTCGAGGAAAGGAATGGTCAGGGCATGCGTAACATGTCTTCAATCGGCGTAACTTCACAACCCCGACGATTGAGGAAGTCCTTACCTAGCACTCGACGCCTAACCTCAATATTGATCACCCTATTATACCATTTCACACAGGAGATAGAACGCAGGCAACTATGATCAAAGACAGCTAGCCGGCCTTCTCATGTCTTCCACTCTCAATGGCCATGTCTCGCTCACAGCCATAAAGGAGGACAGAGCGAACTGCTGGGCAGTACACACGCTCTTTGGTCGACAACCAGCCGGATATCAAGTCTATGCCAGAGACGGCATAAACTGGCATATGCGAAACGAGCCCTCTGAATCCGTGCTGAGATTTCGTCAGCGAACAACCCGTTGGCACTGGCTAATGCAACTTTCCAAGTAAGTGAAGTGGTCAACATGCTCTACCACTTCACTCCTTATTTCTAAGCTAGGACTCAATGTAGTCCAGTCCTGTAGCATAATCTTACATTTGATGGGAGCGAATCGTATGCCAAACATTCGAAGATCGCTTTCTGATCAAGGTCTTCAGAAGACTCTGCATTTTGTCAGCCTCCTCGTCTAGAAGGACTATATCGTCTGCATATTCTAAGTCATCGAGATTATTCCCTGGTAGCAAGTCAATCCGTGAGTCTCTGAAGTGAGTTAGGGTTAAGTCCATTAGTACATCTGCGATGAAGTTGAATAGAAATGGAGATAATGGGCATCCTTGACGGACGCCACTAGTTGTCACTACTTCAAATGACAACTCTCGGTAAGCTCTCACCTGGCTGACTGCATGAGTTCGAGTAGAGTGCCTTGATCAGTGCAATTTATTTTCTCGGCATTCTCTCACAGCCAAACATCACAAAAACTGAATGCATTTAGAACATTGAGAATGGTTTTGGACCATATCATTAAGTCTCCAGTTATTGGTCCTTGACTTCCAGAATACACCCACCAGATAGTCTGCATCTTCTTATGAGGGTCAAACCAACAACCGAAGATTTTGTGAATTGATGTCACGTTTTGATTTCAACACCATAACTCTTTCCGAAAGAAAATTTATATCAGTTAACACCGCTAGTTAAGTAAGGTGACGGCTCGGCATGCGTAACATCTCCTAGCCAACTCAATCGATGAGGTTTCATAACCTTATCGATCGCCTTTCCATCATTATCTAAGTTTGAAAGGGCAGTAATGACTTCCTACACCATGAAAGTTTATTTGAAACAGAATGAGCATCAGTATTGTGTAACCGCAGAGCCCAAGAAATAACTGCTTGAGACTGATAACATACAGTCTACTAAAAGTTGGCAAATTTTAAAAGACAACTTGTATATAGTGGTTGAAATAATGACTACAAATATTCTTAACTTTGTTCAAACCAGCAACATCTTCCGGAAATGCCGCTTTGTTAGCACTCGAATTTTTAAATTGACTTATGTACGGTTTTTTGCATTTAAAGAATTCTACATGGCACTGCCTAGCAAAGTGGTCTAATTTTTAAAATACTTTGATATAATTGCGAAATTAGGTGCCTATGTTATCATTCAGTTTGCTAGCAAATAACCACAACTACATAACAAGTGGTGGAATATACAACACGTAAACACCCGGTTACTACTGTACATTTATACAAACTTATATGATTTTTAATGGAGAACATCGTCAGTTTTATTCACCAAAAAGCATTTGCACGAATAAATTTAACACATAAATAACCCTTTTATTTAAAACAAATAAAAGAAATCAGGCTTCAAACACCAGGAATAAATGTGTATCAGTATTGTAATATGGCAGTGATTAATAAAATGCCACCTATAATCGTTGAATTCCTGTATAATGTTACAAACATCGGTTTATGTTGCCAAAATTCTTACAAACACAGAATGCAATAAATGATGGTACCGCTATATCCTGCAAAAACTGTAGTTCTTGCTTTATTCAAATTCATTAAGAGGAATAAATGTAAGAAACCAAGATAATCTGATGCAAAGAAAAAAATAGGGCAACGGTGACACTTCTCTGTCTTCAAAACGATAAATACTAAAGCCTTAAAATGTTTTAGATGAAATGTGAGACCGTCACTACAAACCTATGCATAATTATTCTTTTAATTCGTGAAACCATCTCCATGCATGATTTACACAAAGTTATTCGTCTTACACATTATTACATCTCAGTATGAAAGTAACTGTCAATAAAAAGCAGTTCACATTTCCGAGACCCAGACTGACAAAAAAGGAATCGCTTTTTATAGCAAATACCTGTCTACAGGCATTCAAAGGCTTTGATGAAGTTGTAGATAGAATAAATGATAATTAACCCAGGTTAATTAGTATTACTTTGTCAACAAACCCACCAGGTGGAATATATCTACCAGAACATATTACCTGACGGAGATAAAATCCCCGAATTTCTTAAATACAAGTTATATGCCTGGTGCGAAACGCGGTCTTAAAGTGGACAGGTAACAGACACTACAGTGCTTATCAAACCTTACATTTCCTTGATCTGCGAAGTTTTGGTAGACAGTCTTCTCCGAATAAATTAATTCCAGAAAAGTTAGGAGCACATGAATTTTGAGAGGTGATGACAATGATAACCGACAATTCACCACAAGAAGTGAAAGAATTACTTCAGCTTATACAGTGAGATATTTATTTGAGCACTGTACACATTTAGTATTCCCTTAAAATTACGTTTAGTAGGGTTTTAGTTTCAACATAGAACTTTGCACAAAAGTGTGACGGTCCAAGCTACAACGCTGCCTGTAGAACAAAAAGGTAGAGAAAACACTTGAAAAGAATTATAGTGGACAGGAGACAGAATACTAACACTGAAAAACATCAGCACTTAATCCATCTGGGAAATTACATAGAACATATACATATCTCCGCAATACAAGGATACACCGCAGTTTACCAAGGTGCAAGTTGCAACTTAGAATACTTCCGGTTCCCCGTCTCTCAGAGGCACATCTAAATCATGAAAAACGTCGCAGAAAGGGAGAGTCGGACAAAGTCTTCAATGCGTTACTTGTACCACATATTTTAGGAAACCAGTCACGGAATCACTGATAATTTACTTGCATGGGGTGCAGAACTCCCAGCTTGTGGAAAGTAGGATTTATATATCAACCAGAAATCCTGATGACGCTGTGAAATGGAATGTCACTCTGGATGGTGGACTATTGCCAGTCATGATGTCCTCTGTGGTTTCTTGACCAAGTACATGGTGTAAACTTCTAACACTGGCACTCTCCAAACAGATTTCAACTTGTTTGTCTGGCTGCAGAAACAATTAAATGTGTAATGACACAATAATGGCATAAAATTTCGAACAATAAGATGTATGGTGAAGACTTAGTCACGGTAAAACAGCATGAAAACCACCACAGGAAAACGTAATTCACCTAAGGCCCAAGGCACATATAGTACAATTTTTCGGGTCATGAATAGCACATTAACCAGTTTATATACTTATTTAGATGTGTTCAAATGGAAAACATTGTCAATAATGTGACAAGGACGTGCTAAAGCGAGACCATACACCGGCGCTATCCATGATCGAGGAACTTACCTAACCTATGTAGACGGGGAACATTTAGCGTGCGGAAAACCACCTTTTTACCTGATTGCAAACATATGATTCGAGATAGAAACGTGTGAGATCTTGTAACACATATTAAGAGTTAAGCTTTTGTTACCTTCCCCACCGGAAACACATGTATCCCGAATAAAGGCGCAAACTAGTTTACACACATAATTGTGTATCTCGAAGTTTTTTATTGAGCAGTATGGGCAATGTGCTTAGTTTTGACCCTACAGAACTTTCAGTTGGATATAAGGACGGAGTTAATACTTCAGTATTTAACGTTAAAGTATTAACTTTAAACCCTTAGTTAAGCATTAAGTCTTCATAAACTTATGCAAATACATAAAATATGATCTATACGTTTCATAAGAAAGTTGCGAAAAATAAACTTTTGAAGTATACCTTAATTTAAACTTGGAAGGATCTATACTTTCATCCTTTTATGCTATTTTTGAAGGAAAATTGCTGGCCATTTAAAGTGGCGCCACCTGTCATGCCTGGTGGGTATTAGCGCGGCTTGGTTGATTCTAATCGGGACTACTTCGCTTTGTTTGATCCATTTAGCTGTATTTCAGGTGGTTTCAATGTTAATTTGGTTTCCGTTTTGGTTGATCCCCTTAAGAGCAATTGCTTGACATTATTTTTCAGTATGAGTGCATTGTTTGTGTAGCAAGATGCGTGAATGTGTTTTTTATGAGGTGATTCCCCGGTATACCAAGTAGGCTTGGCGCACATTCCCTCGACCAGCGTTTTATTAACTTACTTGCAGTTTGGTGGCGCCCAACCTCAACATTCCTCACCATACCATATCACACGGAAGGTAGAACATAATAGCTACGATCAAACACATAGTCTTTTCATATCTTCGAACTTCACTGGCCGTGTCTCACAGCGTACGGGGATAATATCATCCACATACTCTAAGTCAACTAGAATGTCCCCCTGGTAAGTCGCTGAAATCAATTACAGTCGGATCTATTAATACATCTAGGACGAAATCAAACAAATGGAGATGACAATCTCTGGAATGAGCCTTGTATTATATTCCTATCGGAAATAAAAATTCCCTGCGAATTTAGCCTCGATATAGGGTGAATAAAATGCATACAGTAAAATTCATGAAGTTAAAACACTGTTGTACTACTTCCTCAAAGGTTTTAGTTAATTTTCCCCCACCAAAGAGGGGGATAGACATTGTGAGTGGTCAGCTGTTGGCAATACTAACAACAAGAATTCCTGAAGTTGTACGTTACACTCTTAGCCTGAATGCAGCCTTCAGTAATTGCTAATTGAACACTTGGCGAACATCACTCCATGCCACACGAACTCTCAAAGGAGAGTGAATTTTTCCACTCTCGCGTTTAATTTCACGCTTTCTTTTATACACAACAAAGCCTATCGATAAACTTTAACTTGAATAACTCTGTCTGAAGTTGACTTTTTGCGATTCTTGAGCTTAAGTACTTGTAGAAAGTGTATTTTTACGACACTTCGCTTTTCCACTAATCTATATTTTTTATAAAATTCAGTGGTTTTATTTTCGCTTATCTAACTGTTGCTTCCTGAGTCGTTTTTGATTTCCAGAGTTACGAATTTACCTCTCAAAATGTCTGTTAAAAGGAACTGTCGTGAGAGGCTTATGTGTCGCTCCCCAGTCGAGGAAGGCATCCAGTGAGATGGTTGCAACCGTTGGCAGCACAGCATATGCACCTAAGGAAACCACCTTTTCTACCAAACCAAATATTCACATTACCGACTGACAGCTTTTAATATTGTAGAGGACTAATGGTGTCTTCAAATATTTATTTTTGAAAGGACGACAGGGGGCAGGTGAAGCGAAAAGCAAAGTCAATCACACAGATGGGGCATTCGTCATTCAATAGATAAGGGAAGCCTGTGGAGTACCGAACAATAAATTCGTACAGCTTTGCTAAGTTTCAGAAATGGACACATCGTACATAACATTTGTTTGATTGACTTCTTCGTCAAATATTCACCACTCTCGTGCTGGAGTCAAAATATGGTCGAGCTGTTCCCTATTCCATCTTCCCACTGGTTTCTACGGTCAATCTGTTCTGCTGAGCTACATGTTTTATCCTTTGAAACTTACAGGAACATCTTGTCCTCGCCCAAATACTCTCCAATAACCGGTGAACAACTTCCAATGGACACAACCCAGCAGTGAACCGTATCCGTAAATTATATTGTTAATTTGTAGAAGTGAATTACAAGTTTATTTTCAAGTAACCCATCTGTCTGCGTATCTGTAATACATTGTCACAATATTTTTCACTAACTTGGATTTATATTCAGATATTTTGCACTCTTATCGATCTAACTGTTTAGTACCCTAAAAATTAAATTGCTAAGCCCGAAGTGATCCTTTATAGTGTTATAGCCCATATATATAAATTTTTCAATTGTTAACACCTGTGGTTGCACTGTTTTTGTATCTACTTGTTTATTTACATGTGTATCATATCACCACCCACCCGTTCACTTGCTCAGTAAGAAAATGAGCAGGATGACGAGGCACCCGACATTGCAAGAAATGCGGTTGCCGGTCTGCATCTACCCCAGTTTGGTCTCACCGAACCTATAATCTGGTTCGCAATTATCGAGCCTTTATCCGCTACACGAGGCATTAATTCTAGGATTGATAGGTACGGAAGTGCATTAGTGGCCTTGCCTACCGAGGCACTCAAAGAAGTCACGGACTAATTTGACAGTGCCTCTGGAGACCACCAGTATAAGAATGCAAGGCAGTTCTTATACAGAGAACAAGTGTCTCCTCCGAAAAGGGACTAAAGTTATCCTGCATGCTCAAAGTCATTTCATGGATAAGACATCTAGAGGTCATTTTCGCCCTTGCTAGTCGGCCGTGTTGGATTGCTGTTCGCTAACCGCCCGTTCACACGTTGGCTTTATGTTTATCCTCTATTAGTTTACAAGTAGTCCCAATGTAGATTATCCATTAATTTTGCGTCTGACATGCTTTTGGTCCTCGTTGCTGTTAAAACCAGTTTTTTCGTTTGTTTCGAAAGTACCTGCCACTAGCTCTGTTTATTTATTTCATCGTGATTCTTTCATAGGTCAGTTTAACGTTTCATTAGAGTATTCTAGTAGTTTTCGAGTTCTTGTTGGAATATTACCACGTAGAGATTTCGGAAATTGTGCATATGAGCATGTTTTGCTGGCGCAAGCTGTTGTTTCCAGTTCATTTGTTGGTAGCTGGTTTGAATGTTTAATCTAACTGCAGATATCTGGGAAAAATCAACCTCTTCCTCGTTTGTGTTTATAGCATGCAACAATCTATAAGCCAGTCTGGTGAAGAAAGCACAATCAGAGTTGATATTAGCAAGGTTTGAGAAGTACTTAATAGATCTGGAGGACTTGGAACATGGACTGAAGTTGAAAAAGCTTTGAAATTTTTCCAGAAGCTGGGTGTAGCATGAATGCACCCATATCAGATTACAAACACCTGATATGCTGTGAGTTTGAATTAAACAAGAATAAACCACATTAAAATTATGAATATGTTGTACCTGTATGTACTTTTGGAAACAAAAAGAAACCGGAAAGCAGTCGGAAAAGTTTCAAGGGTGTGATCTATGGCTGTTAATGCTCAATATACTAGATCTAAATACATGAATTAGAACTGCCCATAGTAAATCAAATGTTAACAGTTAATGTATATTCTGCAAAGCAATTTAAAAAGTGGATGATATACAGTTGTCTCCTGGGCTCACGATTGCTCTGGTTAAAGTCAAGACTTCAGTTGGCAAGAATAACCTTTCAGACTGTGGTTTTTCCTAAGTTACAAGTTGAGAAGTTGATTACTATCGAGGATAAGAACACTGGCAGAATACAATTGGGTAATTTCAGTTCAGTTCGTGCCTATAATCACGTAATGTACAAAATTCTTGGGAAAACTCTAAACAAATTTTCCCTCCAACCAACGGTCTGCCATTTCTAAGCTTGATTTTGGAAACACTTGTTGACACGATTAGACAAACAGATGGCAACTTATTGTGTTGTGTGACTAAGGAGCGAAGCTGGTTTGCTTCGGATTAATATCATTCGCCCGACTGGCATAACCCTGTAGATATGGATTTTCCCTCGTGGTACACTACGACAACTAGAAGTCAGCGGCACCATCCTCGGTAGATTTATTTTCACATTGTAGGTGACTACAAATACTGAATCAGTTTACGTGTTGCGGTGATGGAATTGATGATTTTAAACGCATTCGTGATTATGTTGATATTTTTACTTTCTTTAGTGAGGTGATCTTTTTATCAAGAACTCTCCCAGGATGTCCGCTTTCACTTTGAAGGTGAAAGATGGCCTTCAGGCACTTACTATGGTGTAAGCATCAGCTTGCTAAGTCCTACTTGTTTTTCTCAGTCTGTTATTGCATAAAACAGGTGCGAAATCTTAAAAACGACTAAACTAACACTCTGGTAATTCTACAGTAAGTCTCTAAGCCATTAACTGAGCTTGACATGCTTTAAGTATCCCGCCGTGTTCAAAGTTTGTGCTACTTTTCCGTGTGATTTTCGTCTTTTATTATTTTTCTTCGTATTCTGACTTTTTCGGTAATACTTTCAGTATTGCTGATTACTGTCATAAACAGTAATAGTTATTCCATCCAAACTTGCCCTTCTAGCCGTTGCGTATTACCCTTACTATTCCTCCTGCTTCAAGCTACGTTTTGAGGTATTACCACATCGAGTATCTGACTTTCGGTGCCCATATTACAATTGTTTTTTGACATAGCATCAAACAACCTAAGACTCACACACTTGCAGTCCGGCAGCTCTTTGGTAACTTTACACGAAATGCTAATTAAGCAATCCAAGCGTCATGCCTCATTATCGGCTGAAAACTTCAGCAAAAGACATAAGTCTAGCGTGGCTAGAAAGCATGGTGATACGCTTTCCCCTGATCTGACACAGAAGCTAACTAAGAGCAGGTCAGATATTATTATATCTTCACCGCCTTGTGTAACAGGTGATTTTATTAGGGATATTTACAGTAGTACATGTTGTGAGACAGGTATTATGGATACCTAACAAGCCACACTGGATCTCAATACAAGATCAGACATCAGCTCTCTTGGTGTGGTTGAATCCACACTACCCAAATGCCCTGCTCGGAACTGTCAGTCAGAAGACCCGAACATACACGTAGCCTCACTACCATCTGTACCTACTGATATCTATTCTTTTGGATGTGTCAAAAGAAATGATAACTCTCGTCAATGCTTTGTAACCATAGACGTTGACCTAGGTAATACACAGGCAGATTTGCTATCATCTAGTTCTACTCAAATTGATGCTTTCGGGCATGATACACATTTGCCAGTACAGAAAGTAGATTGTAGCACCACCGCTACTGTTACCTATAAAGCACTCCATTGTAAAAACTTCCATCGGTCATCAACGACAAACGGACGTCAACCTTAATGCCGAATTTGAAAAAGCAAGTAGCTCATGATCTACGCAACACACATCCACCCAAGCCCACAACCTGGAAAATGCAAACCTTCTTTCATTAGTTCATGATCTCTCACCTCTTAGGTATCTGATTAGGTCCGCTGATTACCCTAACTACGATACATTGCAGTCTCGTGAGAGAATTACTGATCAAATTCCCACGGAAGTGATAAGGCGTGTTCAATACATGTACAATGCAATCGTTCTCAATGCGCCCGACAGTGCCAACATTAAGACATTGAAAAACGCGCTTTTAAAGGCATGTGAGACACCAGATTCCTGTTGTACACGAAGAAGATTGCGTAAATCCTCATCTAGTACATTCTGCCCAACAATCGAATTGAATAGCATTGTGGATGCAAGCCGCTTTGTCAACAACCAGCACCTTCTTAGGAGAGTAAGCAGCTTTAAAAATACACGCATTATTCACGATAGGAAACCAATCCAATGTCGTGCGAGGCAAAGTGTCCTAGCAGGTGAAAACAGTCATCAAAAAATACTGCCAGCCCCATTGATGTCAACACACAACCCACCCTTAACTTCACAAGAAGCCCCCACGTAGTGATCCAAAAATGAAGCTTGATACGGCTACCAATACTAAATCTGGTATTTCCTCAGTTGTTATAAGACCCAGAGGACCGATCACGTGCCACAAAAGCCACGAATAAAAATCATACCCACTTTACTAAAAGTATCGAAGACCCCTCTAATCCCAAGGTTCTGAGTAAAAATCCCCTAAAAGGACGTCTAATGTATCAAACATTACCGAGATTAGTCAACTATTTTCGCTCCCTTATCCTCACTATTTTAATATAACTGGTTGCAGCTACCCTAATTTAACTATGAGGCAGCGTAATACCGACTTTAATTGTGCCCATATTAAAGACGCACGGCCACACGGACTCAGTTACCTAAACTTTCAGCATAGTCTGCTTGGAGATCCACCCAGTAAATTCTGCCATTCCACAATTACACTCCCCCGTCGCCAAAACTGTCTTTACAGCGCTCAGAGATTTGGGCACTGATTCTCTGATTAAGTACCCTTGACAGAACTGATATTATATCGATTTGTCTTTAATTCCGTTCATTATGCTTTTATCCGGATTTAAATCTAGGGATAATATATGTCTGCTGCCATTCAAAATTATGTACTGCGTTCATAAGTGGGGTTAAAAATATTTTAAGCGGAAGGTGGTGAGGTCGCGGCCACCACCTTTTGGCAGAGGTGAGGGAACCGAGTCAGGTCCATGAGTATTAGTGAATTTCAATGAACTGATTGCGCTTTTTATGATATCAACTGTCAAGCATATATTTGGCAGTGTTTTGTCTGTGACGGAGTCAAAATCGGTAAGTGGAGACGCATTGTGCGTGATTCGTAAGGACCTCGGCTATGCTTGCACCATCCTTAAAAGCAACGGTATTGTGAAGAATGTAAGGAATTTTTTCAAAGAGAACTAATTTTGCAGTTATTTTAGGGATAACAAGTTCTGTGTAAGTTTTGTGGGCGTTGTCTAATCTGATTTTATTGTATACTTTTAGGATACAAATGAACGAGAAGTCCGTAGATTTATTATAAGCTTTGTGGAATCCTCTTAGCTTATTCCTGGTAACAATCGGTATATATGGTTGAGTTACACATTGACTTTCGGATGCATACCAAGAGGTATATTCGTTGAAGCAAACTGATATTTTAGAGTAGAAACTGACAGGAACAATATCAATGTTTGATGTGAAGAAGAAAGTATCCATATCTTGACAACGAACAAAGGACAGCGTTGTTTCCCACTTAGCCTTTGGAAAGCCTCTGGATTTTAGTTTCCGGTGATGGCCTTTAGCTGACCCACTTGCTGCTAGCTTAAGGGTAGAAATGACGGTGTTGTGGTCGCTACCCCGGAATAGAAATCCAACTCGAGTGCTGAGGGGAAGGATGTCGTACGTGAAAGTAAGATCCAGGATGTTGAATTTATGTGTAGGTTGATCAGCACTTTGTGTTCAGCCATAGAATTTGACCGCATTTATAAAACAATCAGGGAATTTAGGAGCATTTGGGCTATACCAGTGGATACCAGCTATGTTAAAGTCGCCAGCTATAGTTTTATATTCAAAATTTAGAGAGAGATGTTTTCAAAAATTTCGCATAAATGGTTAATTGGGTTGGTATCAGATTTGAGCGGGCTGTATATACATCCCAATAAAAGCCTTGTACTTAAGTAAATGTTTAGCGTAAGCCACAACGTATTTGAGAGCGAGTAACTCAGATCACCAAATTGTGCAGCGAACAGTTTGTTTCTAATAGAAGAGGAAAACCACCACGTCCTCCTTCTTGACCATGTCTTAGGTGTGTGTATCCTGGAGAATTTAACAAACTGTGATTGAAGTCGGGTGGATGACAGCTCTTGCCAACTAGCGATACTGAAGGCACAGAAAGTGAAAGTCTCCAGTGAATTAAGGGAACTTTATTACTGATAGGAACAACGTTTATGAGGAAGAGTGTGAAAGATCTTTGATCAGTGGTATAGGCTGAGCGCCAATGAAGGAGATGATAATGTGATTCTGCAAAGGTAAAATGAAAATTAGATGGCGAACTGACTGTGGAATCGAATTTCCGGTGTGTAAAGAATTTGTCGTTTTCACCAAGGTTCTACGAAAAGGAAGATAGCGTCCATGGACGATCTTTAAATTCACGAGAGCACGAATAGAGGCGTAATGAATCATAGGTATCCTGAGTGTTCGATAACTACAGAATTGAACGCTACGAAACACATTCCTTGACATTAGGTTGATTGATGACATTACCGTGAGGTGCGGGAAGGGAGGAAATGGTGAGGACATTGACAAATCAGAGCGCTGTAAAGACAGTTTTGGCGACGGGGGAGTGTAATTGTGGAATGGCAGAATTTGCTGGGTGGATCTCCAAGCAGACTATGCTGAAAGTTTAGGTAACTGAGTCCGTGTGGCCGTGCGTCTTTAATATGGGCACAATTAAAGTCGGTATTACGCTGCCTCATAGTTAAATTAGGGTAGCTGCAACCAGTTATATTAAAATAGTGAGGATAAGGGAGCGAAAATAGTTGACTAATCTCGGTAATGTTTGATACATTAGACGTCCTTTTAGGGGATTTTTACTCAGAACCTTGGGATTAGAGGGGTCTTCGATACTTTTAGTAAAGTGGGTATGCTTCTTATTCGTGGCTTTTGTGGCACGTGATCGGTCCTCTGGGTCTTATAACAACTGAGGAAATACCGGATTTACTATTGGTAGCCGTATCAAGCTTCGTTTTTGGATCACTACGTGGGGGCTTCTTGTGAAGTTAAGGGTGGGTTGTGTGTTGACATCAATGGGGCTGGCAGTATTTTTTGATGACTGTTTTCACCTGCTAGGACACTTTGCCTCGCACGACATTGGATTGGTTTCCTATCGTGAATAATGCGTGTATTTTTAAAGCTGCTTACTCTCCTAAGAAGGTGCTGGTTGTTGACAAAGCGGCTTGCATCCACAATGCTATTCAATTCGATTGTTGGGCAGAATGTACTAGATGAGGATTTACGCAATCTTCTTCGTGTACAACAGGAATCTGGTGTCTCACATGCCTTTAAAAGCGCGTTTTTCAATGTCTTAATGTTGGCACTGTCGGGCGCATTGAGAACGATTGCATTGTACATGTATTGAACACGCCTTATCACTTCCGTGGGAATTTGATCAGTAATTCTCTCACGAGACTGCAATGTATCGTAGTTAGGGTAATCAGCGGACCTAATCAGATACCTAAGAGGTGAGAGATCATGAACTAATGAAAGAAGGTTTGCATTTTCCAGGTTGTGGGCTTGGGTGGATGTGTGTTGCGTAGATCATGAGCTACTTGCTTTTTCAAATTCGGCATTAAGGTTGACGTCCGTTTGTCGTTGATGACCGATGGAAGTTTTTACAATGGAGTGCTTTATAGGTAACAGTAGCGGTGGTGCTACAATCTACTTTCTGTACTGGCAAATGTGTATCATACCCGAAAGCATCAATTTGAGTAGAACTAGATGATAGCAAATCTGCCTGTGTATTACCTAGGTCAATGTCTATGGGTTACAAAGCATTGACGAGAGTTATCATTTCTTCTGACACATCCAAAAGAATAGATATCAGTAGGTACAGATGGTAGTGAGGCTATGTGTATGTTCGGGTCTTCTGACTGACAGTTCCGAGCAGGGCATTTGGGTAGTGTGGATTCAACCACACCAAAAGAGCTGATGTCTGATCTTTTGTTGAGATCCAGTGTGGCTTGTTAGGTATCAATAATACCTGTCCCACAACATGTACTACTGTAAATATCCCTAATAAAATCACCTGTTACACAAGGCGGTGAAGATATAATAATATCTGACCTGCTCTTAGTTAGCTCCTGTGTCAGATCAGGGGAAAGTGTATCACCATGCTGTCTAGCCACGCTAGACTTATGTCTTTTGCTGAAGTTTTCAGCTGATAATGAGGCATGACGCTTGGATTGCTTAATTAGCATTTCGTGTAAAGTTACCAAAGAGCTGCCGGACTGCAAGTGTGTGAGTCTTAGGTTGTTTGATGCTGTCAAAAAACAATTGTAATATGGGCACCGAAAGTCAGATACTCGATGTGGTAATACC